>CM053031.1:284536898-284896898 GCA_028564925.1 Lithobates sylvaticus
GAAGTATTTCATTTTACATTACAATGTAATAATAGAAATAATGCGCTTCAATCACCCTGACGCCATAACAACCTTGGTGCCGGGATGATTGAATCGCTAACACCAGGTGTTTGGAGTATCTTTATCTGCTGATTGCTAAACTTTCTGGAATACACATATTTCTATTGTGGTGTAGGATCTGGGCCTGCTGTCCCTTCATTCCTCTTTTTTTCCTTCCTCTCTCTTTCTTTCTTTGTTTCTCCCTCCATCCCTTGTTCATCTCAGACTCTAACCACAGCCCTTTGAGTCACACCCCTTTAAGCCACACCCAATAGTACGATTAAACCAACCCCAAAGCTTGCCGTGGCGCGCTTTGCGCGCCGCATTTTTCTTTCCCCACTAGGCCACACCTACAAACAAATGCCCACCCCCTAATTTTGATAAGACTCCGCCCACCGACAAAAAAATTGTCCAGGTGAGGATGAGGAATGTGAGTTTACTGTTAAGCCTCCCGGGCCCCTCGAGTCCGGCCGTGTCCCGACACATGCAGCGGCATACAGCAGGAGGCAGGAGCACAGAGCAGAGTGGACGGGGCAGAACGCTCGAGCGCGCCTGTGAAGGGACATCGTTTTCGGCACATGAGGAGGCTCTGAAGTCTAGACAAGAGGTAGGAAGGGAGTGGGAGACAGACTGTCATCTGTTTTGCACAGTTCATTTTTTTTTTGTGGGGGGGGGGCTGTTTACAGGGGGGGCCCCATACAACATTTTGCTATGGGGCCCTGTGATTTCTAGTTACGCCCCTGGAGGGGAGAGGATAAAAAATAAAGGGAATGAGGGAGGGGAGAGGAGAAAAAGGAAGGGGGGAGAAGGGAGGGGAGATGAGGAAAAAAAAAAAAAGGATATAAGAGGGGAAAAGAAAAGGAGAGGGGAGAGGCGAAAGAGAAGGAAGGGAGGAGGAGAAATGAAGGAGGGAAGAAGGGAGGGGAGAGGAGAAAGAGGAGAAAGAGAAGGAAGGGAGGAGGGAGAAGAAAGGAGAATAGTAAGGAGGGGAGAAGGGAGGGGAGAGGAGAAAAGGGAAGGAGGGAACGAGGGAAGTGAGAGGAGAAAAAGGAAGAAGGGAGAGGAGAAAAAGGAAGGAGTAGGGAAGAAGCGACAGGAGAAAAAAGGAAAGATGGAAGAAGAGAGGAGAGGTGAAAAGAAATGGGAGAAGGGAGGGGAGGAAAGTGAAGAGGAGAGGAGAGGAGAAAAAAAGGGAGGAGAGGAGGAAGAAGAAAAAAAAAAAAAAAAGAGGAAGCAAGAGGACAGGGGAAGAGTTAAGGAGGAGGAGATGGAATAGGACAAGGGGTAGAATAGGGAGGGGAAAGAGGAATAGGAAAAGAGAGAGGATAGGAAAGAAGTGTAAAGGGGTGGAGGAAGGAAAAAAGAGGGGGGAAAGAAGAGGAGGAGTTTATAGAGATGGTGGTGGAAGAGGAGAGAAGGCAGAGAAGAGGAAAAAGGGGAGTTAAAAAGGAGGAGGAGGAGTCAGGAGAGAAAAGGGAGAGGAGAATAGAGAAAAAGGGGAAAAAGAGAGGAGGATTGTGGGGGGGGGGAGGAGAGGAAGGAAAGAGAGGAGTGAGGAAGAGAGGAGTGAAAGGGCTGCAAAGTAAAACCTTCTTCTGTGCACTCAATGCTAATTGTAATATTAAACCAAAAAAAGAGACATTTGCGCCCCTCATGCCTTACGGCCACCCCCCAGTCACAGACACCGGACACAGCTACCATATATATATTATTTATTTATAGAGCTCATTTATAATTACAATATAAATTACTGCAGGTCCTGCACATCTGCTCGACTTTTACTGTCAGATTTACTGTAAACAAAAAAATAAAAAGGTATTCTGAGTTGAAGCTGTGCTCAGCCCCGACCTGGCTGTCATGTCTGTACACCTACCTCACATAGAACTCTGCTTTATGTATTGAGAAACACCATATGCATCCAATACTTTGCATTCTGCCGGCTTGTACTTTCATTGAGCCTTCCCATGATAAACCCACTCAGCTGTTATTTCAGTTAGGGGTGGAGGTCAAGTCATGCACCCCCTTTCATACCAAAGGGTAGCTAGCTCCCCCACCAAAATTCCTAGTTCTGTTTGTGTGGGCAGAGTCTTACTCCTCCTGCTGCATCCTGCATGACTGCAGCAGATGGGCATCGCTGGGAACTCCAGTACACAGATCTAGGCCTTGGAGTCTGTAAGATATGAAATATGGTAGGTGCTTCAGCCTGCTTGTATCTACAAATAAGTGAAATCTCCATAGTAAGTAGACTCACCCTTTCAGAACCCACAATGACGCCTCCTTATTTCCATGTGTCCCCCTTACCTGAACCTTCTATCCCTTGAGGTTGGTTGTTACATAATTAAGAACCTCAGTCAATAATATAGAAAGCCTCCAATCAATATATAATTATGAGAATTAACTTATTTTTATACTGTACAATAAGCATAGGCGTGCGCACAGGGTGTGCCCAGGCACACCCTAATCACTATGTGCAGCACAGATTGCCCCCGCCCCCCCCCCCATTTCGCCAACAGCACTGCCAGCTTTTCTCCTCTCCTCTCCCACTGGCTGCTGCTACGGGCACACACAGGGGGATGTTTTAGGATGAGTGAGGAAAGGGGCCGGTAAATGTGTAATTTACCGACCCCTTCCTTTTCTAAATCATCACAGAGAGTGATCAATAGCGTGCACACCCTAATGCAATAGGCTACGCACACCTATGACAGTAAGTATCCATAACGCTTTTTGATACTGAATTCCCACTATCCCCCCATGCACACTAGCTTAAATGTTTAATCTGGGTGACAGTGGGAGGTGCTTAAAGGGCATGTCCAGTCAAAAAACTTTTATTTATTTTATTTTTTTTTAGATTTGTATACACTTCAAGCAGCACACCGAGGTCAGACATGTGTCCAGGGATAACACAAAATGTTTCTTAGCTTTTTACATGCCTGATTTTAAATATGGCCCTTCAATGACTGGGAAACCTGAACGTTTTTTGAATGTTCCCTGACTGGGTATTTAATAAGGTAAAAAGGGTAATAAACACCGCAGAACAACCATGAATGTTGCACAGCCTCTTATTTAGCGCCCTGCTGTCCCTTTAAATATTGCACATGATCAGAGTTAATTAAATAAATCACAATAAATATTCAGTTATATATATATATGAGAGAGAGAGAGAGAGAGAGAGAGAGAGATAGATAGATAGATAGATACACATAGAAACTACAAAACAGATGAAATATTTCTGCATGAGGATTCTTTGAGCCTGTGAAGAGGTAAAATTGATACAATGTATTTATTCATTTCCCTTATCCTTTATTTTTATGGTCCCAATACACTAAAGGCAAATGGCGTTCTGCCATTATGTTGGTTTTCCACAGAGAATAAATAAAATGTTTTATTTTTTTAAACCTCTTTATATAGTTTTCTATATCCTCAATATAAACATAAACCAATATAAACGTAATGTGCAATAATAGATGCAGCATATTGATCTGTCATCAGTGTGGACCAACTCGCTAGGTTTGGCCTTGGCCTCTAGGTGGCACTGTGTAACGCATGGACGCTCCACCTAGAGGCCAAAAGATGGAACTACATGGCAACATTGCCGCACTGGTTTTTCGGAATTTGTTATGTGGCAGAATACAAAAAGATTTCATACAATGTAAAAAAATGTAAATGTTTGACACGTTAATATTAGAATGCTGAATATTTTCCAGAAGACCAGCAGCATGAAAAGAGCAACGTGAAAAGATTCAACCATGGAGACTTAATGACCTATCCTTAAAAGTAAACCCGAGAAGAGTGAAAACGTGGAGGCGGCCATTGAAGACCAGGCTGCCTGGCTGTCATACTGATCCCTTTGCTTCAAAAAGTCACTGACCTGGAAGAAGTTGACCGATAATGACCCCCAACTTATTTTTTTAACCCTTTTGATCTGTATATTTGTTTGGGTTAACATTGAAGATAGTGGATTAGCAGGACAGCTGGGCAACTAAATATTAGTTATTAAAGTACAACTAAAGACAAACTTTTTTTATTTTTTAAGTTTTGGACAGAGTGGAGAGGGATTAGAACCCCTGCCAGGCTTTTATTGCTGTTGGGCCCCGTTAGGGAGATTCACCGTCTCCATTTGTCCTGTTTACCGTCATCATGAAAGTGAAAGAATATCCCACATTTTGGGTTGTCCCCAGAATAGGAATAGAGGGAAAGCCTTTTAATGGAGGACACTAGTTCTGGTGACAACCAGGGATTCCCTCACTTTGGAGGGATTCCCTCTCACTTCCTGTTGTAGCTGTGGGACAGGAAAGAGAGAAATTCCCCCAATGGGACAATGAAAAAAAAAAAAAAAATGAAAAGAGGGTATAACCCTCCCTTACTTTATCCAAAAATATAGAAAGTTCCTTCTTTAGTTTTACTTTAAATATAAAATTACTTTAAATGTAATTTACCTTCAGATTTACTATTTATAAAAAACATTCGTTGGAAGAATGTCACACATGCTCAATGAATTTTAACCGTAATTTCTCTGATAGATTAATTCCTTTGTCCAGCAGCTCTGTCTAGTGGCCAAAATGCAGTATATTTTCTAATTGTGATATTTTTGAAAAACCATATTGCATGTCTGCCACTTTTTGCCACTTTTTGGAAAGTTTAAAGGAGAGAAAGGTGAGAAAGTGGAGGGGAGAAAAAAAAAACTTGCGCATGTGCAGTCGGAAAACCGTCAGTGAAGCCGCAAGGCTCCACTGCCGGTTTCCCTTAGTTGGAATGGCGGCGCCTGCGCCCGATCTGATTGGACGAATTGGCCTCAGGGGGGGGGAGACATCACAGGCAAGTGTCCTTATTAAAAGTCAGAAGCTACCGTGTTTGCAGCTGCTGACTTTTAAAAGAAAATGTTTTCGGCTGGAACACCACTTTAACTGTAGTTTCTCTATTAGATTCAATTCCTATGATCGTCAGCTCCATCTAGTGGCAGAAAGATAGGTATAGCCTCCATAACAGTAAAAATAATAAATAATATATAGAAATTGGTACCATCATTCAGAAACTTAGAAATATAGGAAACGGGAGCTTATCAATGGACGCCGAGTCCGTGAATCGTGTACCATAGCACTACCGTGATCTGCGCCTATTGGGCAGAAGTGTGTGTGCATCATTGCACCCCCATTTGCCTTTTTTGCCCTCTATCCTAAAGCAGTGCAAATCCTTGCTGGGTATGGTTGCCCCCATTCCCAGCTGAGCATTTACCTCCCGGGGCCCCTTAATTCACTGTATCTCCATACAAGATACCAGTCCATTGACCCTTTGCTCTGTGCATGCTGGGTGCTGATAATCTCCTGACGAAGCGGCATTAGACAGCGAAACAAGTTGAGACGTTTTGATAGGTGTGCGCAGCCTATTGCATTAGGGTGTGCACCCAAAGCTCAAAACACACATGTATTCCCTTGCAGCCTCAGCTGCACAGGACAGTGAATGAATAGGAAGTGCTCTGTGCCGAGTGGCTTCCTGTTCATTCACAAACGAAAGCATAGTAAACACATTTTATTATGCTTCGGTTTTAAATGGACACAGTGAGTGTGTTCACTGTGTTCATTTAGAAAAGGAAGGGGTCTGTAAATTACATATCCCCCATCCTGAAATTCACCCCGCAGCAGCTGGGAGGAGAGGCTAGGAGGGAAGCCAGAAGCACTGTCAGGTGGGGGGGGGGCAAAAAGGTGGTGGAAGCCTGGGCAGTAGGGGGAATTGGCACCATGCATAGTGATTAGGGTGTGCCCAGGCACACCCCCTGCGCAAGCCTATGGATCTATGGATGTTATCCATGATGAACTATGCCACTGTTTTCAGTTTGGGGACCATTATTTTGGTGATACACATGGTTTGTTACCATGCTTTTAATCTGTTTTTGTTTTTTTGCCATGTCTTACTAAATATGTATTAATAAACTTTTATACATTTTTCTATACATTTGTTTATATCTACACTGGTTTCACTTGTACCGCAATAGCCCAATTGCCCCTGTCCTCCATGGTAGCTCGGTTGGGGACCAAGCTCCCGTTTCATATATTTCCATCTAGTGGCAAAAATGCAGTATATGTTCTCATTGGGGTATTTTAGTAAAAACTATATTGCATTTTGGCCACTAGATGGGGTGGACGATAAAAGGAATTAATCTATTACAGAGATTACGGGCAAACTTCTTTGAATGCGACATTCGTCTGACCAATGCTTTATAAATAGACCCCTAAGTATCTGGAAAACATTCACTTTAAAAAAAATAAAAATAAATCAAAAAAAAAGGAAAGGATAAAGGAAAAAAAAAAAAGAAAAAAAAAAAAAAAAGAAAAAAAAAAAAAAAAAAAAAAAAGGAAAGGAAAAAAGGAACAAAAAAAGGAAAGGAAAAAAAGGAAAAAAAAAAAAAGGAAAGGAGAAATGAAAAAAAAAAAAGGAAGGGAAAAAAAAAAGGAAAAAAAAAAATATAAAAAAAGGAAAACAATTTAATAAAAGGGATGAAAAAATAATAAAAAAAAAAAGGGTAAAATGGGAACAAAAAAATTAATTATATAAGGCACTTTCCAGATCTGGTGATTGGCTAGACGTTCGCTACTTATTTGCTCAACATTCGCCGCCGGTCTGCCTACCTGTCTCTCTCTAAAACACACCTTACAAAATCTGCAGAGTACATTTGTTGGCCTCACTTTGTAAATAGCGGAAATGTTGGGGGATGGGTGTGATATGGGTTAGGGCCCTGATAGAAAAGGTATTGATTATTGATTAACTGTCAATGGCAGCGTAATTGTTACAAGGAAAATAAGATTTCCACCTCGTTTCGCTCAGGACTAGAACACTTGACACATTAGATCTCCTTGACCTTAAATAAAATACTATCTGTAGACTTCATAGCGAGGAAAGTGGAAGTGGAGGGGGTGGCGGACATTGCGATCTGCTCGTGTGATAGTGTTGTGATGTAACGGGTTGAATTTCGGGATGATTAAAGTGAATTTGGAAAGTCTTGTATCGTTCTCCCTCCACAACCATCTTAAAGCTTCCTTATCCTTCCCATGTTGGAAGTAAAGTCTATATTCCCTTTAAGCTTTCTGACGTTCTGATGATCATCGGTCTTTGCTGTTCTGCTCGAAGCCCTTCACCCAGTCTATGGTGTGCTGCTTACTCTCCTGCCAACTGAAGAGAGGCCGGTAGCCAAAGTGCCTTTCGGCCTTGTCGGTCTGCACGGTGAAGGTGGTGCTAGCCACGGACAGGGTGTACGGGTTGAGGATGGGGGCGTAGATGCAGAACGGGTGGAGGAGCCATTGCAAGGCGACGTTAAGAAGGGCAATCATGTAGAGCAGGAAGTACGGGATCAGCGGGCGGCTACCGATCATGCGAAAGCTGCAGGAGGACAAGAACTCCATGTTGAAATCCATGTAGCTCTTGTAAGGCGAGTCGTCGTAGCAGAAGTAGACTTGACCCCCCAAGGCAGATGGCCGTTCCTGCAGCTGGCGGGCAGCGAGGACATGCATCCATGCCACGTTACCTGGAGAAGAGAGAGGTGGACAACATTATACATTTATATATAATCTCTGATCTAATTTTGAAAAAGCTTTTGTTTTAAAATAAGGAATTACAAAAAACAAAAAAAATGGTGGCCAATGGAAACCATAAACCAGCCATTCTCAACTAGGGTTTCATGGAACCCTAGGGTTCCTTCAGAGGTTGCTAGAGGTTCCGGAGCTGTGGTAGATTGAGCTTCATTCAATGGTGTTGGCAGGGCTGGGACAAGGGGCAGCTTCCCTGGGCACTGTGGTACCATGTGAGGTTTGGGGGCACCACAAGGAGATTTGTGTTGGGAGGGTGAATTTGGGGGAAGGGGGTGTGCTAAGAGTGGTGATTGGGGGGGGGGGGATTTGTGCTAGGTTGGGGGTTTGCGCTAGAAAAGGTAATATTGGCACTGTGATTTCATGTGAGGTTTGGGGACACCACAAGAAGATTGAGGGGAGGGGATTTGTGTTGGGAGTGGGATTTTGAGGGAGGCAGCAGGAGGTAAGAATTGTCCTGGAAGGGTACATTTAGGGAGATGTGCTAGGAGAGGTGATTGGGGGGGGATTTGTGTTGAGAGGGGAGATGGGGGGGGGGGGGGGGGGGTTAGAGGGTTTGTGCTAGAAAAGCTATATGTTTGGGGGTGGGGATTTGTGGTAGGAGGGAAAATTCGGGGGGATTTGTGTTAGGATGGGGGATTAGGAGAGGGTGATTCATGCTGGGAGGAGGGATTTGGAGTGGGGGGGGGGATTTTGTTTTTTTTAGGGGGGGATTGCGCTGGTAACATATGTGGAATAAGCGGATTTGAGATAAGCATGTGCTCAGTTTTTTGGGGGGAGGGGATTCTTACTGACACATAATGCTCATACATGTTGGGGGGGGCGGGGGGGGTCAACCTTTTCAGCATTCTTCCTGCTGACTACAGAATGTCCTTCTTATACTCATCCCTAATAGACATGTGCAATTCGTTTAGTTCTGAATTCGTTTTTCGACTAAAGTCGACAAATTTGTTAATTCGGAAATATTCTAATTAACGAAAACCCATTTAACAAATTTTTCCGAAAATTCGGAAATTCGAAAATTTGAAATTCGAAAAGAAAGACAAAAATTTGAGAATCTGAAAAAAAAATAACTAATGAGAACTATTACTAACTTTTAAATTATAGGTATTGGAATTTCTTTTCAAATTTGGCTGTTAGTGACCGTAACTAATACAAATTTATCCGAAGTTACAAATTATCCGAAATAACGAATGCCGCATCTAAAACGAATGGAACGCAAGAAAATAATATTAATAAATAATAATAAAAACTTTTTATTATTATTATTGTTTATTATTAATTTGTTATGTTCCATTTGTTTAGATGTGTTATTCTTTATTTCGGATAATTTGTAACTTCGGATAAAATTTGTATTAGTTACGTTCACCAACAGCCAAATTTGAAAGGAAATTCCAATACCTATAATGTAATAGTTATTATTTCGGATTTTCCAATTTTCAAATTTTCATGCTTATTTTCTTTTGATTTTCCGGATTTTCTTTCGAAAATCTGAAAATTTAAGAATTTCCGTATTCTGAATTCCCGAATTTCCAGATTCTGAATTCCCCAATTTCCAGATTCTGAATTCCCCAATTTCCAGATTCTGAATTCCCCAATTTCCAAAATTAACGAATTTATTCGAAATAACAAATTTTTTAATTTTTTTGAAAGAACGAATTTTCTTATTTAAGAATTTGAAATAACGAATTTCGATCATAACGAATGACCAAAAAAAAACGAAAAAAAAAAAAATTCTGAATTTATTCGAAATAACAAATTTTCGAATTTTCGAATTTATGCGAAATAATGAATTTCGATCATAACGAATGACCCAAAAAATGAAAAATAAACTAAAACTAATGAAACGAAAACACATTTTTCTGGCAGTGCGCATGTCTAATCCCTAATGAAATGACGCATTCATGTTACGGCCCACCAATGTGATGGAGAGAATTAGAGAGAATGTCGCAGGTAGGGATACAACTAAACTACAACCTAATCATATGAGTGAATGTGCTGTGGGGGTGTTGGATTATACTAAAAAGTCCACAGGTCCACAAGATATCGGTGACAGCTCCTCAATGAGACTGAAGTAATCTCTACAATATTAGACATGTGCACAACAGAAAAATTCGTTTATTTTCGTTTTTTTCGTTTCCGTTGATTCGTAACGATTCGTAAATTCGTCGTCGGTGTTCGTATTCGTAACGATTCGTATTTTCGTAAGAGTTATTTTTTCGCTGATTCGTTTTTCCGTTAGTTTCATTTTAGTTTATTGGAAATTCGGACGCATTCGTATTTTCGTAGATTTAGTTACATTCGTACTTTCGTTAGATTGATTTATTCGTACTTTCGTAACATTGTTTTCGTAGATTCGTAATCGGAGCATAATTCATAATGTTATGTAATGTGTATGCTATTATTACATTGTAAGAGACACGGAAAATTACAAATCGAAAAAAAAAGTTACGAATGTACGATTTTTTTCGCTCAATCCATTCGAAGCACGTTAAGCAGCGCCATTGTAAGAGACACGGAAAATTACCAATTCAACCAAAAAAAAAAAAGTTACGAATGTACGAATTTTTTCGTTCATTTTGATTTTCGTTGTTCCTGTTTTCGTTTTTCGGATTTTCTTCTTTCGTAGATTCGTTGTTTCGAATTCGTTTTTTTCGGATTTTCGTTGTTTTTCGGATTCGTTCGATTCGAACATTCATTAAAATTTTTAGCGAATCGTTCGTTCATTCGTACGATAACGAATGAACGAATATAACGAAAAACGAAACGAATTGCACATGTCTATACAATATATAAAAGGAAACATCAGATGGCGCCAACTAAGTGCAGTATATAAAGACTTTATTAAAAACCACAAGTGGCAAATCACAAGATTCGTTGGCATAAGAGAATGTAATCTGCCTAGTGCCGGTTTGCTGTTGAGCCTCAGTGTGGGTGGATTACATGCCCTTACCCTCATGCATCTTGTGAGTTGACACTTGTGATTTTTAAAAAGGTTCTCCTCTGTATACTGCACTTCATTGGCGCCCTCTGCAGTTTCCTTCACCAGTATGATGGGCATTCTTCCTCTCGCCGATCACATGGAACCTCTTGATCTTACCATCTTACCATGAGCTGTAGATATAATTTGTATCAGGGTTCCTCAGGGCTAAAGGGGTTGAGAAAGGCCACCATGAACCATTGTTTTTTTCCTAGAAGAGGCGGCAACTTAGAAAAACTGCCATTTAAGATGACTTGCGACTCCCCAGATGCCCCGGTGCTACAATTGCCGGCAAGACCTCCTGCCCTTCTACGCATGCCGTCGTCTCTCACCTACGTAAACTCTGCCGTGTTCTGTGGAGGCGGGGATGACTCTGAACATCCGGCGTCCCATCTGCAGCCCCTGCTCATAGAACTCCTTCATTAGCGTGTGGCCCTCGCCGTATATTCCTGTGGGCCTCAGGGAGCAGGTGTAGAGCGTTTTCCCGTCCTTTATCTGTAGGAATAATACAAATGGAAACAAAACGAAATAAAACACACGTAGACCTTCCTATAAAATGAATTGCCACTCAACACAGAAGCCTTTCTTCTCCTTCTCACCTTCAGGACTTCTCACATACCCAACTACCTCGCTGAAACCCCCTTCCTCTGGGCTTTGAGAGGCACAGGCCATCATGGAAGCAGACAAATGATCCCCAAATCCCAACTTTTGTGCCCCCCCCAACCCTCCCTGCATGTGTTATAATGAAGAGTTCATCATCTCCTGATCAGGGTCGGAGGGGGGGGGGGGGGGAGGTAGGGGAGCAGGATTTGTACTAGGAGCGGGAATTGGAAGGAGGATTTATGCTAGGAGGGGGGTTGGGGGGGGGAGTATTTGAGCTGGGGGGATTGGGGAAGGCAAAGATTTGTACTAGGGAGGGGAATTGGGGGGAATTTATGCTAGGTGGAGGGGGAGAGGATTGGAGCTGGGGGGATTGGGGAAGGCAAAGATTTGTACTAGGAAAGGGAATTGCGAGAACGAATTGGGGGGAATTTATGCTAGGAGGAGGGTTGGGGGGGGGGCTTTGAGCTAAGGAGGATGGGGGTAAAGATTCGTGCCGAGATGGTAAATTTGTATTAGGAGGGGGAATTGGGAGGCAAATTTGTGCTAGGGAGGGGATTCGGGGGGCAGGATTTGAGCTGGGGAAGAATTGTGCTGGGAAGGGGAATTTGTACTAGGAGGTGGAATTGGGAGGCATATTTGTGCTAGGTAGGGGTTTCGGGGGAGAGGATTTGAGCATAGGGGGCAAAGATTTGTGCTGAGAAGGGGACATTTGTGCTAGGAAGGGGATTCGGGGGAGAGCATTTGAGCGGGAGGGGATTGGGAGGAGGCAAAGATTTGTATTGGGAGTAGGATTTGTGCTAGGAGGGCGGGGTTGGGGGGGATTTGTATTGGGAGGAGGATTTGTGCTAGGAGGGGGGGGGGGTTTGGGGGAGTTGTACTAGGGGGAAGAATTGGGAGCA
Source organism: Lithobates sylvaticus (assembly GCA_028564925.1). Classification (NCBI taxonomy): domain Eukaryota; kingdom Metazoa; phylum Chordata; class Amphibia; order Anura; family Ranidae; genus Lithobates; species Lithobates sylvaticus. Next base: position 284,548,997 of record CM053031.1, read on the forward strand.
GGATTTTTGCTAGAAGAAGAGGGAATCTGTTCTGGGAGGGGGAATTGCGAGGAGTATTTATGCTAGGAGGAGTGGGTTGGGGGAGAGGGGAGGCAAAGATTTGTACTAGGAGGGGGCGATAGGGGGTAATTTGTTCTAGGAGGGGGGGGGGGATTTGTGCTGAGAGGGGAAATTTGTGCTGAGAGGGGGAATTGGGAAGAGCATTTGTGCTAGGAAGGGGATTAGGCGGGAGGGGGAATTGGGAGGATAATTTGTACTAGGAAGGGGATTGGGCGGGATGGGATTTGAGCTGGGGAAAGGGACAATGGTCATGTCCCCCCCCCCCCCTCCCATACATATCTCTGTTCTGTGACTGGTCTAGAGCAACTGCTAGGTGAGTATCAGAGAATCCACTAGAAGATTACAATATTGGACAGTTTAGAAGGGGGGGGGGGGTGTTACCTCCACTCTGAATTTCCCCCATGTAATATCATTTCATCATTTGATAACACGCTGACCCCTTATGTGATCCATTCTGTCCCCCCCTTGTGTCCGTCTCTTATCATGTCAGATAGCGAGATGTTATGTACGCTTGTATGAATAAAACCACAGGAAATATATGAAAAAAGAAGTTTGCAGTGATGTCCCCACTTTATATGGGATATGCATATTCTCCATTGTGACCACTAGAGGGAACCATTCAGCAGGCAGTTCTTTATATTCCCCGATCAGGATGCCATTGACATGCTACAGACCTCTTGTGTAACATGTGTTGCATTCGGACACATTCAGTGGGTTTAATAAAAGTCATTTAGCTTAGTAAATATGGTGTAGATAAGATAAGGGCAGAGTTTTTTGTTTGCGCATGATTGGATAATTGAGGTGAACACATCTTCACCTTATTCCTTGAGCTAAAGTGAACATTTATTTGGAGAATTGAAGACCCTCTACTCCTTCAGTAATCCATCCCCAATAAAAAGGTGTGCAAAGACAATCGGGAATGTTCAGTAACTGATCTGCCTACAATAAAGTAAAATGTGATTGGCTGTTGGGAGTTGCGTCACTTTTGTGCATTAATGCCCATTGCTTAGACTTCTTAAGACTGGTAGAAACAGACATTGTAGGTTTACGCACCTTCCTTCCGTTGGCCTCCAGTACGATCTTCTCGGCTTTGGATTTGCTCAGTGGATAAGCCTGGTTGTGATAGACGGTGTATTCCGTGTCCTCGTTACCTCTGGGGAGAAAAACACAAGAAAAATTAATTTGACAGATAATTCGATGGAGAATGGTTGAAGAAGCTGAATTGGGTCCTGCTCTCAGCACCAGAAGTGTACCCCTTAATTAGGGGTCCCAAAGTTTCAGCTGTAAAATGTCCAAATCAGAGCGTCCAACACCTTTAATGATATGTTCAGCCACAACAAGGCACTATAACATTTCCAACACGTTTCTGGGGAGTACGATAGACTCCCACTTCTTGAGGGCTCAATAGTTGTGTATACTTGGGGCAATCACCAAAATTGAATTATTTAGAGCAGCCATTTCTCAACCAGGTTCTGTAGAACTTTAGGGGGTTCTTCAAGAGGTTCCCCAAAGGGGGTTCATTGGGCTGTAGCTAATTGACCTCCTATCTGATGGCGCCTTAATAGTTCCAAGGCCAACACCACTTGGCATTTAGTTGAGTGACATTCCAACGACCACTGTATTGGGCATATTTCCCACACACACCTTCGATGAAATGCTTTTGGGATTGGTTCCCCGAGATCTGAAACGTGTCTTCTCCGTAGTAAAAAGGTGGAGAAAGGTTGTTTTAGAAGAGGATCCAGGAGTAAAATAGCATCGGCTGCAACATAACCCCCTTGGTATCAGATTCTGAATGAGTCCATCCCAGTAGACACAATCTTTAAGCCCTAAAGAATGAGGAGTTTTTTGTACCCTCAAAATGTATTGGTTGTTTAACCACTTCAATACCAGTGGGCACCTTCCTGCCCAATTTTCAGCTTTCAGTGCTGTTGCACTTTGAATGACAATTGCGCGGTCATACTACACTGTACCCAAACAAAATTTTTATCATTTTGTTCCCACAAATAGAACTTTCTTTTGGTGGTATTTGGTCACCTCTGCGGCTTTTATTTTTTGCTAAACAAATCAAAAAAAAGACTGAAAATTTTGAAAAAAAATAAAAAGTTTTGGTTTTGTTTCTGTTATAAAATTTTGTAAATAAGTTTTCTCTCTCACTGATGGGCACTGATAAGGCGGCACTGACGAGGCGGCACCAATGAGCGGGCACCGACGATGGGCACCGATATACGACACTGATGGGCACTGATGGGCATTGACAGGCGGCACTGGTGGGCACTCATGGGTGGCACAGGTGGGCATTGATAGGCAACACTGAAAGGATGAAAAGATGGGTACTTATGGGTGGCACTGATGGGCAGCACTGCTGGGCATGGATACACGGCACTGATATGAGGCACTGATGGGCATCCCTGGTGGCACTGGAAGGTATAGTCAGTGGGCATTAATTGGCAGCTGCCTAGGCACAGATGTGCATTTCCCTGGGGGTCTAGGGGGGCATACCTGGTGGTCCAGTGTGGTGGTGTCCCTGGTGGTCCTGGGCGGCATTATGGTGGTCCTGGGGGAGCTGTACTGATAAACAATCAGCACAGACCCCCCATGTCAGGAGAGCAGTCGATCGGCTCTCCTCTACTCACGTCTGTCAGACGCGAGTGAGGAAAAGCCGATCACCGGCTCTTCCTATTTACATGGTGATCAGCCGTGATTGGACACAGCTGATCACGTGGTAAAGAGTCTCAGTCAGAGACGCAATAAAGCGTATATTGGATTGGTTTGTGCAAAAGGTTATAGTCTACAAAATAGGGGAAAGTTTTATGGTATTTTTATTATTAATTTTTTTTTATTAGTAATGGCAGCGATCTGCAATTTTTATCGTGACTGCGACATTATGGCGAACACATCGGACACTTTTGACACTATTTTGGGACCATTGGCATTTATACAGCGATCAGCGCTATTAAAAATGCACTGATTACTGTGTAAATGACAATGGCAGGGAAGGGGTTAAAAATTAGGGAGCGATCAAGGGGTTAAGTGTGTCCTAGGGAGGGATGGGCTACTACTCACATGACAGCGATCACCAATCCCGATGACAGGGAGCCGTGATCTCTGTCATATCACAAGACAGAACAGGGAAAAGCCTGGTTTACATAAGCATCTCCCCATTCTTACGCTCCATGACACGATCGCGGGCACCGGGCGGACATAGAGTCCGCGTGACCTGCGGTCAAGGAGCATGCAGCAGGCGCACGCACCCACAATGCCGCATCTTAAAGGGGGCGTACCTGTATGTCCATTTGCCCAGCCGTGCCAATGTATATCGCCATGCGCTGGTAGGCAAGGGGTTAAAAAATTTCAGGCCTGAAAATAAACCCCCCAAAAAATTATATATTTTCTGAAAGCAGACAACCCAGAGAATAAAATAGTGGTAGTTCCAATTTTTTTCTGTCGCACAATATTACTACAAAAGGTCAAAGGGCACACAAACACAATAAAATTACCCAATTTTTTTTTTGTAAAATGTAAAAAGGTGAGGGTTGCACCTTTAGATACCCAATGTGTCAAACCTTAAATTTGCGTGTGCCTGTGAAATGGCGACAATCTTCAATATCCTATATTTTCCATAGATGACACTTTCAAAGTTCCCTACAAGTCATCAGTTTAGTCTTACAGAGATCTCCTGGTGCTATAAATGCAGGGGGGTAGGGGCACATAGGGGGGCGCCTGGGCAGAAGGGGGGGAACATATGGTGCACAGGGAGGCCGATTGGTGCAGCGGAAAGGGGCCATTACTGGAACTGATCCCAATCGATCCCTCTCTGCAGCAGGTGAAAGCTGGCGGGAGGGAGAGGAGAAGAAGCCGGCTTTCAGCTGCTGCAGACCGAGCCATACAGGGGTTGTTCGGTTCCAGTAATTGGTCCCTCTGCCGCATCGATCACCCTCCCCCTGGTCACATCTGATTCACCCTGCTGGCCCGGGCCCCGTACATGAGGATAGGTCTTACCACCTTATCCATTGCCCTGCACATATGCATCCATGTCAAGTACATCCATGACCGAGGTTTCAGTGCTGAACAGCACCAAGACAGCTCTCGGTTTCTAGTTCATGATCAGGAGCCAGAGAAATGGTCTTTCCGATCATGTGATCACTGCAGCAGTCATTCTTTTTTTTTTGGGAGCATATGAAAGTGTGAGAGAGAAGAAAAGAGGAGCATGTGAACAAGAGTGAGAGGGGAGGAGCATGTGAACAAGAGTGAGAGGGGAGGAGCATGTGAAAGCGTGAGAGGGGAGGAGCATATGAAAGCGTGAGAGGGGAGGAGCATATGAAAGCATGAGAGGGGAGGAGCATGTGAACAAGAGTGAGAGGGGAGGAGCATGTGAAAGAGTGAGAGGGAAGGAGCATGTGAAAGAGTGAGAGGGAAGGAGCATGTGAAAGAGTGAGAGGGAAGGAGCATGTGAAAGAGTGAGAGAGGGGAGGAGCATGTGAAAGAGAGAGAGGGGAGGAGCATGTGAAAGAGTGAGAGGGGAGGAGCATGTGAAAGAGTGAGAGAGGGAAGGAGCATGTGAAAGAGTGAGAGGGGAGGAGCATGTGAAAGAGTGAGAGAGGGGAGGAGCATGTGAAAGAGTGAGAGGGGAGGAGCATGTGAAAGAGTGAGAGGGGAGGAGCATGTGAAAGAGTGAGAGGGGAGGAGCATGTGAACAAGTGAGAGGGAAGGACCATGTGAACGAGTGAGAGGGGAGGAGCATATGAAAGAGTGAGAGGGGAGGAGCATATGAAAGAGAGCGAGGGGAGGAGCATATGAAAGAGAGCGAGGGGAGGAGCATATGAAAGAGACAGAGGGGAGGAGCATATGAAAGAGTGAGGGGAGGAGCATATATGAAAGAGTGAGGGAAGGAGCATATATGAAAGAGTGAGAGGGAGGAGCATATGAAAGAGTGAGAGGGAGGAGCATATGAAAGAGTGAGAGGGGAGGAGCATGTGAAAGAGTGAGAGGGAAGGAGCATATGAAAGAGTGAGAGGGGAGGAGCATATGAAAGAGTGAGAGGGGAGGAGCATGTGAAAGAGTGAGAGGGGAGGAGCATGTGAATGAGTGAGAGGAAAGGACCATGTGAACGAGTGAGAGGGGAGGAGCATATATGAAAGAGTGAGAGGGGAGGAGCATATATGAAAAGAGTGAGAGGGGAGGAGCATATGAACAACATCAAGGCTCATAGTTGGCGGTGTAGGCCATGTTTAAGTTGCGAAACGCGACCGTACAGCGTTAATCGCGGTGGAGCATGGTCCCGATTCATCTCCCAAGAGTCTACTGTCCGCATTCAGCATGGAGGCTGGGCAGAGAGGGTGCCCTTGGGTAGGTCTGGCATACGCATTGGATAATTCACGCATAGAAAGCTGTGGAGTCCATTACTAGAAAAATAAAAAACTGAATCCAGAAAAAAAAAAATATGTTACATTGTTAAAATACAGTATGTATCCAACCTGGCAAAACCCCCATCATTATTCGGTTGGGATGTTGGTTACCTGAAGAATGGATCTCCATGGATATTTGGACCCACAACCTCCATACTGCTGGTGTAGACCAGATATTGGATGCCTTCCTCCTCGCACGCTCTCAGGACATTCTCCGTTCCTGCAAACCCAAAAAGGATTGAAAGTCAGGTGACAGCAAGGAGAATGCTATAGAAAGGGTGGATTGAGTCGTATAGGTGACATGGAATGCAGACAAGGTCACCTAGATTGACAAATATGTCTAAATTACTACATTAGAAGGATTTTCCAGTAAAACTGGTCACGCTGACCTAAGCCCCTGTAAACTATATCACCATTTTGTACAGCCGCCACCTCTTATTAGGATTTCCATCCATCGGCCCATCAATCATGTATAAGAGTTACTGTACATATGAGTCTTGTGACTCCTCCAAGCAATCCCTCTGAACCCCCTTCTCAATTTTGCGGTCAGATTTACCCCAAGTGTCGAAAGATGTAAAAGGACAAGATGACAATTCTGAAATTTGAAGAAAGATGGCGTCTAATGCCGCGTACACGCGATCGGAATTCCAGCCAGAAGAAGACAGATGATGAAAGCTTTCCATCGGAAAATGAGACGGTGTGTAGGCTCCATCGGAATTTTGCTGGCCGAATTTCTGACAGCAAAGAATTGAGAGCATGTTCTCAATTTTTCAGACGGAAAAGGTTTCTATCGGAAATTCCAATTGTCTGTAGCAATTCTGACGTGCAAAATTCCTTACGCATGCTCGGAAACAATTCGACGCATGCTCGGAAGCATTGAACTCGGCTCGTTGTAGTGTTGTACGCCACTGCGTTCTTGGCGGTCAGAATTTGGTGTGACCGTGTGTAGGCAAGACAGTTTGAGCAGAATTCCGTCGGGAAAACCGTCAGAGCTTTTTCCGACGAGAATTCCGATCGAGTGTACGCGGCATTAGACACTGACCCAGCAGTGTGGACATTGACCTCGTTATGACCGTTATGCCCCCGGCCTCGTCTTGCATATAACCAAATCCAAGACTCAAGGCAAACATTTTGGTTTTAGTTTTGGATGGACTGGGGAAGGGATTAGAACACCTGTTGGGGGTTTTTTTTTTGCATTCCTGGGCTCCTTTAGAGAGATTTCCTCTCGCTTGCTGTCTGGTGAGGACTTCCGGTTAGAGGGACAGAAAATGTTGGCCCTGGAACTATAAAGGCACCATCAGATGGGAGGTCAGATCAGCCACAACCCAAGGAACCCCTTGGAGCCAATTTTATTTAGATCTGCATCAAATCTGCTAAGAAAAAATAATTGGATAAAAAAAAAAGAAAATTTCACTTACCTATTTCTCCCTATTGCTAGGTGGTCCCACGAAACCTGCCTCTTTCACAGCCCGGGCTAAAAAAGTCACTTCCCTTGGCCCCCCGGCTCGCTAAGGCTCCTGGTAGATGTGCGTCAACATTTCCCAGGAGTCTTTGAGCAGCGCCGAGGGCTAGGTTGCCATAGCGGGGCGGGCACTTCCGACGACGCCATCCGTTGTTATGGCAACCTTTATACTTTACAGCGCCGCTACGGCGCATTACTGTGCATGCGCAAGTTCGTGGAAAGAACGGGCGGTGCATGCTGGTCGATCAGCAGCACCGTATCCTGGAAGAGGATGCCTGTGGGCTTCACATGCCCACAGGCAAGATGACAACTGTCAGGAGACCGTTTTATAACTTCATTTCGGTGGCGAAAAAGGCATGCAGTATGAATTATAAAAGGAACAAGTGAGTTATTTATTCATTTATACGAATGATTGTCATTATGCAAAAAAAAATAAAAAAATAAAAACGTTATAGACAGTGGAACACCACTTTAAGGAACCCTAAAGTTCTGCAGAACCTGGGTTGAGAATGGCTGGTCTTATTACTTTTGGCGATTTGCTCCAACTATACGCAACTATTGAGAACTCCTGTTGGGTTTTTATTGCCATCCTGGGCTCCATTAGAGCGATTTCTCTAATGCTAACAGGAAGTCCTCATCAGACAGGAAGTGAGGGGAAATAGTCTATAGGGTCATGAACAGCAATAAAAAATACTCAGGAAGTAGAAGAAAGGAGTGCAGCTCTGTCTCTCCTCAAACAGTAAGTGTCCTCAGTAAGGTACAGAGGGAGTGATCCAGTAGTGGTGGGCAAAGGTCAGCTCTTTGCTGGAGTAGGGATTGGGTGTGCAAGGAAGGGAGTGCCAAAAGCAGAAAGCACTCACTCATCTTAAAGACACAGACCACCTTTTAAATGTAAATAATTCAACAACAAATAAAAAACATTTTACAATTATAATTTTTTTTTGCAAATTTGAAAAGCAATGCAACTGATGATCAGCACATCACAGGTGCAATACTCTGGATCCTGCATTCTTTAACTGCAGACTCAGGTCCATGCAGAGTAGACATGTGCAATAAGTTTCGTTTTTTTTCGTTTTTCTTTAAAATTCGTTATATTCGTTCATTCGTTATCGAGTGGCTAAAAATGTTAACGAATAACGAATGTTCGAATCGATCGAATACGAACAACAACGAAAATCCGAAATAACCAAATTAGAAACAACGAAACTACGAAAGAAGAAAATCCGAAAAACAGGAACAACGAAAATCAAAATGAACGAAAAAATTCGTACATTCGTAACTTTTTTTTTTTGTTGAATTGGTAATTTTCCGTGTCTCTTACAATGGCGCTGCTTAACATGCTTCGAATGGATTGAACGGAAAAATTTGTACATTTGTAACTTTTTTTTTTTTTGCGATTCGTAATTTTCCGTGTCCCTTACAATGGCGCTGCTTAACGTGCTTCGAAATGGATTGAACAAAAAAAAATTCGTACATTCGTAACTTTTTTTTTTTCGATTCATAATTTTCCGTGTCTCTTACAATGTAATAATAACATACACATTACATAAAATTATGAATTATGCTCCGATTAGGAATCTAAGAAAACAATGTTACGAAAGTACGAATAAATCAATCTTACGAAAGTACGAATGTAACTAAATCTACGAAAATACGAATGCGTCCGAATTTCGAATAAACGAAAATTAAACTAACGGAAAAACGAATCAACGAAAAAATAACTCTTACGAAAATACGAATCGTTACAAATACGAACACCGACGACTTACGAAATTACGAATCAACGGAAACGAAAGAAACAAAAACGAAAATAAACAAATTTTTCTATTGTGCACATATCTAATGCAGAGGACCTTCTGTTATGGTGATGGAGGAGACAATCAATGGACCACCAGTGGTGTGACGCCGCCACCCTGCTGCCAGCGTGATCTGTTGCCGCTGGCAGATGAGATTTGTAGTCTACCCAGTCGCAGGTGCCCATGAATAGATGAAGGATTTAAAATAACCAGGAGCAAGAAGCACCCTAGGTTTCAAGGTGGGTGGGGGTGGGTTTATTGGGGTGATGTATGGGACCGTGCTTCATGTTACACGCTAAATAAGGGTGTGACATGCAACGTGAAAAACATTTTGAAAACCATTTATCATTTTCCTTCCACTTCACAATTATGTGCCGCTTTGTGTTGGTCTATCACATAAAACCCCAATAAAATACATTTACGTTTTTGGTTGCAACATGACAAAAATGTGGAAAATTTCAAGGGGTGTGGGGCAGTACATCTATAAACTAGGTGGTAAACAGAGCTTCCTAGATACCAACTCTAGATAACATACCAGAGCCGTTTTATGATCTCAGCTGTTCTCAGAATGTCCAGGCAGTTTCCGACACACTGTCTAAGCCATATTGTATGTCCATTTATTAATGCCGATTATCATTGAAGGTAAAAATCATAGGCCTCACATTGCCACATCACTAAATCAACCGAATCTCACAATATACACTATATTACCAAAAGTATTGGGGCGCCTGCCTTTACACGCACATGAACTTTTTTTTTTTTAACTTCTTAATTTTTATTTTTATTTCAATTTGTAAAACATTTACAAGCAAACATTAAAACACGTATAGTCCATATAAGTATTGTGGTAAGTAGTACAAGTTTGATACAAGAGATCAATTCATGTTACCTGGTCGGATGCTCCACCCCCTTATCCCACCCAGGATCCCCCCCCCCCCTATACACACACTACTAGTTCCCAAATTCTAAAAGTCAGCAGGGCGGGCGCGCGGGCTATGGGGGGGAAGGGGCCCCCCGGTCCGCTCCGCTGCGAGGATAGCCAGGGCGACTTTAAGGGATTTGTGGGGCCGCCGAGGGGGAGAGTCTATCCACCCCGTCGTCTCCAACCCTCGGCATGTGGCCCAGCTCGCTCAACCAGGGGCTCCATATACGGGCAAATTTCTTGAGGTTATTCTGTCGAATAAACATTGCCCTCTCGCACCATATCATGGAGTTAATCGACTCGGTCCATTTAGCCGAGGAAGGAGGAGTCCTAGCTTGCCAGTTCTGCGCTATTAGCCGCCTTGCCTGATACAAGCATCTCAGCAAGGCGACTTTGGTAGGAGGTGGTATATTACCATCTTCAAAGATTCCCAGAAGGCAGGTCCTAGCCTCTGGTTCCAGGGTGGTCCCGAAGGTTCTGTTCAAGCTGTCCACTATTTCTACCCAATACCTGAATAACTTTGGGCACTTCCATACCATGTGAAGAAGATCGCCTGGCGCCTTACATCTTGGGCATTCGTCTCTGGGCTTTCTACCGAATTTAAACAATTTTTGAGGGGTATAATAGGCTCTGTAAATTAAAAACAGGTGGGAAACCCTCTGCGAGGGGGATGTTGATACCAGGCCACCCTGTTCGAGGACCCGGTCCCATTGTTCCGGGGTAATTGGCCCTAAGTCTTTTTCCCATCCCCTTCTACTTCTATCAGGTCCCTTGGTGCTCATAGCTCGGTTTCCCAGGATATCATATATCCTGGAAATCAGGCCCCTCATTGGTCTCGGCTTCGTTATTTCCTGGAATAGGGGAGTCTTAACCCAATTAATAGTCGAAGATCTAAATTGGGCCTGAATACCGTGTCTGACCTGCAAGTATTTGTAAAAAGACCTATTTGGAATGTTGAATTGTCGTCTCAGGTCCTCAAATGACTTCAAATGGTTTCCCTCGTATAGCTGGATTAACCGGCTAATACCCTGCCTTTCCCACTCTTGAGATCTCTCTATGCCCATTATTTCCCCTAGATTCTTATTGTACCATAGTGGGGTATACTCGTTCAGCCCGTTGTATCACACACATGAACTTTAATGGCATCCCAGTCTTAGTCCGTAGGGTTCAATATTGAGTTGGCCCGCCTTTTGCAGCTATAAACAGCTTCAACTCTTCTGGAAACGCTGTCCATAATGTTTAGGAGTGTGTCTAGGGGATTGTTTGACCATTCTTCCAGAAGCAAATTTTTTAGGTCAGGCACTGATGTTGGATGAGGTGGTCTGGCTCACAGTCTGTGCTCCAATTCATCCCAAAGGTGTTATAATCGGGTATCTGTGCAGGCCAGTGAAGAGACCCTAATGCCGCGTACACACGGTCGGAATTCTTGTCGGAAAAAGCTCTGATGGTTTTCCCGACGGAATTTCGCTCAAACTGTCTTGTCTACACACGGTCACACCAAATTCCGACGGTCAGTAACACAGCGGCATAAAACATTCGACTGCACTATAAAAAAGGTTTAATGCTTCCGAGCATGCGTCGAATTGTTTCCGGAATTTTGCGCGTCGGAATTGCATACACACGATCGGAAAATCCGATAGAAAGGTTTTCCGTCGGAAAAATTGAGAACAGGTTCTCAATTCAAAGTCCCTCGGAAATTCCGACAGAAAAAGGCCGTTGGGCATACACACGGTCGGAAAATCCGATGAAAAGCTCCCATCGGACTGTTTTCATCTGAGATTCAGACCGTGTGTACGCCGCATTAGAGTCAAGCTCTCTCCTTGCTTAGTCACGATCAGCTCCTTGCTGATCTGTCAGCAAGACTAAATTCTGCCTCCTGCAGACATGCACGCTCCGGCAGCCTCTCTGACTCCTGGAGAGGATTAGAGTCCTCCTGACTCCCATGCACAGACCTCCTGTCTGTTGGGTGGAGCCCTAAGCCAAGCTCTGGGCTATTATGAGGCAAGCTTATATCTGGATATCCAGCGTGCCCGTTTCTCCAAGAATCAGACGTAAATCACTCATCTGAGTAGCACGGGGTCCCACTGCTACAATAGCTATACATTTATACACATGCGAGAAGCAGAGAGGTAAGAGTTACATAGATCGTAATCTCCGTCTCCAAGGCTCAAGTGTTTATATGAAGTTTCCTCCCTACATGTGGGCAGAATTAATTAGCCGACATTTATATCCAACTAAAAACAGGAAAACGCCCTCTGACTATATAGAATATCCATGTGTATGGAAAATTACATTCTCCATCTGTCACCCATCTACACACACCGACCAGCCATAACTTTATACCCACCGATGGGTAAAGTGAATACCATTGATTATCTCCTTGCAATGGCATAGGAAGGTCGGTGGGATATATTAGGTAGCAAGTAAACATGTTGTCCTTGATGTGTTAAAAAGCTGAAAAAATGGGCATCACAGTTAGTTGTGTATGGGACTGTGTAGCTGCAGACTGGTCAGGGTACCCATACGGACTTACAAATCCACAGACAAAAGCTCCTACAATGGGCACGTGATCATCAGAACTGGACCATGGGGCAATGGAAGGAGGCGGCATGGTCTGATGAATCACGTTTTCTTTTACATCATCTGGATAGTTGGGCGTGTCACTTACCTGGGGCAAGAGATGGCACCAGGAATTCAATATGGGAAGAAGCCCCATCCCCCCCCCCCCCCGGGGGGAGACAGTGCTTTGGGCAATGTTCTCCTGGGAAACTCTGGGTCCTGCCATTCATGTGGATGTTACTTGACACATACCACCTACCTAAACATTGCTGGTGGCCAAGTAAACTCCTTCACAGAGCCTTTTATAGATAGATCTGTGGTCATGGTCTTATCTTGTGTGTTCACTGTTAACGTTTACAACAAAAAAATAATTTCTTTCACTCATGGTTAGTGTTTGGCTGAAGCCATTTATTATAAATCAACTGCGTTTACTCTTTAAATCATAATGGCAACAGAAACTACCCAAATTACCCTGATCAAAAAGTTTACATACCCTGGTGATTTTGGCCTGATAACATGCACATAAGTTGACACAAAGGGGTTTGAATGGCTATTAAAAAGGTAACCATCCTCACCTGTGATCTGTTTGCTTGTAATTAGTGTGTATAAAAGGTCAATGAGTTTCTGGACTCCTGACAGACCCTTGCATCTTTCATCCAGAGCTGCACTGACGTTTCTGGATTCTGAGTCATGGGGAAAGCAAAAGAATTGTCAAAGAATCTGAGGGAAAAGGTAGTTGAACTGTATAAAACAGGAAAGGGATATTAAAAAGATATCCAAGGAATTGAGAATTCCAATCAGCAGTGTTCAAACTCTAAATCAAGAAGTAGAAAATGAGGGGTTCTGTAGAAACCAAACCACGGTCAGGTAGACCAACTAAAATTTCAGCCACAACTGCCAGGAAAATTGTTCGGGATGCAAAGAAAATCCCACAAATAACTTCAGGTGAAATACAGAACTCTCTGAAAACATGTGGTGTGGATGTTTCAAGATACACAATAAGGAGGAACTTGAAGAAAGATGGGCTGCATGGCCGAGTCTCCAGAAGAAAGTCATTACTACGCAAATGCCACAAAGTATCCACCAAACAGCACAGAGACAAGCGTCAAACCTTCCACCACAAAGTCATTTGGAGTGATGAGACTAAAATTGAGCTTTTTGGCCACAACCATAAACACTACATTTGGAGAGAAGTCAACAAGTCCTATGATGAAAGGTCCACCATCCCTACTGTGAAACACGGCGGTGGATCGCTGATGTTTTGGGGATGTGTGAGCTACAAAAGGCACAGGACATTTGGTCAAAATTGATGGCAAGATGAATGCAGTATGTTATCAAAAAATGCATTTGCATTCATCGGCCAGGAAGCTGTGCATGGGACGTACTTGGACATTCCAACATGACAATGATCCAAAACACAAGGCCAAGTCCACCTGTCATTGGCTACAGCAGAATAAAGTGAAGGCTCTGGAGTAGCCATCTCAGTCTCCTGACCTCAATATCATTGAGCCCCTCTGGGGAGATCTCAAACGTGCCGTTCATGTAAGACAGCCCAAGAATTTACAGGAACGGGAGGCTTTTTGCCAAGAGGAATGGGCAGCTTTACCATCTGAGAAGATAAAGAGCCTCATCCACAAATACCACAAATTACTTCAATTGATGTTAAATGGGGGCAATACACGGTATTAGGAACTGGGGTATGTAAACTTTTGATCAGGGTCATTTGGGTAGTTTATGTTGTGATTATGATTTAAAAAGAGTAAAACGCAGTTGGTTGATAATAAATGGCTTCAGCCAAACACTAACCACGAGTGAAAGAAAAGTTTTTGCGTTATTCATATTCTCTGAGAAATGGCCAAGAAATCAAAAAGGGTATGTAAACTTATGAGCACAAATATATATATATATATATATATATATATATATATATATATATATATATATATATATATATATATATATATATATAAGTTTATATAAATATATAATTTATATATAATTTAATTTTTTTGCTTATAGACTTTATTTTTTCCATTCTTTACATTCTGTAAGCAGATAGTCCATGGACTGGTAAGTACGGCTCGGCCGGATGTGCGATGTCGGCTCATGGACGCGAGCAGTGAGGTTTATATTTCTTTTTTCAGCCTCGTTAACTATGAAAACTATGTACCCATCTCCTGAACCTCATTTGTAAGAAGTCGCTTGTGTCAAACAAGAAGTGCATTGACACATAACAACTGTTATGTACAGTGCTCAGCCTAAATGAGTACACCCCTTTTACAAAAGATTAATCAATATCTCAATGAACACAAGAACAATTTCCAACATTTTGACAAAACTGAGTTTTATACAACATTTGTTTAGCTCATTACATGAAAGTAAGTTTAACCACATGCCGACCGGGCCATAGCCGAAAGACGGCTACAGCGCGGTCGGCTTATTCTGGGTGGACGTCCTACGGATGTCCTCCCAGAAACTTGCTCCCGCGCGCCCCCTGGGGTGCGCACTCGGGAACATCCGTGACCCGAGGACCCGGCGCATCACGGTAAACAGCCGATGATAGCGGCCGTTTACCACGTGATCGCTCCGTCAAATGACGGAGCGATCACATGTACACAAACCGGTGTCACGTCATGACGCCGGTTCCTCCCTCCCCTCTCTGTACCGATCGGTACAGTGAGAGGGGAGAAGCGGAGAGGGGGAGAGACGGGACCAGCGCTGTGGGCTGGATGTGTAGTGCCCACAGCGCTGGTCAGTGCCTTCAATGTGCAATACTCTGCCCCCACTGTGCAATGCTCTGCCAATACTCTGCCATCATTTTTAATAGAAACACATTTATTTATTTATTTTTTTACCGAATTTTCAGTATTTTTTGATTTATTGCGCAAAAAATAAAAAACCCAGCAGTGATTAAATAGCACCAAAAGAAAGCTCTATTTGTGTGAAAAAAAGCACCAAATTTGGGTACAGTGCTGCATGACTGAGTAATTGTCATTCAAAGTGTAAGTGAAAATTGGTCTGGTTAGGAAGGGGGTTTAAGTGCCCAGTGGGTAAGTGGTTAATAATATAACTTAGATTACAAAATATTCAGTTTTACTCAAAACTAGTTGATGCAAAAATGAACACACCCCAAAAAACGACTACATCTAGTATTTTGTATGCCCTCCATGGTTTGTAAGGACAGCACCAAGTCTTCTAGGCATGGAATGAACAAGTGGGTGACATATTGCAACAATCGATCTTTTTCCATTCTTGGAGAACGACCTCTTTTGGAGCCCGGATGCCGGGTGGAGAGTGTTGCTCAACTTGTCTCTACAGAATTCCCCCGAAGGAGTTCGATTGGGTTCAGGTCAGGAGACATCTGTGCATAGAATGTATTAAGATAAAAATAAAAAACTTCTGACTTTACAATCCGTGTAACGTCCGTGGGACGGTCTGGACGTCTCCGAGATGGTTGCAGGTCCGTCTTTGTTACATTTTAGTATGACTTTTGCTCCAGTATTCTGACTGACGAGTAAAGCTGCTGATCTTCTTGCAGCCTTCACCTTTCTTATGTAAAGAAACGATTTTCTCTCTCTCAGGCCTTGTGATGACCTTTCTCTTCCATGTGGCGCCATTGCCGACAGCATGAAATGGGAGGGGCTTTCTTGGTTAAGGAACGCCCTTTTATAATCAACTGTCTACGGGACACCAGTTTTATGAATAATTACCTGTAGTTGAATTCTTGTTAGTTAATTAGGATTACCGTATTTATCTGCGTATAACACGCACCCCAAGTTTAGGAGGGCATTTTAAAAAAGGAAAAAAAAAAAGTTTTAGGAGGGAAGTTTAGGGAAAAATAAATAAATAATAAAATTAAATTAAAAAAAAACGTACATTTAAGCGTCATTTGCAGTCTTGCCCAGCGTCATTTGCAGCCTTGCCCAGCGTCATTTGCAGCCTTGCCCAGCGCCATTTGCAGCCTTGCCCAGCGCCATTTGCAGCCTTGCCCAGCGCCATTTGCAGCCTTGCCCAGCGCCATTTGCAGCCTTGCCCAGCGCCATTTGCAGCCTTGCCCAGCGCCATTTGTAGCTTGTCAGCGACATTTGCAGCCTTGCCCAGCGACATTTGCAGCCTTGCCCAGCGACATTTGCAGCCTTGCCCAGCGACATTTGCAGCCTTGCCCAGCGACATTTGCAGCCTTGCCCAGCGACATTTGCCACCTTGCCCAGCGACATTTGCCGCCTTGCCCAGCGACATTTGCAGCCTTGCCCAGCGACATTTGCAGCCTTGCCCAGCGCCATTTGCAGCCTTGCCCAGCGCCATTTGCCGCCTTGCCCAGCGTCATTTGCAGCCTTGCCCAGCGCCATTTGCAGCCTTGCCCAGCGTCATTTGCAGCTTGCCCACGTTTAAATTTGCCGCCTAGAAAGACCCCGCCGCCGTAAAAGACAGAGCGAGCGCTGCTGGAAAAGACAGAGCGAGCGGCGCCGGAAAAGAAAGAGCGAGCGGCGCCGGAAAAGAAAGAGCGAGCGGCGCCGGAAAAGAAAGAGCCGACTGTTCAGCTCCGCTCGTAGTCCCGCCTCCCTGCTGTTTCGGAAGCGAGAGCAGAGAGGCGGGACTGCGAGCGGAGCCGAGCAGTCAGACCGGGTTTTTTCGGCGGCGCTCGTTTTTTTTTGACAGCGGCGAAAAAAAAAAATTCGGCGCCGTTTGATTTTTTTTTTTTGGCACATTTTTTTGGGGGATCGGCGTATAACACGCACCCACGACTTTCCCCCGATTTTAAGGGGGGAAAAGTGCGTGTTATACGCCGATAAATACGGTATGTTGTCTCAAGTTTAGCTTCGCACCTAAGACTTCTTCATTTTGGTCTTCAATGAATTTGTTAGGAAACATTTTTTCGTCTTGGTTGCAATCAATGGGCGGCATTTGTGGGAGTATTTTGTAGTATGGCGTCCCATAGAAAAATGTTGATGTTGAAAGGAAAAGGTTTTCTGACAAATCCGTTGGGGTGTACTCATTTATGCTGAGCTCTGTACATAAATATTCGAGAAGAAAGGGAAGCGTCACATAATGTGGATCAGAGGTCTCCAAACTTTCTAAACAAAGAGCCAATTTACTGTCCTTCAGACTTTCGGGAGGCTGGACTATAGACACTGGAAGTAGAAATTGTCCCGGTGTCAGTGGGAGGAAACACCACATCTTTGGTATTGGGGGGGGGGGGGCTGGGAAATTGCTGCATTGTTGGTGTCCGGAGGAGGAATAGTCTCCCATCATTGGCGTCCGGCGGAGGAATAGTGCCCCATCATTGGCGGCCGGCGGAGGAATAGTGCCCCATCATTGGCGGCCGGCGGAGGAATAGTGCCCCATCATTGGCGTCCGGCGGAGGAATAGTGCCCCATCATTGGCGTCCGGCGGGGGAATAGTGCCCCATCATTGGCGGCCGGCGGAGGAATAGTGCCCCATCATTGGCGGCCGGCGGAGGAATAGTGCCCCATCATTGGCGGCCGGCGGAGGAATTGTGCCCCATCATTGGCGGCCGGCGGAGGAATAGTGCCCCATCATTGGCGGCCGGCGGAGGAATAGTGCCCCATCATTGGCGGCCGGCGGAGGAATAGTGCCCCATCATTGGCGTCCGGCGGAGGAATAGTGCCCCATCATTGGCGGCCGGCGGAGGAATAGTGCCCCATCATTGGCGGCCGGCGGAGGAATAGTGCCCCATCATTGGTGGCCGGCGGAGGAATAGTGCCCCATCATTGGTGTGAGTGGGAGGAATAGTGCCCCATCATTGGTGTGAGTGGGAGGAATAGTGCCCCATTGTTGCTGTCAGTGGGCAGAAAAGAAACCCATCATTGGTGGCAGTTTGAGGAATAGTGCCCTGTTGTAGTAGTGTAATAGTTGTTGCAGAGGATCATTATAACCTGCTATACCAAACTATCTATATAACAAGTATTTATATGTAGGTTCCTCCTTAGATGTGGGAAGAGTTTATTAGCTGACAGTATTAAAACCAAAAGCAGAAAATGCGCAGACTATTGCATTAGCGTTTGCACCCCAAAGTTCAAACACACATGCGCAGTAGATGGTGTTGGTGTCAGTTTTTTTTTTTTTTATTATTATATTTTATTTTTTAAAATATATTTTTTTCATTAAAAAAAAAAAATTAAAATTATGAAAAAAAATAAAAAAAAATAAAAAATAATAATAATTAATAATAATAATAATAATAATAAATAAAAAAAAAAATATCATTATTTTTACAATTAGGAGCCCACATTGAGGGGCATTGGTGAAAAAGCAGAGAAAGGGATTGAGGACAGAGAATTCCCAGCCCCTTTCTCTGTAGCCTCAGCTGCCATGGGGGTTAAGCAGGGGGGATCTGCATTGCACACCCAGTGATTAGGGTGTGCCCAGGCACACCTGGCACACGCCTATGTCTCTGACTATATAGAAAGTCCATGGATGGGGTAAAATTCCCATTTTCCCCACATGGAAGGATATGGAGCTGTATGTAGGAACGTCACTGTACATAGAATACTATGGACGGACAGACCCCAAAAACACTCCATACACTGTGCTGTACACGGCACGCTATGGACCCCACACTCTACACCAGTCTCTCTCAGCCAGGGTTCCATCACCGTTTCCAGGGGGGGATCTCCACTTCTCCCCCCCGAATCTTATTTAAATGAAGTGACTAACAAGGAGTACATTGATAGGACTGTGTGTATATACTGTATATATGTACAGAGAGTCGCCTCCATCTGTGAGGCTCATTAGAACTCATCACACAAGACTATTTATATGTCATTCCCTCCCTGGATGTGGGAAGAGGTTATCAGATGACAGGAAAACTCCCCCCGCCTGTCTAGAATGGAAAGTTCCTATTTCCATCCATCTGGTTTGTGTGGACAGAGGAATCAGTTATGAAGAGAAAAAATAAAGATACGACCAGCCATACGCTGAAGTAGATATTCCATATCCATATCCGATGCCATACTGTACTCTGCACCAAGTATTACACACTCTGAGCCACCATGTGCTATACACTGTGCTGTACATGACATACTTCAGAGTACTGAACTCCTTATGAGAAAAGTACATTGTATGCCCTGGAATGCCACAAATTATATTCTGTACTGTACATACTATATGCTGCACTGTACTACACAGCATTCAATGCTGTACCCTCTACACCGCTCCACTACGTACACTGTGTTGTACATATTACACCTCTCCACACTGTGCTGTACATATTATACTTCTTCACACTGTGCTGTACATATTATACTTCTTCACACTGTGCTGTACATATTACACCTTTCCACTGCGTACACGGTGCTCTATATATTATAGCTCTCCACTCTGTATACTGTGCTGTACATAATACACCTCTCCACACTGTGCTGTACTTATTACACCTCTCCACACTGTGCGGTACATATTACACCTCTCCACACTGTGCGGTACATAATACACCTCTCCACACTGTGCTGTACATATTACACCTCTCCACACTGTGCTGTACTTATTACACCTCTCCACACTGTGCGGTACATATTACACCTCTCCACACTGTGCGGTACATAATACACCTCTCCACACTGTGCTGTACATATTACACCTCTCCACACTGTGTTGTACTTATTACACCTCTCCACACTGTGCTGTACATAATACACCTCTCCACACTGTGCTGTACATATTACACCTCTCCACACTGTGCTGTACATAATACACCTCTCCACACTGTGCTGTACATATTACACCTCTCCACACTGTGCTGTACATAATACACCTCTCCACACCGTGCTGTACTTATTGCACCTCTCCACACTGTGCTGTACATAATACACCTCTCCACACTGTGCTGTACTTATTACACCTCTCCACACTGTGCTGTACATATTACACCTCTCCACACTGTGCTGTACATATTACACCTCTCCACACTGTGCTGTACATATTACACCTCTCCACACTGTGCTGTACATATTACACCTCTCCACTGCATACACGGTGCTGTATATATTATAGCTCTCCACTCTGTACACTGTGCTGTATTTATTATTCCTCTCCTCTCTGTATACTGTGCTGTACATAATACACCTCTCCACACTGTACACGGTGCTGTACATATTATGCCTCCCCACTCTGTATACTGTGCTGTATACATTATTCCTCCCCACTCTGTATACTGTGCTGTATACATTATTCCTCTCCACTCTGTATACTGTGCTGTATACATTATTCCTCTCCACTCTGTATACTGTGCTGTATACATTATTCCTCTCCACTCTGTATACTGTGCTGTACATATTACACCTCTCCACTGCATACACTGTGCTGTATATATATTATAGCTCTCCACTCTGTACACTGCTGTATATACTATACCTTTCCACTTTGTACACTGCGCTGTACATAGTATACCTCTCCACCTTGTACAGTGTTCTGTATATATTATACCTCCACACTCTGTACTTTGTGCTGTACATAGTAATTCTCTCCATTCTATACAGTGTGCTGTACATATTATACTTCCCCATTCCAGACACTGTGCTGTACATAGTAATTCTCTCCATTCTATACACTGTTCTAGACATAATATGCCTCCCCATTCCGGACACTGTGCTGTACATAATTTGCCTCTCCTCTCTGTACACTGTGCTATACACAATATGTTCCTCCCACTAATTGTTGTCACACAGTGTGTAGGCCGGGTACACGTACAGAAAGTCGGTCAGTCGGTTCAGCAGGAACCCGTGTACTCCTCTCCTAATGATTGGCTTCTTTTGAACGGCCTCATTGGAAAAACAGCATTCAGAGTATGTAGCCAATGGCTGCAGGGCTGATCTGTGTATTCTTGCGGGGGGGGGGGGCACAGAAGGGGAGATCCCCGTGTCACGTGTCATGTGGAGGATCTGTCGGTTTCCTTCCTCCGGCCCTTTGGTTGAAGGAAATCAAACATTGCGTGTTTATCCAGCCTTAGATCTCCGGCTCTTCATCCCATTCCAGGGCCCGGCACACATTCTCCTTCTATTTATATCCCAGCCGCAGATTACAGGGAGAAGGTTTATTATTTTCCTGCTCACATGGCGACGTGGAAATTCCCTCGTTAAAAAGATGAACTTCAAATGTTTATGTGCCTGGAGGAGCGGGGAAGACATTCTGGAAAACATTGTGAGCTCCCAATATGTCCAACACAATCAGATGGAAGGAATGTGTAATGTACGGAGCCCAGCAACCAGCACATCCATCAGACCCCGGGGCGTACACGTAGACATGACCAAATAAAGTTATATATTTCATGGAAAAAAAAAAACACACCTCTTACTTGCCGTGAATGGAAAACCGCAGCTACTAAGAAGAGTCAACTAACCCCGAGCCCGTCTATGAAGCCCCGACGATCACACGGGGTCTGGTTATTGGGGGCTTTGTTGGGGTTTCATGTCGGAGATTGTAGTATATTGGTAGAACGGTGGGGCGGTGTAGACTAGGAGTAACAGAAGCAATGGGGTGTAGAGGAAGATGGGCCTAGTATCCTCTCACCCCCGGCTTCAAGGCTGTGCCGACTCTACTTAAACCCAAGTAAGAGTGCCCGATGGCAGGGGGGCTTAGGAAGATTTGGGGGTTCCAATGAGAAGGAACACTTGACTGCATTTTCTACACAGTGGCAAACATCAGATGGGGCAACCAGGATGGAAAGTAGTCGTAAATCAATCATGGTGTGCTCCGCTAATTACGATTGCATTCCTCTGTACCAGGTTCTCCAAACTTTCTAAACAAAGGGCCAGTTTACTGTCCTTCAGACTTTAGGCAGAGCCAGATTGTGGCAAGTGGGAGTGGAAAATGGTCCAGCGTCAGTGGAAGTAAACGATGCCCTATTGTTGGCACCCGTGGGAGGAATAGCGCCCCACCCTTGGCACCCGTGGGAGGAATAGCGCCCCACCCTTGGCACCCGTGGGAGGAATAGCGCCCCACCCTTGGCACCCGTGGGAGGAATAGCGCCCCACCCTTGGCACCTGTGGGAGGAATAGCGCCCTATCGTTGCTATCAGTGGGAAGAATAGTGTCCTATTGTTGATATCAGTGGGCGGAATAGCACCCCATCATTGGCATCAGTGGGCGGAATAGCACCCCATCATTGGCATCAGTGGGCGGAATAGCACCCCATCATTGGCATCAGTGGGCGGAATAGCACCCCATCATTGGCATCAGTGGGCGGAATAGCACCCCATCATTGGCATCAGTGGGCAGAATAGCACCCCATCATTGGCATCAGTGGGCAGAATAGCGCCCCCATCATTGGCATCAGTGGGCAGAATAGCGCCCCCATCATTGGCATCAGTGGGCAGAATAGCGCCCCCATCATTGGCATCAGTGGGCAGAATAGCGCCCCCATCATTGGTATCAGTGGGAGGAATAGTGTCCTATTGTTGATATCAGTAGGAGGAATAGTACCCCATCATTGGTATCAATGGGAGGAATAGTGTCCTATTGTTGCCATCAGTGGGCGGAATAGCACCCCATCATTGGCATCAGTGGGCGGAATAGCACCCCATCATTGGCATTAGTGGGCGGAATAGCACCCCATCATTGGCATCAGTGGGCAGAATAGCACCCCATCATTGGCATCAGTGGGCAGAATAGCACCCCATCATTGGCATCAGTGGGCAGAATAGCACCCCCATCATTGGCATCAGTGAGCAGAATAGCGCCCCCATCATTGGCATCAGTGGGCAGAATAGCGCCCCCATCATTGGCATCAGTGGGCAGAATAGTGCCCCATCATTGGTATCAGTGTGGAGGAATAGTGCCCCACCGTCCGTATCAGTGGGAGGAATAGTGTCCTATTGTTGATATCAGTAGGAGGAATAGCACCCCATCATTGGTATCAGTGGGAGGAATAGTGTCCTATTGTTGCCATCAGTGGGAGGAATAGCACCCCATCATTGGCATCAGTAGGAGGAATAGTTCCCAACCACTGGTGTCAATGGGAGGAATAGTGCCCCACCATTAGTGTCAGTTGTTGATGGAATAGTGCCACAAGGGCCGTATAGAGGCAAGCAAAAGGCCACATCTGGCACTAGGGCCACAGCTTTGTACCATTAAATATTGGGTCCTCTTACCTGTGACATTGACTTCAGTGATTTTACTTGGGGGTACCCGTCCCCAGACATCCACCAGGCTAGCTGTATGTATGACCAGATGGCTTCCACTCAGGACCCCTCGGACATCATTGTATGAAGAGATATCTCCACGGACGAGCTTGACCTTTACTCGGTCTAAGAAAGGAGTAAAAAAAACGGAGACAGCTCAGGACAAACGAAAATAACTTCACTAAAACTTGACTAACTGCTACTGGCTATACCATGACCTTGTGAAGGTTAACTGGACGTGTTCTGTATTGTTGTTTTGTACCTCCTCCAATTCCATTGAGTGGAAAATACTCCACCATTCATAGCCACACAGGTGCCACCAACACCTTAACCAACACCTTAACCCTATTAGCATGGAATGTGTAGATTTTAATTCTCCAAGAACAGGATGGATAAGAGATATAGAGATATAGAGATATAGAGATATAGAGATATAGAGATATAGAGATATAGAGATATAGAGATATAGAGATATAGAGATATAGAGATATAGAGATAGGAGATATCTGCAAGAAGCCATCTTGGTCTTGGAAATTCAACATCTACCAGTATTAGTTTTTGGTCTTGGACAATGTTGATGTGGAAGACATTTTGTAGCTTATCCAAGTTACTTTATCAATAAGTTTCAGGAAGATGCGTCTGCATTTATATCCACGTAGGTAGCACCAACACCTTAATCCAAAAGAGAAGTAAGGGTTTTGCCTGGACTTCTCCTTTAATTGTCTAAAAACAGGATGGAAAAAATCAACATCTACAAGAATGTCCTATACTTGGACAGGGTTTGACATTTTGTAGCTTATCCGCCTCAGTTTTAATAAGTGTCATGTAGATGGAAGATAGGAAGATACCCCAGAATTTATATCCATGAAAGTAGCACCAACACCTCAATCCGATTACCATGGAAGGTGTCAGCTGTTGATTGTCCTGTTCTGGGGCAATGTTGACTGAGGTAGAAGACATTCCATAGCTTATCCTAGACACCTCCTCAGTTATAATCAGTGATGTAAGTAACTGAGTTAAAATAAACTGAGTTACGTAACGCAGTTACTTTAGAGGGTAACTAGTAATCTAACTGATTACTTTTCCCCTCATGGTAACTCAGTTCCCATTACTTTGGCTTAGTTACCCCAATTACATCTACCGCCACTAGATGGCAGTAGTGTAATTCCGGTGTCCTGCCAAAAATTTCCCCCGCCGGATAAGGACCCCCTGTACTGCGCAGGCGCAGCGCTTGCGCAGTACGAAGGACTACGGAGCTTCCGAAAATTGCCGAACCTAAACAGCTCTGAGTGAACTCTACACAGCGCATGCGCAGTTAACATGTAATTGTACGAGGCGATGCCGCACGCTCCTGATGCTCGTGCTACTCTGCAAGGGGCGTCTATCGTGTAACTAAGGGGCGGGTCTAGTATTACTGTAACCAAGGGGCGCATTTATTATTATTGTTATATATCGAGCTCTGCCCATTAATTTAACATTCGCCCTCTTCTGTAGAAATCCACCCCTTACACGATATAATAATAATAGACCCGCCCCTTACACGATATAATAATAATAGACCCGCCCCTTACACGATATAATAATAATAGACCCGCCCCCTGCTTACACACTATAACAGATCTGCCCCTTGGTTAGAGTAATAATAGAGCGGCCCCTTGGTTACACGATATATAACAATAATAAATGCGCCCCTTGGTTACAGTAATACTAGACCCGCCCCTTAGTTACACGTATAGAATATTTAAAAAAAAAAGTCAGTTACATTGCTGCGTAACTAATTACTTTTCCAATGTAGTAACTGAGTTACTAATGCAATTACTTTTTGGGAGAAGTAATTTGTAACTTAACTAATTACTTTTTTAAAGTAAGATGACCAACACTGGTTATAATGAATGTCAGGAAGATATCCCACCATTTATATCCACACAGGTAGCACCAACACCTTAATCCAATCACCATGGAAGGAGTAGCTATTGATAGTCCAAAAACAGGATTGAAAAACAACATCTACGAGACCCATTCTGTACTTGGACAATGCTGTTTGATAAGGAAGTCATTTCGTACCTTATTCTCCTCAGTTCTAATGAGTGTCAAGAAGATACCCATCTCCCAGAACCCATCCTGTTCTTGGACATGCTTAATGTGGAAGACATTTCATAGCTTATCCAAGCCACCTCCTCAGTTCTAATGAGTTTCAGGAAGATACCCCAGCATTTATATCCACACGGGTAGCACCGACACCTCAATCCAAATCACCAAGGAATGTATAGATGTTGATTGTCCAAAAACAGAATTGACAATCAACATCTACCAAAACTAATGCTAGTCTTGGATGCTTGACATCTACAAGAACCCTTCTTAGTCTTGGACAATTTACATCTACAAAAACCCATCTTGTACTTTGTCAATCAACATTGTCTAAGACATTTTGTAGCTTACCCAAGACACCTCCTCAGTCCTAATGAGTGTCAGGAAGATACCCCACCATTTATATCCACACAGGTTGCACCAACTCTTCAATCCAATCACCATGGAATGTGTAGAACTCGTTTGTCTAAAAACAGGATGGAAAAGTACCATCTGCAAAAACCCATCCTAGTCTTGGACGCTTGACATCTACACAATCCCATCCTAATCTTGGATGATCAACATTTTCAAAATCCAAAAAAATAAAAAAAATATATAAAAAATAAAAATCACAGTAGGTCTTATTAAATCGGGGAAACACAGTATGTAACATAAATAGGATCAGGAGTATGTAATGTAAATGTACAGATTACAGAGGTGAGCAGTGGGTAAAAACACAGAATGCAGGGGTCAGAAATATGTAACATACATAGTGCAGGGGTCAAGGGGAATGTAATGCACAGAGTGCAGAGGTCAGGGAGAATGCAATACACAGAGTGCAGGGGTCAAGGAGAATGTAACGCACAGAGTGCAGGGGTATGCAACGCACAGAGTGCAGGGGTCAAGGAGAATGTAACGCACAGAGTGCAGGGGTATGCAACGCACAGAGTGCAGGGGTCAAGGAGAATGTAACGCACAGAGTGCAGGGGTCAAGGAGAATGCAACGCACAGAGTGCAGGGGTATGCAACGCACAGAGTGCAGGGGTATGCAACGCACAGAGTGCAGGGGTATGCAACGCACAGAGTGCAGGGGTCAAGGAGAATGTAACGCACAGAGTGCAGGGGTATGCAACGCACAGAGTGCAGGGGTATGCAACGCACAGAGTGCAGGGGTATGCAACGCACAGAGTGCAGGGGTATGCAACGCACAGAGTGCAGGGGTCAAGGAGAATGTAACTCACAGAGTGCAGGGGTATGCAACGCACACAGTGCAGGGGTCAAGGAGAATGTAACTCACAGAGTGCAGGGGTATGCAACGCACAGAGTGCAGGGGTCAAGGAGAATGTAACGCACAGAGTGCAGGGGTATGCAACGCACAGAGTGCAGGGGTCAAGGAGAATGTAACGCACAGAGTGCAGGGGTCAAGGAGAATGTAACGCACAGAGTGCAGGGGTATGCAACGCACAGAGTGCAGGGGTCAAGGAGAATGTAACGCACAGAGTGCAGGGGTCAAGGAGAATGTAACGCACAGAGTGCAGGGGTCAAGGAGAATGTAACGCACAGAGTGCAGGGGTATGCAACGCACAGAGTGCAGGGGTCAAGGAGAATGCAACGCACAGAGTGCAGGGGTATGCAACGCACAGAGTGCAGGGGTATGCAACGCACAGAGTGCAGGGGTATGCAACGCACAGAGTGCAGGGGTATGCAACGCACAGAGTGCAGGGGTCAAGGAGAATGTAACGCACAGAGTGCAGGGGTCAAGGAGAATGTAACGCACAGAGTGCAGGGGTATGCAACGCACAGAGTGCAGGGGCATGCAACGCACAGAGTGCAGGGTCAAGGAGAATGTAACGCACAGAGTGCAGGGGTATGCAACGCACAGAGTGCAGGGGTATGCAACGCACAGAGTGCAGGGGTATGCAACGCACAGAGTGCAGGGGTATGCAACGCACAGAGTGCAGGGGTATGCAACGCACAGAGTGCAGGGGTATGCAACGCAGGAGCCAGGCATATGTAATGTACACAGGGCTGGGGTCAAGAGTATGTAACATACAAAGTACAGGGGTGAAGTATGTGTAGTGTACAGAGTGAAGGTGTCAGGAGTATGTAATATACACAGTGCAGGGGTCAGGTGTATCACCAACCAGAAATACCATTCTATTGTATGCTAAAACTCATAAGCAGGATGGATGGATCCACTTGATTCAAGAATTACAAAAAAATGCATCTGTGAGTAGAATCATTTTAACTATTCTTATTATAGGAAGCTCTGCATTGTGCTGGAGAACTTTGAATTTGTTTTCCTGAAACAAGCCCTCTGACCTTGTTGGCGTCCCTGGACTCCTATGTCATTTCAATGTGTTTCCTCAAAGGTTTCCAAGTGTTTGAGCCAGCAATGGAAGAGCTGAAACCTTCAGAGCAAAGAGCAGTATGAAGCCATTTATTGAGCACGGAGAGTTATGCAATTCACCGCAGATGTATTAGGAGGGCAGTTTAAGCGCTGGGTGTGGGTCCAGAGGTTACAAAAATAAAAAAAAACTTCCCTTTCTTCATTTGCCAAGAAAAGCCAAAATCTGGCAGAGGAACATTCCTCTATAGTAAGAAAACAACCCAGCAACAAGCAATAAGGGGACTCGAGGGAGATGACACTGGGAGAAAATGACCCCCAAATTACATCCCACTGATCCTTCATAATTAAGATTTTCGTACATTTCCATTTTTTTATTATTAGTTTTGGATAGAGTGGGGATGAGTTAAAGCCGACCTCCCGGAAAAATATCCAAATACTCAATTGAAATGCATAGAAGCAAGTTATTTTACCTGCTTAAAGGATTTGGTGTTTTTTGTCCATCCAAACCTGAGATTTGCACATCTCGGACGCACGGCACAGCCTGGTAGATGACGCCACATACTCAATTACGGAATATCGTGGCCCCATCTCTAGCCTGCTGACCAGACAGTGAAAGAGCAGCAGCAGATTGATAAGGTCAGCTCTCTGTTCACTTTGCTTTCTCTTCCCATTAACATGTTCCTAGTCAGCACATTTGCAAGGAGCACACCTGATTGGCTCCCAGGGAGGGAGGGGCATCACAATAAACAATGCCCCCAGTGTAAGGAATGGCGCCCCATCGTTGGTGACATTGGGAGGAATTGTGTCCCATCACTATTGTCTTTGGGCCCCATTGTTGGTGTCATTGAGAGGACGTGTGCCCCATCATTGGTGTAATTGGGAGGAATTCTGTCCCTTCATTGGAGTCAGTGGGGAGAATTACATCCCATTGTTGGCATCAGTGGATAAATCTAGTGCCCCAAGGGCCGGATAAAAGCAAGCAAAGGCCCCCCAGAACAAAGTTTGGAGACCCTTGATATACAGTATACATAGAGTTCAGCTTTTTAGATTTACATTGCTGTCTATGTCCTTCCCTTAGACATGGACCCCAAGAGAGAGACGCAAACTGCAATTATACCCGACTCGGTTCCCACTCTTCCCCCCCCCAAATTTTTACTTCCATGATGAGGTTTGTGTTTTTAACAGACGGGGGGTGTTATGAAGAGTGATCTGTGATCCTACCCACATACCGTATGTAAGGAGATGTAGTTCTGGGGGTGTGCCTACATCATTAGGACTGATCTTCCAGCAGCAGCC
Organism: Lithobates sylvaticus; assembly: GCA_028564925.1. NCBI lineage: Eukaryota > Metazoa > Chordata > Amphibia > Anura > Ranidae > Lithobates > Lithobates sylvaticus. The sequence goes on from CM053031.1 coordinate 284,578,051, forward strand.
CCCATCAAGAATATTTCAAGCCAAGGTAAAGGGAAGAAATAATGCTGGGTGGGGCATGATCTAGAGCAGGGGTATGCAACCTCGGCCCTCCAGCTGTTTTGAAACTACAAGTCCCATGAGACATTGCAAGACCCTGACAATCACAGGCAAGACTCCTAGAGGCAGAAGCATGGGGTGGGATTTGTAGTTTCACCACAGCTGGAGGGCCGAGGTTGCCTACCCCTGGTATAGAGGTTGGGGGTTGGTATGTCTGTATGCAGGGCCATCTTAAGAGCGTTATAGGCCCCCGGGCAATACAGTGCACTGGGGCCCTGCGCACGAGAATAAAAATGCAAATTAGCAATAAGGCTATATTTATTGGTACTTCCAACAAAATCAGTGTTTAAACATCAACACAACGTTTGGACAATATAACACGAGTTTGATGGGCACAGTGGCCGCGTTTGATGGGCACAGTAGCTGCGTTTAATGGGCACAGTGTTTGATGGGCACAGTGGCAGCTTTGATGGGCACAGTGGCTATGTTTGATGGGCACAGTGGCCGTGTTTGATGGGCAGAGTGGCCGTGTTTGATGGGCAGAGTGGCCGTGTTTGATGGGCAGAGTGGCCGTGTTTGATGGGCAGAGTGGCCGTGTTTGATGGGCAGAGTGGCCGTGTTTGATGGGCAGAGTGGCCGTGTTTGATGGGCAGAGTGGCCGTGTTTGATGGGCAGAGTGGCCGCTTTTGAGGGGCACAGACAGTGGATGTGTTTGATGCACAACTTGAACTTGCTTAAGTAGACATTGTTAGACTTACTTGAGGCCACCGGCCTGGTGCAGTACAATGTGTCACTCACAGCAGCCAGGCAGCGCCAGCTATCAAGGGCCGTCTTTCCGCTCCGCTCCCTCTCCATGCTATCTGAAGAACATGGCAGAGGTGGGCGGAGCCTGTTCACTAGCCACTGGGGCAGCCACGGTGCGCTATGAATACTGGGGCGGCCGAGGCCTCTGATTAACGTCACTGGTTGCTAGCTAGATGCCGGCCGGCGAAGTGAGCAACCAGTGCAGTCAGTCAATTTAAGCAGCAGATTGCAGGGCTGAGGATTAGCCCTGGATGGGGCCCTCCAGACAAGTGGGGTCCCCGGGCAACTGACCAGCATGCCCAGTGGAAAAAACGGCCTTGTCTGTATGAACTCTAAAGCTGGACTCTAGATTTGATCTTTATTGCATTATTACATTAGGTCCAACTTGGCACAAAGTATACAGTTATCCTACCTGAGGGTCATTGGGAAGGCTGGAAGTCACTGTGGCTCAGTGATGGCTGTGATCTTCTAGGTCCTGTGCGAACAACTTCCCCCCTCTGTACACCAACCCCAGAAGGTCATTTACTTGGCACCATCATCCTTTATAGAATGTCTTTTTGTTAAATGAATACAAGGCATTATTTGAGTGGACAAGGTGGAGAGGAGGAGCCACGTTGTCAAGATCCCTGCCTTGTCCAATCACAGATTTTCTTGTATGCATTGAAAGAAATACAAGGTGTTCTAAGAATGGCGGAAGTGCTGAGCACTGGACTCCTAGGGGTGTATTCACTAAAACTGGAGAGAGTGCGACATCTGTTTCAGCTCCGCATAGAAACCCAATCAGCTTCCAGGTTTCATTGGCAATGCTTAATTGAACAAGCAGAAGTTAGAAGCTGATTGGCTACCATGCAGAGCTGCATCAGATTTGGCACTCTCCAGTTTTAGTAAATCACCCCTTTAGTGTTTTGTGTACAGAGGGGGGAGCCACTGGCATAGAACCAAAGTAGGACCTGGAAGATCTCGGTGATCACTGTAGTAGCGCCGACTACTAAAGTGATTGTCAGATTCCCCAACGACCCATCGGGTATGAGCAGGGGTCAAGACCTGGGGAAAAAAGTGTGGGAACTCCCACCCAAGATCCACTCCCCCACCAAAAAAAAAAAAAAATATGATACGCTCATATGCACGAACGCTTCAAAAGTTGTATTTTTCATCCAATTTTCGTATTGTGTGTATGAAGCTTAACTGTTAGTACATTAAAAAAAAACAATCCTCAATAAACATAAATCCGGTAATTCTCTGAATAATCAGCATTCATACAATTGAGCTTCCATGTAATGTGATCATCATGTTCTGATCTTTATTGGGGAATGTTATTTTGTATATAGAGTGTTTATGTGGTGAGTTTACACTTTTCATTGAACAGAGTTTGGATGACACAGGGTTAAACGGAAAGGTGATAAATGAACTGCACATTATCTGGACAGAATGCTTGGGAGATAGTGATGTGTTCCTGCTTAGGAGATGTATGTTAGCTTGGGGGGGCTGCAAACTCTGCAGGGCTCCAACACACACTCGCTGCTATTCCAACCCTTCACATATTTCCACATAAACTTCCCTCCTGGCATTAAACTTTGCCAGGTATTGTGCTCAGCTTACCACCCCAAACTGATGTTCCTCCCTCAGCTCACCTCTCTCCCTGCATGTCCTGTGAGCAGAATAGCTGTGCTCCTCCTCTGGGTTCTCTCATCATATGACAATGAAGATAGAGGAGGGGGGATTCAGCGGGACACACAGAGCAAGTATGCAGGAGACAGGGGGGGGGGGGAGATGAGGAGACAGAAAATCAGGAGGGGCCGGCGGGGAGGAGCGCATCACGAGAGGTCTGACTAAATACAATCTCTTAGCAGCAGGGACCTGATCTACCCGTCAGCTAGCTGTGATTGACAGGTAGATCGAAGAGGAAGCTGTCATGGGGCCCCCTACTGGCAATGCCTGAATGGTCAGGTGTGCGGCACTTACTATTGCGAGCTGTGTCGGCAGCTGCTGGTATAGCACCTGCCACACAGCTCGCATACTTCAAAGTCTTGCAGGACACGGCTGCTAACGGGAACTAAGTTGCTGTTGTGGAAAAAGTACAGGAACTCCGTTCCCACAGAACTTGAGCCCTGGGTATGAGATATGAATATTTACATTGTGCAAAGCTAGACCAAGGTAACCATGTCATACAGATAATTCCTGGAATTCAGCTTTAACAAATGTGAATTGAGGTGAAGTAATATTCATAGCAAACATCCAGTCATGTGTGAACCTTGGGATTTCTCCAGTCCGTAATTAGGCAACCAAAGAAAAGTCAAGTTCGGGACTTGTGATCCTCTAACCGCCTGCACACCCCTACCTATTACAGCAAGAGAGTGGGGGAGAAGAGTTGGATGGATGAAACCACAAAAAGGTGATTCATATTCTGGTTGGTTGCCAGCTGGCGGCGTATTTCTTAGGAATAAAAGAGGGCCGTTGATGAGGCCATTCAGCGCCTTCATGGCAGGTGCGATGGCCCAAACAATGGCTGAATACGTCAACCGGAACACAGGAACAAATAGAAGGTATACACAACGACAAGAGTGGCCAAACTGTATCGGGAAAGGGAAACCGTCACATTATAATTATAGTGCATGCCCAACAATCTTCACTGGGCATTAGGTGTGGCGTTTCCTGTACCCAAAGCAAACCAAAAATGAAAACATTTCCTATAGCCCCTCATCTCTCACTCAACCTTAATACCTACCATCCCAATCCACTTTACCTAACCTTTAAGGCTAGGTTCACACTTTTACACTAAGATCCAATGGATTACCGCACAAGGGCTAACATGCATTGGGTTAGGACAGGTTGTTGGCTTACAGAATTGTATTTTGTGCAACAACTACTTCACATAAATATTTAGTAGAGATATATTCTTCAAACCAGTAAATGGCAGGGTTTATATTTTTAGCAGCATCTATGGTATGCTCTATGTCTTTTCCTGTTTCCTGTTTGCAGTTAAGCAGCAAAGCCTGTGTGTACTGCCTGCCTGTTCTGTAGGGCAATATACAGAATTTCTAAACACAGGTCATTCAGAAGAATGGGCTGGCAAGGCACCAAAAAGGTCCAAGAAAAACGAACATGATGTCCCCTCTAGGTCTTTGCAGCTGGTACCCATGATGGTGCACTACCGCGCCTGTGCAGTGTATTCTACATAGCTCTATAAACCTCCTAAAATGCGTGACATGGGTATCTCAGGAGGGTTTGTGCAAGGGCAGGGGGAGCGTCTTTCACACCAAGATGAGGAAGTCGGAAGTATGAGGTATTTCCCCACAAAACTGTACTGCAATTTCCTATGTTAAAGTGGAACTTTATGTCCAAATGATGTCCTGCTAGATCACTTCAGACTAGAGCTGCACAATTAATCGTTAAAAAAAAAATCGTGATCTCGAGTCAACCCCTCTGACGATCTCTAATGCAGAGTTTGCCTATTCTTTTTTTGATATAACAAGTGGAGAGACTTATCTGCTCACTCAGCTGTCAAAAGAAAACATCCAGGCAGTCTGCCAAGTTTTAAAAAAATGAAACATTGTAACTAACTCTCCCTTCTTAGATCAAAAGGGAAACTACTGTGTGTAAAGAAAAAATAAAGGGAGTCTGCCAAGTTTTAAAAAAAAATGAAACATTGTAACTTTCTTCTTAGATCAAAGGGAAACTTCTGTGTGTAAAGAAAAAATCCAGGCAGTCTGCCAAGTTTTTAACCACTTAAAGTCTAAATCTTTTTTTCTGACACTTGTTTAAGTTAAAAATCAATATTTTTTTGCTAGAAAATTACATGGAACCCCCAAACATTATATATATTTTTAGCAGAGACCCTAGGGAATAAAATGTCAATTGCTGCAATATTTTATGTCACACTATTTGTCCAGCGGTCTTTCGAACACAATTTTTTTGGGAAAAAATACACTTCAATGAATAAAGAAAACAAAAAACAAAATAAAAAATAAAAACCAGTAAAGTTAGCCCAATTTTTTTTGTTTTAATGTGAAAGATGGTGTTACGCCACGAGAATCGTGATCCATCTTATAAGCAAAAAAATTGTGATTCTCATTTTAGCCAGAATCGTGCAGCTCTACTTCAGACTGGTCTCTTTTGCAGGTATAGCTATGTAAATCCTTAACTACTTCCCACCCGGCCACTGTACATAAACGGCCGGGTGGGAGCCGTCTACTTCCGATAGGACTTTCCGGAACGTCCTTCAGAAGTAGCGGGATCGCGCGTGCCCGCTCAGCGGCGCGATCCCGATGCGCTCGTGTCACCCGGACACGGCGCATCTCGGATCGGCAGGAGGGCTCTGTGATTGGCCCTCCTGATCACATGACGACCATGTCGAATCACAGCCGTCATGTGATGTAAGCAAACAGCCGGTTGCTAGGCAATCGGCTATCCTCTCCTCACACGGAAGTCGTCGGTGAGGAGAGGAGAGCGGATCGCTGCAGCCGGCTGGTGATCAGTAAGTATTAGCTGTTTTTTTACAGCTTTTTACTCACTGATCACCAGTGTAGTGTCCCCACAGTGTAAACACACATGTCCCCAAAACACACATGTCCCCAAATAATAAAAACACATGTCCCTCACATATGTCCCAGTAAAATAACATGTGCCAATGATTATCTACACATATATGTCCGTGATCACCTGCACACATCTGTACATGATCATTTGCGTACATATGCCCGTGATCACGCGAAAAAATTATTATACACTTAACGGAATTTTTTTTTTACAAAAAACATGTAGCAGAATACATTTTGGCTTAAATTTATGACAAAATTTGATTTCATTGGATTTCTTTTAAAAAAGAAAGGAGAAAATATTGTTTTTTTTCAAAATTTTCGCTATGTTTTCGCTTATATCGCAAAAAATAAAAAACAGAGTCGCGAATAAATACCACCAAACTAAAGCTCTATTTGTGCGAACAAAATGGTAAAAAATTCATTTGGTTACAGCATTGCATGACCGCGCAATTGTCACTGAAAGTGCGAGAGCGCTGAAAGCTGAAAATTGGTCTGGGAAGGAAGGGGGGCGAAAGTGCCCAGTATTGTAGTGGTTAAAAACGTTGTTAAAATCCAGTAACACACGGTCTCACCCTGCCCTGCACATGCTTAGATGCTCTCTATTCTTGGCACTGTGCAGAAAATGTAGAAGCCAATCTGCTGATAGCCTAAAGTTTTACTGCTGCTCGGGGTCTCTGGGCTTCAGCAAAATGGCTGCCTCCAGCAAAGAAGAAACAAGAACAATGCTGGAGGCAATTTACAGCACACACTACTTTTGGTAGCATCATTATTAATGTGGAATGTATGTTTCTTGCTAAAGAGCATGATTTGTTATCAAGTTGTTATGAGTAAAGTTCCCCTTCAAGGTGGGACGAGCAAAATTAAACAAATAAATGGGAGTGAAGGTCCCCCTTTAGGGTGTGCAGCACATATTTAAAGTGATATTAAAGTTCGTTTTTATATTTTTTTTGAAATAACAAACATGTTACACTTATGTGCTCTGTGCAATGGTTTTTGCACAAAGCAGCCCTAATCCTCCTCTTCTTGGGTCCCCAGTGGCGCTCCTGGCTCCTCCTCCCTAGAGCGAGCTCCTTGCTCCCGAGCCACCTCAGTGTGTTCATACCCTGTTTCCCCGAAAATAAGACCTAGCGTGATTGTCGGTGTTGGCTGCAATATAAGCCCTAGAGCACGGCTCCGGCTCGGCCCCGCCCCTGCTCCCCCCTCACTGGCTGTGCTTGATCCTGCTGCTGTGTCTCAGCCAGTGAGGAAGGAGAGACCCAGGAGAGCCTCTGCTCTCATGCACATCACTGGATCGGGCTTGAGTAAGTATTAGGGGGTGCGGAGGGGGGAGCAGCACACTGAAAGTGTTTTAATCTTCATGCATAGAATGCCTTTACAACCAAAAATTGAACCTCCGCTTTTCGGAACCCTCCCCCCTCCGGTGTCACATTTGGCATCTTTCAGGGGGAGGGGGGGTGCAGATACCCACTTCCGGGCATAGACTCCCATGTGAGTCTATGCCTCTTCCCGGGTCCCAGAGACAGCAGGGGCCAGTCGGATTGGGATGTGCGACTCGCACATGCGTAGTAGGGAACCGGTAAGTGAAGCTGCAAGGCTTCATTTCCTGACTTCCATACCGAAGATGGCGGCGGCAGCATCCGAGGACCGAGGGACGGTTCGGCCTCGGGTGCCGACGTTGCTGGACCCTGGGACAGGCGAGTGTCCTTATTTTAAAAAAAAGTCAGCAGCTGCAGTATTTGTAGCTGCTGACTTTAAAAAAAAAAAATTTTTTGCGGGACTTCCTCTTTAAAAAAGGTACAACCTATATTTATATTCACTAAATAGTTACATAGTAACTAAGTGGTGTTACTATATATATTAGTCATACGGCAGGAACATTCCGATGGATTGGTGGCATCTACAAGCTGTGTTTTGTGCACGTGCCGCAATGATTGGTGCCATAATGGTGTCACGTGCCATAATGTTCAAGCAAGGGGGTTATTTTGAAACCGTACACTTCCAGTTCTCTATAGAAGACCAGACTCCGGAAACACAACAGATCATTAAATAAAATTGGACGGTTTATTTTTAGCGTGACCTCTCCATGCACCTTCTAGACTCTACCGTGCGTGTCCGGTCACCTCCCGACTTTATCCCATCTGTTTCCTCCTAAGCATTTTTTTTTTCCTTATACAGTTGCCATCTCTGGAGTCCTGGGAAATTACATTATGGAGGTGGACACATTAGGACGATAATCCTGTCCTTTAGAACTATGGGCAGGTGTGGTAAGAGACACGTATCCCCCTAAAAGAACAAGGTGGGGGGGGGGGTTTGGACAGGATATTGGGTGCAGTAGGATACATCTCTTTTGCACTCCAGCTTAAAAAAAAAAAAAAAAAAAAACTTAAAAGGAAATAAAAAAAAAATAAATATAAAAAAAAAAAAAAAAAAAAAAAGGTATCCACCAGCAATTTAGTTTTGGACAGAATCAGGATGGATTGGAACCCCTGTCAAGTTTTTATTGCTAAAGTATTGATAAGATGGGAATGCCACACTAGTTTGTACAGTCTAAAAAAAAATAAAAAAAAAATAAAACGATTTTATTCTGCAGCAACAGCCAACGCATTTTGGAAGCCCAACACTCCCTTCATCAGGGCTGGTAGAGCAATAGCCATAGAGTGAAGGATGCTGTCTGAGCTGTAAGTTGGAACCCATGCAGGAATGTACAGGTCATGCCTATGCCCAGGGATTTTTTTCTCAGAAAATAGGAGCAGGAACTCAACTACGACCCCCTAAAACCCCCACACCCCCCAACACACACACACCGCATCAAAGAGTGGGTGTGATCAAATTTCACAAACAGTGGGAGGATCTTAAAGGGGCGCTAAAAACCAGGAGTGCACTAGATACCAAGTGCAGAGTTCGGGGGGGGGGGGGGGTTACACACAGAGTGCAGAGTTCAGGGGTGCGCTACATACATACTGTACAGTTCAGGAGTGCACTGCATACCGACTGCAGAGTTCACATCTGCAGCCCCTATCCACATCTCACTTTCACCCGTCTTTAGCTCTGACCTTTTTTTTCCCAGGCCGGTGCTTGATAGCTGTTCCATCCCGCCCACCCCTGACATCACCGCTGAGTTTTGACAGCTGGTCCCTCTCCCTGCAAGCAGTTACATTACATGACAGTTTGACACACTGAGCGGCTCTTACAAGCCTCACTATCTGCTGCATGTGATACTGTTTCACAGGCAGCGCGGGCTACACACTCCTAGGATGCATTTCAGACCAGATCTCAGGAGACATCACAGGGTGATTAGGGTGTGCCCAGAGACACCTGGCACACGCCTATGAATGAGGCCATCTGATGTGTTGATCTTCTGACAATCTTGTGACACTTATGGATATGTGCGTTGACATAATTGCATAAGATTTCTTTATTTAGCAAATTCGGTCACAAGGCAGACACAGACTAGAGAAGACAGCAAATGTGTAGCGTTTGTTTAGAACACTTTTTACTTGTGCCCCATATCTCTGCATGCCAGTTTGCCAGGGTGACCCTTGTCAAATGTCAATCTGTTTGGAGAAGTGGCTGGCAAAAGGTTCCAAAAACAGAATACCATTGGCCACCGAACCAATGATTTCACATTGACCTCACTTATTTATAACCATTGTACATCATCCTCCTTTGCTGATGCTTCGGAACTCTGCTTGCCTTCTCAAAATGAGTGTAGGAGGCCAGGGGGGGGTCGCCATTGGCCCTCAGAGCCTCTGCCAGGTGCTGTACACCTCTACTCAACCACCCTCCCTTCACCACTGCTTCGCTCTTTGAACAGGACTGGCATCTGGTCTGACAATGCAAGGAAAATCCTCGGCTTCTCGTTCTCCCAATTGGTCCTCTAGTATTTGGGCTCCCACTATGGACAAGCAGTGTGCCCTCCCTAAACCAGGTTCCTCCAGGAACTTCACATCCCATTTCATGACATTTTCCATGTATAGCCTACGTCATAGGCGTTACGTTTCCTGACCAGTATAAAACAGGAGATATTTGTACATCTCCATGATGGTTTCATTGTCAGCCTTTTCCTTCCTTCCTATAAACAGGTAATGGTGCCAAATGTTTAGGACTTTCCACTGCTTCAAATATTCTGTACCCAAAATATAAAGAGGAAGGAGACAATTCCTGCCACAATTTCCTTACAGTTTTCAGTTTAGAGACGAAAGGCCATTTATGACCCAACATCTGTTAACTGATCATACAGGCAAGATGGCAGAGGAGGTCTGAGCTGGCATTTGGCCTCTGAGACAATCCTAATAAGATATCTTAGGCTGGTGGCCTGAGTAAAGATACTCTTCCATACAGACATTGATCAGAGCTTGTTTAGACCTGTGATTCGCATGTGGCAGAGGGACGTATACTGGCAAACCCTCCAACCTCCACAATGCTTGAAAATGTAAACCTTTACCTACCATAAAAAGGAGCTTTCGGTTTTATTTGCCCCATAGGCCATAGGATACCAGCATCCCCCCCGAAATGGGAGCCAATGCTGGAAAAATGTAAACCTGTACCTACCAAAGAAGTAGCTTTTGGTTGTAATTGCCCCGCAGGCCATAGGATAACGGCACACCCGCCACAAATGGGAGCCGATGATGGAATATGTAAACCTGTGCCTACCATAAAAAAGGAGCTTTTGGTTGTATTTGCTCTGTAAGCCATAGGATACCAGCGTCGCCCCCCCCCCCCCCCCAACAAAATGTGAGATGATGCTGGACACTTTAAAACCTCTACCTACCACAAAAAGGAGCTTTTGGTTGTATTTGCCCCGTAGGCCATAGGACACCAGCTCGCCCCCCCCCCCTTTCCCAAATGGAAGCTGATGTTGGAAAATGTAAACCACTACCGACCATAAAAATGAGCTTTTGGTTGTATTTGCCCCGTAGGCCATAGGAGACCAGCATCCCCCCCAAAAATGGGAGCCAATGCTGGAAAAATTGAAAACCTGTACCTACCAAAAAAGTAGCTTTTGGTTGTAATTGCCCCGTAGGCCATAGGATACCAGCACGGGGCCCCCCCCCCCCCACACACAAATGAGAGCCGATGATGGAATATGTAAACCTGTACCTACCATAAAAAGGAGCTTTTTTGCATTTGCTCTGTAAGCCATAGGATACCAGCTTCGCCCCCCCCCCCCCCCCTTAACAAAATGTGAGATGATGCTGGAAATTTTAAAACCTCTACATACCACAAAAAGGAGCTTTTGGTTGCAATTACCCAGCAGGCCATAGGTTACTGGCACCCCCCAAAATGGAAGCCGATGCTGGGAAATGTAAACCTTTACCTACCATAAAAAATGAGCTTTTGGTTGCATTTGCCCCATAGGCCACAGGACACCAGCTCGGCCCTCCCCCCCTTCCCAAATGGAAGCTGATGCTGGAAAATGTAAACCACTACCTACCATAAAAAGGAGCTTTTGGTTATATTTGCCCCATAGGCCATAGGATACCAGCATCCCCCCAAAAATGGAAAAATGGGAGCCAATGCTGGAAAAATGTAAACCTGTACCTACCAAAAAAGTAGCTTTTGGTTGTAATTGCCCCGCAGGCCATAGGATACCAGCACACCCCCCACAAATGAGAGCCGATGATGGAATATGTAAACCTGTACCTACCATAAAAAGGAGCTTTTTTGCATTTGCTCTGTAAGCCATAGGATACCAGCTTCGCCCCCCCCAACAAAATGTGAGATGATGCTGGAGATTTTAAAACCTCTACATACCACAAAAAGGAGCTTTTGGTTGCAATTACCCAGCAGGCTATAGGATAACAGCACCCCCCAAAATGGAAGCTGATGCCGGGAAATGTAAACCTCTACCTACCATAAAAAAGGAGCTTTTGGTTGTATTTGCCCCGTAGGCCATAGGACACCAGCTCGCCCTCCCCCCCCCCCCCTCCCAAATGGAAGCTGATGTTGTAAAGTGTAAACCACTACCTACCATAAAAAGGAGCTTTTGGTTCTACTTGCCCCATAGGCCATAGGAGACTAGCATCCCCCCAAAAATGGGAAAAATGTAAACCGGTACCTACCAAAAAAGTAGCTTTTGGTTGCAATTGCCCCGTAGGCCATAGGATACCAGCACACCCCCCACAAATGGGAGCCGATGATGGAATATGTAAACCTGTACCTACCATAAAAAGGAGCTTTTGGTTGCATTTGCCCCGTAGGCCATAGGATACCAGCCCCGACCCACACCCCCCAAGGTCACAGATCTTACATATAAAAAAGGATCACTTTGTCCAAATCTTGTTTTCTTTGCATCATGGGCTCCAGGGCACGTGTTCAGTAGATGGACATTGTTTTGGGGTATAACGCAAAAGGCAATTTACTATTGAACATGTGGTGACAAAATAAATCTTTTTATTAAGTAAGGATCTCAACGGCACCTCTATGTTACTTCTACCATGCAAAAAATGATTACAGTGCCATTCCAAAGGCAATTTATTAAAAATATCTAAAACAAAAAACAGTAAAAGCGCAACACCACTGATAAAATGGATTGTGTAAACTATACGAGTATCAAACCTATAATATCAAAATCCTCATAAACATGATCCTCAACATAAACATGATCCTCATTAAATACCGTATGAACTCAAGTATAAGCCAAGTTACCTAATTTTACCACAAACAACTGGGAAAACGTATTGACTCGAGTATAACCCTAGGGTGAGAAAAGCGCAGCTACTGTAAGTGGAAAAGAGGGTCAACAGTGCCCATTTGCAGCCTCACTGTGCCCATTTGCATGCCTCACTGTGCCCATTTGCATGCCTCACTGTGCCCATTTGCATGCCTCACTGTGCCCCAAACTTCAAACTTGGTAGGTAAGGGTTCCTAGATGCCCCCTAGCCAAAAATGTGGGGTCTCTGGACCCAAAGGGTCTGCTGCAGATGGACACAGTTGACCGAATTTGGGGCCCTTTATCTTGGGGCCACTTGGTGCTAGGAACCCCATCTTGGATATGCTGTAGTGCTAGTTCCACTGGGTTTGAATACCAAATTTGGGGTTCCTAGCACCAAGTGGCCCCGAGATACGGGGCCCCAAGGTCGGGTCGCAAAATGTCAAGCACTTTTCTGCAGCAGAGAATGACATTTTCCGAACCGGCTTTGGGGCCCCCTATCTCGGGGCCACTTAGTGCTAGGAACCCCATCTTTTGATATGTTGTAGTGTTAGGTCCACTGTGTTGGCATCAAAGTTCCTAGCACCAAGTGGCCCCGAGTTACGGTGCCCCAAATTCGGGTCGGAAAATTAAATTTTCTGCTGAAGAAAAGTGCTCAACTTGAGTATAAGCCGAGGGGGCACTTTCAGCACAAAAAAAAAAAAAGTGCTGAGAAATTTGGCTTATACTCGAGTATATACGGTACTTAATAGTGAAACATAATATCAAGACATGCAGAAGTGGTATAAATGTGCATGCACTACACACAAAGTGCAAAACAAATTGGGAAGACCAAAAACAAATAATCCTCATCAATAAAAAATGCCCTGCATTAAATATTGCATAGATGCTCTAAATGACAAACATGCCCATTTTCCAAATCTCATGTGCAAAACACTGGAATGGTCGGGCAGGAGTGCCCACCACCAGTCTCCACTGAATGTTACCTCCATGGCCGACCTACACAGTGGCAAGGTCAACCAGAGATCTCCCAGACACCTGGGTGTAAATATTGTAGCAATCCTCCAAAGAACAGGCGAGATCAGATCCCCAGACAATGCCTCAGGATACGCATCACTCAGTAGCATAAATGAAACAAAAATTCTTCCTTAGTGGAATACGTTCAGATCAAAACCATTTATTCAGCAAAAGACAAAATAATGCTCAAAATGTGCACTGCGAATCCCGTACACAAAAGTTAAAAGCAAGAAATTGCTACATGTATATCGCCACCTTAAGCATGGACACAACTACACAACTTCTGGACGTGATGTCATGTGGCTCCGTCTCCAACACGTTTCGTCACGTGAGCTGTGACTTCTTTTCCCTAGGAGGAAGTCACAAATCATGTGACGTAAGGGCCTGAGGTCCCTCACTGGCATCTTTAGCCTAGTGGTAGGCTCACTGGCAGCCTAGCGGCCACCCACCCTAGCTCCTTCATCAACCTGATCTCTTAGGTGTTTAACTGAAAAAAAAAAGACACACTCCCTTTTAAACTTAGGGCAGCAGTCCATTTTATACTTCCAATTTAGTGTGGAGTTTATGAACTTGGCTGTTTTCTATTTTGCGGATTTCATGGATGCCATCACCGTCCAGCATCCTCTGGAGTGCATTTGTTCCATAGAATGATGTTCTCCATTTCTCCATCACCCACACATATCTAATCCATTAAACTAGATAGTCCCTTGGCACTTTGTAATGATATCAGCTGGATTGTGCTGACCAGACTAAGTTTACAGCTTTTCCTGGAAGATCCAAGTCAGAGGACAGCTGGAAATCCACGTACTTGGTTTAGGAGTTCATTTTTTTTGGGGGGGGGGGGGGGGGGGGGGGGGGGGGTTATTACTGTAGGGCCGACCCATACGCTATTTTTACACCATGCTGTTCTATATTTCCAGAACTGTATTCCAGAAAGGGATGACTATGCAGTTAGTGGTTTAGGTCAGGCAGTACACTGTGGCCATGCTTTATCGCTGCAGAGACTACACAGCCTTCTATGTTCTGTCAGTTCAAGCAAACAGAATTTCAGTGAAAGAGAAACAGTAAAGCAAAATCACTGTGGTGGTTGGCACTATCACCTGCCTTCACCTAAGTACCTCCTCTGCCTGCTTTCAAGTACCTCCTCTGCCTGCTTTCAAGTACCTCCTCTGCCTGCTTTCAAGTACCTCCTCTGCCTGCTTTCAAGTACCTCCTCTGCCTGCTTTCAAGTACCTCCTCTGCCTGCTTTCAAGTACCTCCTCTGCCTGCTTTCAAGTACCTCCTCTGCCTGCTTTCAAGTACCTCCTCTGCCTGCTTTCAAGTACCTCCTCTGCCTGCTTTCAAGTACCTCCTCTGCCTGCTTTCAAGTACCTCCTCTGCCTGCTTTCAAGTACCTCCTCTGCCTGCTTTCAAGTACCTCTGCCTGCTTTCAAGTACCTCCTCTGCCTGCTTTCAAGTACCTCCTCTGCCTGCTTTCAAGTACCTCCTCTGCCTGCTTTCAAGTACCTCCTCTGCCTGCTTTCAAGTACCTCCTCCGCCTGCTTTCAAGCACCTCCCCCGCCTGCTTCAAAGCACCTCCCCCGCCTGCTTCAAAGCACCTCCCCCGCCTGCTTCAAAGCACCTCCCCTGCCTGCTTCAAAGCACCTCCCCCGCCTGCTTCAAAGCACCTCCCCCGCCTGCTCCAAAGCACCTCCCCCGCCTGCTCCAAAGCACCTCCCCTGCCTGCTCCAAAGCACCTCCCCCGCCTGCTCTGTTACTATATACAGTACATTCTTTCTGCATCCAAGCACCTCCCCTACCTGGTCCTAGGCACCTCCCCTACCAGATCCAAAATGATTACAATGGAAGATGACTTTTGAAATGACATTAACGCATCACAGATTATTATATAAGATTTAATTGATTGGGTTTAAATCTACTTTAACTACGAAAAGTACCTGATGAAAAAAGGTAGGAGGTAACCTACAAGGAAAAAACAAGTCAAAGTCATCTGCAGATCCTGACATGCAAGCATCCAAATTGATATGCACTCCTGGACTCCTCCAGTAAACATCTAGCTTGGTGCTGCTCGCAAGAGTCTGTATTGTCGAGTGTTGCTGCCCCTGATATTAAAAGAGCCAATGAGACATCCTACAGGACGAGATGAGCGGGGTGAACCTTGACTTTTGGAAGGAAAGTCAAGATTTACACCCAGGTTTTCCTGCCCGTATTTTTCGAATAACTTTGAGCGTCCATGCTTGTGGTAGGTTTACTGTAGACTGTCCTAGGATATCCCCCTCATCTACTTCTGTAAATGAAACCATTTAGACTCTGCCAAGTGGCCTGCGACCCTTTCTGGTCTCTTTTTTGTGTGTATCGTCTCATATAACCGGTTAAGCTTGGGGGTCTTAGGAACACGTAATACAACACACATTGCACCAATGAATGGAGTCATTATTTCTATTCCTGGGAGTACGTGGAATAAATGAATACCGGATGACAAAACCCGATTCACAACAACCGTAGAATAGGAAATACACTGAGAAATCTTTGTCATAGTATTTGATCCCGAGAAGAGGGGGATGTACAAAGATCAGACAATGGGGAGACTGATACAAAGTATCACAAGCAAAGCTTCATTGTTACTCGCACGTCTCCTAAGTGGGAAAATACTGAGTCAGCATTAGTTTACCGCAAAGTAATTGTTAACTCTATTTTTCTATTTTTACCTGCCATCTGTCAAATGCGTTAGTGAATGTATTTTCAAACGCAAATTTGTAGACTCGTTTTGCTGAGATTTTCACAACAGATTGAAACTGGACTATGGAAAACGAATGGATGCCACACTCCACTAGCTCAACAGGTGATGTAAACAGCCCCAGCCTCCTCCTGTGCCATCACACTAACGCGTTTCGCCCCAACCCCAGTGCTTAACCACTTTAAACTCCAGAAGGTTTACCCCCCCCCCCCCTCATGACCAGGCGCCATTTTTTTGCAATACGGCACTGCATTACTTTAACAATTGCGCGGTCGTACGATGCTGTACTCAAATAAAATGTTCTCTCCCCCCCCCCCCCCACAAATAGAGATTTTTTTGGTGGTATTTGATCACCTCTGCAGGTTTTTATTTTTTGTGCTAAAAAAATAAAAAAAAAAAAAAAAGGGAGTGACAATTTTGAAAACATAAATAAAAAATAATAATATTCTTCACAAAATTTAGCCCAATATGTATTCCGCTACATGTTTTTGGTAAAAAATAAAAAATAAATCCCAATAAGCCTATATTGATTGGTTTGTGCAAAAGTTAGGGCAGCTACAAACCATGTAATAGATTTATGGAATTTTTTTTAAAACTTTTTTTTTTCCACTGGTAATGGCGGTGATCGACGACTTATAGCGAGACTGCGACTGACAAAATCAAGCACTTTTTGGGGACCTGTGACACCAATACAGTGATCTGATACACTGTCACTGTACTAATGACAATGGCAGGGAAGGGGTTAACATCAGGGGCAATCAAAGAGTTAAATGTGTTCCTAGGAAGTGCTTGGCAAGTGTGTGTGTGTGTGTGTGTGTGTGTGTGTGTGTGTGTGTGTGTGTGTGTGTGTGTGTGTGTGTGTGTGTGTGTGGCTTTTACTATGGGAAGCAGGGCCGCTGATAGAGGGGCCCACCAGTCCGCCTGTAGGTACCCCGGGTCAACAGAGGGGCCCAAAGAGCAGGGGGAATTAGTGCGGTCGGGTGGAGGGGCAATTAAAGAAGGATGCCCTGTGCGGCTCTCTGCAGCAGCTGAAAGACAGTTTCTCCCCCTCCTGCCGGCTTTCAGCTGCTGCAGGGAGAGACAGACACAGGGCTTTGTTCCCGCGATTGCTTCCCCGACACTAATCCCCCTCCCTTTTTTGCCTGCTTCCGATCCCCCCCCCCCCCTCCCGACCCCCCCCCCCCCCCCCCGTGTTGCAATCTTCCCTGTCCTGTAAACAAATAAACATTGTAGTAAATAATTTAATAAAATTGTAGAATAAAATAATTGTAAAAATGTTCAAAAAAAATAAATAAAATTATATATATATATATTATTTATTTATAATTATAATATATATATATATACACACACACAAACACACACATACACACACATATATATATATATATATATATATATATATATATATATATATATACATACACACACACATAATAATAATAAATATATATATATTATATAATATATATATATATATATAAGAAACTATTTAAAAAAAGCCCTAATTCACACAGGTTCTCTGTGTGAATTAGCTGCGGCCCGGTCTCCCAGGAGTGGGGAACAGTACCTGTCAAAAACAGGTACCTGTTCCACCCCACCCCCTCCACCTGAAAGGTGCCAAATGTGGCACCGGAGTGGGGGAGGAGACGGATAAGCGGAAGTTCCACTTTTGAGTGGAACTCCACTTTAAGCTGCCTGTGGATCTCGTCAAGTTAGCGAATTGCCATACTGTCCTTACAGATTGGGTCTCAGGAGGCATGTCTATTGCACAGAGCGACAGAAAAATACAAAAGCAGAAAGGAGAAGGAAGGTTAGACAGGGGAGTTTGCAGGAAGCACAGTCAATCACCCTGTGAGGTTGCTTGTGGCCCCAGTGGGAACCTTGAAGAGGGGCCTCCATACTTCACTGCACACCCCCTTCTCCTGCCCCTCTTCTCCTGCCCCTCTTCTCCTGCCCCCCTTCTCCTGCCCTGATGTGTGACTTAGGAGTGAGCTTATGGGTGTGTGACTTATGGAATAAGTAGATCATTGACTGGCACTTCTCATGCATATCCTGCTCTCAGGGAAGGGTCACCGTATCCAATGTCACTGAGGATCAATTAATAATCGCACTTGTTTTCTCAGGATTACAGAGGAGGGTGGAACCGATCCGAGCACAGAGACCCGACTTCTGCCACTGCAGTCCCTATATCACCGCTCCAATGTGTATATATTGAATATGTAAGTGAAATGGATACAAAAAAAATAAATAAAAAGTATCTTACATTTTAGACATTAAAGAGCAACTCCATTTTTGTTGAGGAAAAAAAAAAACTCCCTTCTGGGTGATCCCTGTACATTGCAGGGATTTTAACAAACTTTGTGGCAGATTCCTGCCTTTTGTTATTCTAAAGAAATAGCGGTTTGTTTGTCTGTATCCATGTACAAAGTGAATCTGAATGGGAGTGATTTTATCATCAATCTGCTGCTGCACCTGCAGGGTTGTAATGGGAAAAGTGGCAGGGTCTGCATCCCCTTTGATCTGATTTCCCTTTGGGAGTATCCTGCTAAAAAAAAAAAAAAGTAGCAGGGGATGCCCAAAATCCGACTTTTATATTAGTGCAGACTTTAGGGAAAATCAGTGAGCCAATCACACAGCAGGAAATTAAATTTTGGGGTGGGGTGGCGTTCTGTATACCATCTGTAACCCATCACAATGTCATATTGCAGCGCAGTCGCCACAGTGTTGGAACGCATATGGCGGCGCCACGCAGTGGGTAGCCAAATGGGATGGGTCGCCATATGTGACGAAACACCCTTTCTACTGGCCTTGCACACCTCTCCCTGAACTCTGTGGGCTGTGAAATTGGCACACTCATCAAATCAGCAATTTTTTATTTCCCAGCGCCTTTCCTGGGGGGGACAGTGGCGTCACTAGGGGGTGGCTTTTGGGGCTGATGCAAGGGGGAGGCTTTCTGGGGACCCCGTTGCAGGGGGGGCTCTCTGGGGACCCCGATGCAAGGGCGAGGCTCTCTGGGGACCCCGATGCAAGGTCGAAGCTCTCTGGGGACCCCGATGCAAGGGGCGAGGCTCTCTGGGGACCCCCGATGCAAGGGCGAGGCTCTCTGGGGACCCCGATGCAAGGGCGAGGCTCTCTGGGGACCCCCGATGCAAGGGCGAGGCTCTCTGGGGACCCCGATGCAAGGGCGGGGCTCTCTGGGGACCCCGATGCAAGGGCGAGGCTCTCTGGGGAACCCGATGCAAGGGCGAAGCTCTCTGGGGACCCCGATGCAAGGGCGAAGCTCTCTGGGGACCCCGATGCAAGGGCGGGGCTCTCTGGGGACCCCCGATGCAAGGGCGGGGCTCTCTGGGGACCCCCGATGCAAGGGCGAGGCTCTCTGGGGACCCCCGATGCAAGGGCGAAGCTCTCTGGGGACCCCGATGCAAGGGCGAAGCTCTCTGGGGACCCCGATGCAAGGGCGAAGCTCTCTCGGGACCCCGATGCAAGGGGGGGCTCTCTGGGGATATATATATATACACACACACACACACGTATATTACTGTATATACATGTGTATGCCCGCCCAAGTGCATGACTTTCTTTACTACACTGCTATGGGCTCTAGCCCCAGATCTTTTGTAGACCTAGCAATGCCCCTGCGGGGGGATTATGTCAGCGATTCTGCGTTGGTGCTAATTACAGGCCCTCAATGCTGGCTGGATATATAAACATTACAGTGCGTCTGGTCTGGGGAATGATTACAGCATTTCTGTTTTAACTTGTAGAAATAGTAACATTTTTATCCCTCACCCTCTCTCGCCGTCTCCGATGTCACCACTGGTGCCAGCTTTCACATGGCTTAAATCGCTACACATACATTTTTATCACCCCGACCACATCCTGGGGCCTCCAACTTCATATCTACATTAAACGATTAACGCCTTTGTGCACTTTTACTGTGCTTTTAGTTTTTGCTGAGTGTCACTGCACCCAAAAGTGACGATTCAGTCTTTGGCAGCAGGAGCTCAACAATGGATCACGGGGTTCCATAGCAAAACGTTAACTGGGGCCCCTCCAGCTAACCCGCTCTGTAGCAATTGTGACAATATGGCGGTTGATTTACTAAAAGGCAAATGGACTGTGCACTTTGCAAAGTGCAATTGCTCCAGAGCTTAGGAAATGAGGGGGGAAGAAAAAGTGGGGATGATGGCGCAAAAAAAAAATCGAGAGAGTATCCAAAATTAAATTAAAAAAAGGGAAGCACAGGGAAATAAATAATGCATAAAATAATTCAAAATAGATCCAAATCATTAAAATTAGTTCAAATGAGTTCACAATGAGCACAGTAGGCAGCAACCTTGGGGGTAGAAGCAAAAACTCTGAAATTACAAAGAAGAGACCAGGTGCACTAAAGTGCTGTATCTAAAAATCACTGTTTAATTTTAAAAAATAAAAGCCAAATGGCTACTCACAACAGGCTAAAATGAGGGGAAGTTCTGCTGACTTCCATCATCCAATCATGCAAAAAAGTTTTTTTTTCCTTGTACGTGATTGGGTACTCTTTGTAAAGTGAAGCCTTACCTCATTACCATACTCCTACAACTTGACCTCTCTGCAGCCTTTGATACTGTTGACCACCCGCTCCTTCTCAATAAACTCCATTCCCTTGGCCTCCGAGATTCTGCTCTATCCTGGTTCTCTGCCTACCTATCACAGCGCTCCTTCAGTGTCACCTACAACTCTGGCTCCTCCTCTCCATTGCCCCTTTCTGTGGGGGTCCCCCAAGCCTCTGTTCTTGGACCCCTTCTCTTCTCTATCTACACCTCCTCCCTTGGTCACTTGATAACCGCCCACGGCTTCCGATACCACTTTTACGCCAATGACACCCAAATCTATGTCTACTCCTCACCAGGGGCGAACTGACAACTTATGGGGCCCCCGGGCAATAGGAGATTATGGGGCCCCCGGGCAATAGGAGATTATGGGGCCCCCCGGGCAATGGGAGATTATGGGGCCCCCCAGGCAATGGGAGATTATGGGGCCCCCCGGGCAATGGGAGATTATGGGGCCCCCCGGGCAATGGGAGATTATGGGGCCACACAGTATACACACACACACACACACAGTATACAATCACACATTATACACAGACATGTTTCTATTGGCTGAGAAGGTACTGGTGAGGTGAGGCAGCTATAATCTCGGGATTTTTAGACCAAAAGGATGTCGGTAAGGGACATTTCAGAAACAGATGTAAAAAAAAAAAAAAAAAAGATTTTTACATACTGTCCCTGGTTTTACTGAGGCTGGCAACACTGATGGGGCCCACTAGTGGCCCGGGGGCCCTCGGGAAGTGCCCGAGTGGCCGTATGGTCAGTCCTCCCCTGCTCCTCACCTCACTCCTTCAGTCTCCTCTCGCATTACTAACTTACTAACTGACATATCAGCATGGATGTCGCACCACTTCCTTAAATGAAATCTCTCTAAAACCGAGATTAATATTCCCCCTCCCCCCGCCCGTGCCCCCCTCCATGACTTTTCCATCAAAATCAACAATGCAACCACCAGTCCCTCCCCTCACGCCAGGATACCCGGTGTAATCCTAGACTCGGACTTGTCCTTTCAGCCCCAAATCCAAATTGTTGTCAAAAGTTTGTAGAATTCACCTCCGTAACATCTCTAAAATTCGCCCCTTTTTTAACAAATGAAACCACCAAGCTCCTCATTCACTCCCTTGTGTTATCTTTCGCCTTGACTATTGCAACTCCCTTCTCATTGGCCTGCCTCTCCATAGACTCCTCCCCTCTTCAGTCTATCATGAATGCTGCTGCCAGACTTATCCACCTTACCAACCGCTCGGTGTCTGCCAACCCTCTCCTCCAATCCCTACACTGGTCTCCATTCAGTGTCTGCCAACCCTCTCCTCCAATCCCTACACTGGCTCCCAATCACCCAGCGATTAAATTAAATATACTAACCACAACTTACAAAGACATTCACAGCTCTGCCCCGAGCTACATCACCAATCTTCTCTCCAAATATCACCCAAATCGCCCTCTCCGCTCCTCCCAAGACCTACTACTCTCAAGCTCTCTCATCTCCTCCTCCCATGCTCGTCTCCAGGATTTCGCCAGAGCCTCTCCCATCCTCTGGAAATCGCTACCTCCACCTGTCTGGCTATCCCCTACTCTTGCTACCTTCAGGCGATCCCTGAAAACTTGTCTCTTCAGGGAAGCCTATCACGTCTCCAACTAATCTTTTACCACTTCATCAGCTCATTCCCCACAGTTACAACCACAGTGTTAATTTTGTCGACTAAAACATTTTAGTTGACTAAATGAACACTATTTTAGTCAACTAAAAATATGACTAAAACTAAAAACTGAGATGACTAAAATTACGACTGAAACTTAAAATGGAATTTTAGTCAAAAGACTAATGCCCCGTACACACGGTCAGAAATTCCGACCACAAAATCCGTCTGATTTTTTCCGACGGATTTTGTCCGACACTGGTGTTGCATACACACGGTCTGACAAAGTTGTCGGAAAATCCGATCATTCTGAACGTGGTGATGTTTGTTGACTACGACGGGACTACGTAGAGGCTAGTAGCCAATAGCTTTGGTCTTGTAATGTGATCTGAGCATGCGTGGCACTTTGTCCGTCGGAATTCGCTACACACGATCAGAAAAAGTCCGATAGGACTTTGTTGTCGAAAAATTTGAGAGCAGGAGATAAAACTTTGTCCGTCGGAAAATCCGACGGAAAAAGTCCGATGGAGCCTACACACGGTCGGAATTTCCGACAACATTGTTCGATAGGACATTTTCCATCGGAAAATCCGACCGTGTGTATGGGGCATAAGACTAAAACTACTGTATATACTCGAGTATAAGCCGACCCGAATACAAGCCGAGGCACCTAATTTTACCACAGAAAACTGGGAAAACGTATTGACTAGAGTACAAGCCTAGGGTGAGAAATGTGGAAAAAAGAGGGTCAACAATGCCCATTTGCAGCCTCACTGTGCCCATTTGCAGCCATAGATCCCCCGAACTTCAAACTTGGTAGTTAAGGGTTCTTAGATGCCTCCTAGCTGCAGTCAAAATTTGGGGTCTCTGGACCCAAAGGGTCCCGAAATGACATTGCTACAGATGGACACGGTTGACCAACTTTGGGGCCCTCAGGGCCACTTAGTGCTAGGAACCCAAAATTTGGTTTGCAAACCCAGTGGAACTAGCAATACAACATATCCAAAGATGGAGTTCCTAGCCCCAAGTGACCCCGAGATACGGGGCCCCAAATTCAGTCAGTTCAGAAAACGTCAAGCACTTTTCTGCAGCAGAGAATGACATTTTCCAACCAACTTATCTCGGGGCCACTTAGTGCTAGGATATGTTGTAGTGCTGGTTCCACTGGGTTTGCACACCAAATTTGGGGCTCCTAGCACCAAGTGACCCGAGATACGGGGCCCCAAAGTCGGGTTGGAAAATGTCTTTCTGGCTTGACTCCAGTATAAGCCGGGGGGGGGGCATTTTCAGCACAAAAAAAAAAAAAAAATTTGCTGAAAAACTTGGCTTATACGGTAAATTGAAATTTGACTTCAAAATGAACACTGGTCTGCAGTGCTCATACCTCAATACCATAAATAACATATGAGATTTTTTACTCCAGCAGTATATAATAAGTTTAGAAATTGTAGAGAAATGTTGACTATTGCATTACAATTTAATTACACCCATTCGATTTTAGACGACTAAAATGCGTTTGTCAACTAAAAATTGTACTGGAGAGATTTAGTCGACTAAAAACGAAAAACAATTGCAGAAGACTAAAATGGGACTAAAACTAGAATGCCATTTTAGTCCCAAGACTGAGACTAAAACGAAATCGAAATTTGCTGCCAAAATTAACACTGCCACCTGCCCCTCCCTACTAGATTGTAAGCTCTTCTGAGCAAGGCCCTCTTAATCGTCTTTTTATTGTATTATAACTGTATTGTCTCCTTTTTATATTGTAAAGCGCTGTGTAAACTGTTGGCACTATATAAATCCTGTATAATAATAATAAATAATAATAATAATAATTTACTAAGCTCTGGAGCAACTACACTTGCTGAGTCCAACTGCACTTGGCAAAGTGCAAAGTCCATTTACATTTGGTAAATTAACCCTCGTGTGTCATTAATCATTGCATAAAACATACCTCCCAACTTTCTGAGATAGGAACGAGGGACACCCATTAGTAAAAGTATGAAGGCATAGGACACACCCCCTTAAAGCGGTTCTGCACTCTGTAAAAAAAATTTTTTTTTTAGGATGTAATATAAAGTATGCTTACCTTTATTAGGGGACTCACCTGTTCCATCTTCCATCTCGATCGCCGCCGGTTTTCGTCCGATGAAGTTCCTCGTCTTCTTCTTTAGTGCTGGGGGCCATCTTGCCTGTGGGCATGTGAAACACCCACAGGAACTTTAGATGGCCCAGCATGCACCGCCGTTACTCGCGCGTGCGCAGTAACGGCACATCTGCCGACATCTCACGAGATTTCGGCAGATGTGGCCGAAATCTCGGGAGATTTCGGAAGATGTGGCCGAAATCTCGCGAGATTTCGGAAGATGCCCGCACTGACTCCTGGGATCAATGACACCAGATCCCAGGAGACAGTGCGCCGTGACGACGATCGACGCAGAGACCCCGCCCGCCGCCGCAGAGAGAGAAGACCGGAAGTCTTCAATTACAAGGTAAGTAAAAAAAAAAAAAAAAAAACATTTCATTTAGTACTCTTTGCCTGATTTGGAAGGCAAAGAGATTTACTAAATGAAATGGGTGCAGAACCGCTTTAAAAGGAGAATTATACAAAAAAAAAAAATAAAAAAAAAAAAAAAAAATTTATAATATTAGTTAAACCCACAAGTGCTTTTTTTTTACCACTTCTATTCCTTTATATTGGCTTTTTGAATGTACAAATGCAGCAATTTAGTATTTGGATAAAGGTTTAGCGCTGGGAAACACTTTTTGATAGCTAAATGGAGCATTTTATATACAGGTATATGCAGCAGACCAAAATGAGGGACAAATGAAGAGGAATGAGCAGTGGCGGGACAAGTTCATTTAGAGCCCAGGGCGAACATGCCAAATTGCCCCCCCCCCCCCCCAAGATGTATGGGCATTATGTGTCCCATCCCCACCCCAACACAAATCCCCCCAAATCACAACTCCTAGCACACCCTCCCTAAATTTGCCCTCCTAAAACAATTCTTACCCCCTGAAGCCCCCCAAATTCCCCTTTTTAAACACAAATTCCCTCCCCCCTAATCTCCTTGCGGTGCCCCCCCCCCCCACCTCACATGATACCACAGTGCCCAGGGCAACCGCCCCTCCTGCCCACCCCTTGTCCCGCCCTGGGAATGAGGGACATTGCTCCAAAACAGGGACAGTCCCTCAAAATCAGGGACAGTTGGGGGCTATACATTAAGTACTGCAAGTCCGACTCAAGATCCGTCAGCATAGTCAGTACGTTACTATGGACCAGAGCTCTGGATTAAATATATAGTTGTAGCAGTAATAATAATAATAAAAATAATATTTTATTATATTATTTATTATTTTATTAATTAATAATAAAATAATTAGTGTGCTTGCACATGGTTACTTTTAAACGTGATACAGAAAGGTTTAAACTCTAGCTTCTGCAAACATTTTTGTGGAACTACAAATCTCAGCTGGCCCATCTGGTTTTAGCAAAAGAGAATCTCTAGGATTTGTGACTGCATTAGACATTCAGGAAGTGGCGGCCTGTTAATTATGGGTGCATGGGTGCCACCCCCCCTATCCATGCGTCCAGCCCCCTACATGCAGGGCGCATGGATTCCATTTTTTTTATTTTTTAAACACGTGATTAGAGCCCAAAATAAAAAAAAATTAAAAAAAGGGTGGGCTCGGGGTGCAGAGCACTGCGCCTGAAGCCCACCCAGTTATGCGACATTAGCGAATGAATATTCACCATTGTAACACTGATTCTCCTCCCGAACAATCAGGAAGAGCGAGACCCATCACCCGATTATCCAAAAGGAGATCTGATTGGATTGGCCGTGAGGAGGACAAGGGAGGAGATGCAGGGAATGTGAGGAAGCAGCCAGGAGAGAACAGCCTGGAAAGGTGCCGACGGCGCGTGTCGGGGCAAGAGCGGAGCCCGACTACTGACTGACCAACAAAGACTACTGACTGAGTCTATAATAGTCCGATGAACAATTTTGATGAATTTCTGTATGCACGTCTGAATGAAATTCTACTGGCCAGCTTTAGGCCCCTTTCACACTGGGGGCGGTTTTCAGGCGGTACAGCGCTAAAAAATAGCGCCTGTACACCGCCTGAAAAATCCGGCCCCATTCACTCCAGTGTGAAAGCCGGAGGGCTTTCACACTGGAGCGGTGCGATAGCAGGACGGTAAAAAAAGTCCTGCTAGCAGCATCTTTGGAGCGGTATAGGAGCGGTGTATTCACCGCTCCTACCCATTGATTTCAATGGGACACCGCCGTAATACCGCCGCAAAGCACCGCTACGGCGGCGCTTTGCGGGGGATTCTAACCCTTTTTCGGCCGCTAGCGGGGTTAAAACCGCACCGCTAGCGGCCGAATCCTGCGGCTAAAATGACGGTAAAGCAACGCTAAATATAGCGCTGCTTTACCGTCGCCGCGGCTCCCGCCCCAGTGTGAAAGGGGCCTTAGTGACCAATGACACAGTGGGCAGTGAATGAAACCTCCTTGGGGATCGAGGGACCAGGGGAAGGCTGGAGATTCTACTGTAGTTCTTTCAAGAGATCGAAGAGGTAGCTGTTTTTGTTTTTTTTAGTTATTTTTTATTTTTGATGAGATGTCATCAGAAAACAATGGGTTCCCAGGCCCTGCACTCTTGGTGTGCCCATTATGAGGGGTTCCCGCTATCCCAGATGGATTTTATATATTATGGGAAATGCAGCAGGAGGATCTTCACGCCATGGGGAGTTCATCTTAATAAATGTGTTTCCGCACTTGTGACTGAGGAATGCAAATGTTTGCCTAGCTGCCAAAGTCCATCACATGCACTAATCCACATAATCCTGACCGACCGGTCTACAGTTATCTGGAAAGGGTCAGTAAACAAAATTACAAATTGTCCTTCAGGATGGAAAAAAAAATTAAAATAAAAAAAATAAAACCTCTACGTTAGCCAAGACATACACATGAATTTACCAGCTGTAACAATGGTTATTTGCCATAATGACACTTCGGTTTGCTATAGCAGCCAACAAGAGGTGAGCGTTGCTAAAATGAAGGATCATTCATTATGACAAATACCACAGCTTAGTGAATTAAGCCTGTTGCCTGATTATTTCCCTAAAACATTAACAATTTACTGATTCCATTCCCTACTACAAAAAAAAAATTATTTATTATTATATATATATATATATATATATATATATATATATATATATATATATATATATATATATATATATAAATCACGCCCACCAAAAGGCCCCCATATCCATTATCTTATATAATGATAATTAAAAATTACATTTATCAGGAAGTCAGATTTACATGCAACAGCACCTTGTCTATATGCAAAATTATACGACATACCATTATGTTAAATTCCAAGGGGTGGGCTAGGGTAGTATATCGACAGGCTAGGGCAGTATATGAACAGACAGGCTAGGGCAGTAAAGGGGTGGGCTAGGGTAGTATATAGACATGCTAGGGCAGTATAGGGGTGGGCTAGGGTAGTATATAGACAGGCTAGGGCAGTATAGGGGTAGGCTAGGGTAGTATATAGACAGGCTAGGGCAGTATAGGGGTGGGCTAGGGTAGTATAGGGGAAGGCGGAGCGGCCCAGGTGGCAGTTGTCATCATGACACACAAAACTGGTGGAAACAATTTTGGTCCTCAATTTGCTTGGTAAATAAAAGAGAAGGAGAGGCGGACGTGGTTCAATTCGCTGCCCCTCAAAGTGCTGCCTGGGTCAAATGGACCCACTGGGACCCATGGTAGGGCCGGTGTTCTATCATTTGTTGTCCCCCATCACAAAGTGTCCGCTGTGTACTGCGCATGACATGACACCCAGATTCCGAAAATTGCCGAAGATGAACGGCACCTGCGCCGTGAGTCCACTTTCAAGCCCCACCATCCAAGTGGACATAGAGTTAGAATATAAAAAAGAGCTGAGCGCAGCGAGGCCGTGCCCGAAGCGTGGCCAGCGAAGCGAGCCCGCGAGGGGCCCTCTAAGTTTGTGTAGCCCTATGTCCACTTGGATGGTGGGGCTTACACATCGACTCACGGCTCAGGCGCCGTTCATCTTCCGAGATTTTCCGAAAATCTTTATGCTCCGTACTGCGCATCCGCAGTACACATCGGACACTTTCTCATAGCCGGACTGTTCGTGACAGAACACCGGCCCTGCCAGTATGTCCCCTCCCCATCAGACACCAACTGCCTACACGTCCATCCTCCATTGTGACATGACTGGGCGGTGTCCAGCTTTGATCATCTGCTCTATCCTCCTGGTTTACTGCAGGAGCATGAAGGCTGAAGCTGGGCCCCCTAGACTCCCACTGAATGCACGTCTGCTCAGGTTGCCTTATGGATGGCGTAGCACTGTTTAGGGGGGGGGGGTCACATCGAGACTATTGAACAAATGCAAAAAAAAAAAGTGCCTGTACCCAGTAGCGGCCTGTCCATTGGAGGCGCCGCCCCCCTAATCCAATGTGCCCGGCCCCTAATCTACATGCAGGGCACCGGACGAATGTTTTTTTTTTTTAGCACATGATTAGAGCCTGAGGCTCCAATTGGCTTCAAAAAAAGGGTGGACTTGAGCCCACCCAGTTGTGCGACAATAGCAAATGAATACTCGCTATTGTCTGCCGATTCTCCTCCCGGCCAATCAGGAAGCGGGTCCTAAGAACCAATTGGTCGAGAGGATAATCGATCGTATTGGCCGCTGAGAGAAGCCTCCAAGAACAAAGCCGCAGTGAAGCAGTCGCCATGGAGGAGGCGGCGCAGCAAGGAGCCAAAGCTGCTGGATGGGACAATCGACCGAACGGATGGTGGGGGAGGGGTTGGTGACGGGTGTCTTGCTTGCCGCCCCCCCCCCCCCCCTAAAATATACAGCACCATCCACCACTGCCTGTACCTAAACCCCCTCTTCATCAAGAATTACAGTTTTCGGAACTGAAAACGATCATACCACATGGCATACATTTTTACCGCTAGCATCAGATTTTAGCGCTGAAATCTTGACTGTATTAAAGATTTGCATTAGTCATTATGTCGGCCCTCTGCCCGATCTCCAAGGCCCAGAAACACATGGACCACATTTAGTTATGACATGGACCGCAAACTTTATACAGCTCTGAGCAACATCATTCAGTGCCCTTTCACCTGGATTCCAGCCTATAGTAATTGCTTTCCCATATTTACTCACTCAATATTTCCAGGCTCCTAAGAGCTCAGTGTTTCCATGAAATACTGAAAGTTCTTCAGGCTCCTCATAACCTTTTACACCGTGCCAAAAAAAAAAAATTAAGATGTGGAGTTCAAGTGCTGGGCCAAATTGCTCACCACCCACTTTAAAAATTTTAAAGCAGAACTCCAGCCAAAAGAAAAGATACGAATACCATGTTTATAGATAAAATAACAAAACCGACTTTTCTCTGCAAAATTCGACTTCAGTGCAGAATTTTTTCCCCGCATTACTTTTTTTTTATCTGCCACTAGTTGTCCTTTGTCTGATGGTCATCGTCTTTCAACCCATTTCCTCTGAGCCCAGGACATCCCGGACGCATCCCCAACCTGTGAATGGACAGTGAAAGGAGAAGTAGCACAGTAATGATTCCATCTCTCTGTCCTCTCCCATCCTCTGGAACTTGCTACCTCAACCTGTCCGGCCAGTGGTGTAACTAGAACCTTCGGGGCCCCGGTGCAAGAAACCATGAAGGGTCCCCCTGAACCCCAGCCGAGGCCCTTCCCTCCGAGTCTGGTGGTGGAACTCCAGGGCTCGGTCACAGGTACAACTTTTGTGAGCCCTGTAGTTCCACCACTGGTATCAGCAGTTTTTTTATTATGTTTTACAATTTTTTAGGAGTCCCGTTGGGGGACTTTGGTGAGATATCAGAGGTCTAAACACTGATCTCAAAGGTGATGTTACACCTTTGTTACACCTTTGAGACAAAGAGGAAGAAGGGAAAGGGAAATTGGGTCCCTGTCCTCTGGGGAGAAGTGGGCCCTGTCCCCAGAGGAGATGGTGGAGATGGTGTCCTTGTCCCCAAGGGAAATGGGGTCCTTGTCCTTTAGGGATAACTGGGCCCTGTCCCCAGGGGAGATGGGGTCCCTGTCCTTAGGGGACATATCTCCCAGAAAGACCTGTCAACATCTGTGTATGAGGAGGGGGGGTGCTGGCAGACAAGCCTGCGTTGTCTTTTGGGGAGCCGGCTCTCATAGGGCTGCACTGCATCTGTGTGCTTAAAGTTTGTTTGGCCGGGAGAAGCATGCAGTGCAGTGTGAGCCGGACTCAGGGGGCGGGACTCTGGCTGGGGAGGACAGACACCGGCAGCAGCACTGCATGGAGCAGGAGAGGGGGACCCTAACCGCCTATGCTGCCACCGGCCATATGTAGAGGGGGCCACATGGGCCCCTTGCAGCACAGGGCCCGGTTGCGCTTGCGGCTGCTGCACCCCCTATAGTTACGCCCCTGTGTCCGGCTATCCCCTACTCTTGCTACCTTCAGGCAATCCTACTCATCTCTTCAGGGAAGCCTATCATGTCTCCAACTAATCTTCTACCACTTCCATCAGCTCATCCCCCACAGTTACAACCTTTTGTATCACCTCCCCCACCCTATTAGATTGTAAGCTCTTCTGAGCAGGGCCCTCCTAATCCTCTTGTATTTTTTTGTATTATAACTGTATTGTCTCCCTTTTATATTGTAAAGCGCTGCGTAAACTGTTGACGCTATATAAATCCTGTAATAATTAAAAAATTCTGCTCTATCCTCTTACCAGCACATCAACTGATTAGCTCCTCTTTCACACTCCAGTACTACTACTCTGTCCAAAAAAAATAAAAAATAAATCTTGGCTGCAGTTTAAATATCTTGACATAAATAAGACATATATACAAAGTATATTTTATTTGTAAGTCGCATTATGCCTCTCATACATGTGTATGGGCGAGCTCAATTAGCTTCCTCTTTAACCTTTATAGGACATGCATTCCGTTGATTCGTCATGCCCACGCCTCCCTTGATGGCAGAATCAGTGAGGTGTTCTCCGGGCCTTCTCGGATGCTCTGTTGATATTTTTGTATCCTTACACCTTTTTGATATTAATTATCTCAAATTCCTTTTTAGAGACAACTATACACAAACCCCTTTCGTAAATATACTCCTGAAGAAGCAGCCAGCCCGCGAAACATGTTGAGTGTTTTCTTGCATCAGTTTGATTGTCATTTTATTGTTTCCGTTACCATGGATCAATAATTTTGTGCCGTACTGCTATAAGAGGGGTTATTGCCTTGTATTGTTCTAAAATTGTCTCCTGTTCTTTTTTTAATTAATTGTCCTTTTCTATTGTACAAATTTTCTTTAGATTGTTGTTATAAATTTACATTTTTCTATACAACTCTATTATGCGAGTCCTTATCCGTACCATGAAAGTCCACAGTTGCCTCTCTTTCTGCCATTTAATTTTTTTCAAAATTTTAGGATGACGGTACTACAAAAAATTTTTATTATACAGTAGCACTATTTAAATATATACAAAGTACCGTATTTATCGGCATATAACACGCACTTTTTCCCCCTTAAAAATCGGGGGAAAGACGTGGGTGCGTGTTATACGCCGATACCCCCCCAAAAAAAAAAAAAAAATGAGAAAAATGGCAAGCGCCGCTGAAAAATAGCGAGCGCTGCCGAAAAAATCCGAAGCGCCCCCGGAAAAAGCCGAGCAGACTGTTCAGCTCTGCTCGTAGTCCCGCCTCCCTGCGCTCGCTCCGGAAACAGCAGGGAGGCGGGACCGCGAGCTTAGCCATCCGAGTCGGCTCGGCTTTTTCGGGGGCGCTTCGGTCTTTTTCGGCCGTGCTTCGGGTTTTTCCGGCGGCGGAAAATTTAAGCCCGGAAAAGACTGAAAATGACGCTGGCAAGCTACAATGGCACAGGGCAAGGCTGCAATGACGCTGGGCAAGGCTACAATGGCACAGGGCAAGGCTACAATGACGCTGGGCAAGGCTACAAATGACGCTGGGCAAGGCTACAAATGATGCTGGGCAAGGCTACAAATGACGCTGGGCAAGGCTACAAATGACGCTGGGCAAGCCTGCAAATGACGCTGGGCAAGCCTGCAAATGACGCTGGGCAAGCCTGCAAATGACGCTGGGCAAGCCTGCAAATGACGCTGGGCAAGCCTGCAAATGACGCTGGGCAAGCCTGCAAATGACGCTGGGCAAGCCTGCAAATGACGCTGGGCAAGCCTGCAAATGACGCTGGGCAAGCTGCAATGACGCTGGCAAGCTGCAATGACGCTGGGCAAGGCTGCAATGACACTGGGCAAGGCTGCAATGACACTGGGCAAGGCTGCAATGACACTGGGCAAGGCTGCAATGACGCTGGGCAAGCTGCAAATGACGCTGGGCAAGGCTGCAAATGACGCTGGGCAAGCTGCAAATGACGCTGGGCAAGGCTGCAAATGACACTGGGCAAGGCTGCAATGACACTGGGCAAGGCTGCAATGACACTGGGCAAGGCTGCAATGACACTGGCAAGGCTGCAATGACACTGGGCAAGGCTGCAATGACACTGGGCAAGGCTGCAATGACACTGGGCAAGGCTGCAATGACACTGGGCAAGGCTGCAATGACACTGGCAAGCTGCAATGACGCTTAAATGCAAGTTGTTTTTTTTTTCCCTAAACTTCCCTCCTAAAACTTTTTTTCCTTAAAATTCCCTCCTAAACTTGGGGTGCGTGTTATACCCCGATAAATACGGTATATTATGTACGTTATCTTTATGCAGATTCTCGGACTGGCCGACGAGGAGACAATTCTCCATCCAAAGACTATTCAACAAAATTTGCATTGGTTTGTTTACAGGCACCAAAACAATCGTGAAATAGGTAGACATCAATTGAATCAATTTACAGAGAGGACAGGAAATCATTCTCAGAAATGCCGTTGCCAAGAGAGGTTATCAATCTTCACTTTCACACTGAGTGGCGGGCTGTGGAGTCGCAGCGACATCCGATTAAAATCTGCTACATCATCAACACATATGATAAAAAAATGATGAACAACTTGCATTGAAGATTGCGGTTTCAAAAATGGAATGCCTCCATCTGAGGGTTTACATCTACTTTATGTTCTGACTTTTACTTTTGCTGTTCCATATTTCTATTACTGGATCACAAACAGATCTGCTCCCTCTAGCTGCCCTTTGTTTTTCCCCCCCCCCAAGACATTCCTGCAGACTTCATAATACACAACTACTGGAATAAAACTCCGGCCACACAGATGCATGGGTCAGCCGTGACCCAAAGACTTACATTGTGAGAGCACTGTGAGAATATTTTACATTTCCTCTCACTACCTGTCTGTGTGACAATAACCACCAGGACTAAGAGAGAGAGAGATATAACAGCCACGGGAGTCCTGACCATTCTTAGTAATGGACAGAGCAGAGAACAATTCTTGGAGATGGAATTTATTACATTTTTGCATTCTTCTGTTTCACATTCACATGTTTAGCCAGGGAACTATAGAGAATAATAGCTTCACTCAGAATACAATTAAAGACATTATATTTGCATTACAATATTATATTAGTATCATTATAGGTGTTATATTAAATTATAATACTTATACAAATACAGTAATTAAAAAAGTAATCTAACAGAATACTAATAGTATTATATTAGTATTATGTTATATCATACTTATACAAATACAGTAATTTAATGCAATACGTTACATTTCTGTATTTGTATATTACATTAAATTACTGTATGTGTATTATAGGTTAGTATTATATTAGTATCATAATGTGTTGTATTACTGTAGATCATATTGGTATTACATTAAATTTCTGTATTTGTATTAGATTAGTAATACTAATATGATATAACACAACACATTTTAATACTAATGTAATACTAACCTATAATACACATACAGTAATTTAATGTAATCTAAGTATTATATGTTATATTAAATTACTGTATGTGTATTATAGGTTATTATATTAGTATCATAATATGTTGTGTTATATTAGTATTACTAATATAATACAAATACAGAAATTGAATGTAATATGATACAACACAACACATTATGATAATACTAACCTATATCATATTATATTAAATTTCTGTATTTGTATTATATTAGTAATACTAATATAACACAACATATTATGATACTAATACTAACCTATAATACACATACAGTAATTTAATATAACATATAATACCTAGATTACATTAAATTACTGTATGTGTATTAGGGATGTCCCGATAACCGATACTAGTATCGGTACCGGACCGATACCGAGCATTTGCGCGAGTACTTGTACTCGCACAAATGCTCCCGATGCCTGATCCGATACCTGGGAGGAGGCGTTTGTCAGATTCGGCGACCCGGCACAACCGGAAGTAAGCGGGCGGAACAACGGAAGTGACGCTCGTGTCGACGTCAGCGTTTGGACATCCCGACGCCCATCTTGGTACACCCTTCACTCGGCCGCAGTAAGCCAGCAGCGGCCATCTTGTTACACCCAGCCTGAACTATATGGGCTGGGTGTAACAAGATGGCCACTGCTGCTTTTATGCGGCCGAGTGGAGTACCAAGATGGGCATCGAAGGGCAGCCTTTCCTGTCATGGCATTTCAGTGCCTGCCCATGGGTGCCCATAAATGCCACCTATTAATGTCCCATGCCTGCAAGTGCCACCTGTCAGTGCCATCAGTGCCAGCTACCTATCAATGCCCATAAGTGCCCCTGTGAGTGCCAGCCACCTGTGAGTGCCAGCCACCTGTGAGTGCCATCTGTGCCAGCCACCTGTGAGTGCCATCTGTGCCAGCCAACTGTGAGTGCCATCTGTGCCAGCCAACTGTGAGTGCCAGCCACCTGTCTGTGCCATCTGTGCCAGCCACCTGTCTGTGCCATCTGTGCCAGCCACCTTTCAGTGCCATCTGTGCAAACCACCTTTCAGTGCCATCTGTGCAAACCACCTTTCAGTGCCATCTGTGCAAACCACCTTTCAGTGCCATCTGTGCCAGCCACCTTTCAGTGCCATCTATCATTGCCAACAATTTGTCATTTCCAGCCATCAGTCAGTGCTCCATATGCATATCAGTGCCCATCAGTGCCACCTAATCCTATCAGTGCTGCATATCAGTGCCATCTAATCTGTATTGTGCTCTGAAAACTGTCACATGACATTAAAAGAAAGTATCGGTAATCGGTATCGGCGAGTACTTGAAAAAAGTATCGGTACTTGTACTCGGTCTTAAAAAAGTGGTATCGGGACAACCCTAATGTGTATTATAGGTTAGTATTACATATCAAAATGTGTTGTGTTATATCATATTAGTATTATTAATATAATACAAATACAGAAATTTAATGTAATACCAATCAGATATATGGTAATACAACACATTATGATACTAATATAATACTAACCTATAATACACATACAGTAATTGAATGCAATATAATACTAATACAATACAAATACAGAAATGTATTACATTGCAATAAATTACTGTATTTGTATTGTATGTGTTAGTATTATGTTGTTATATCATATTAGTAATTATGTTATATTGCATTAAAATGACTGTTTGTAGGATATATTATTTTATAGTAGCATTATTTTACATTTCATTTTTGGATTTGTATTATATTAGTAATACATTGCATTCAATTACTGCATTTGTATTATAATACTAAACACAGTAATTGAATGCAATGTATTACTAATTTAATACAAATACAGTGGGTCCCCGAGTTACGAACTCGTTAGGGACTGCACGCCTGTACGGAAGTCGGAAATGTTTGCAAGTCGGCCGCGCATGCGCAGACCGACAAATACGGAGATTTACGGACATTTCCGAGGTTCCGTCTAATGCCGCTCTGCGCATGCGCGGCAAATTACGGACATTTCCGGCATTTTCCGAGGCTCCGTATGGCCGCGCATGCGCAGAAAGATGGCGAAAA
Organism: Lithobates sylvaticus; assembly: GCA_028564925.1. Classification (NCBI taxonomy): domain Eukaryota; kingdom Metazoa; phylum Chordata; class Amphibia; order Anura; family Ranidae; genus Lithobates; species Lithobates sylvaticus. Next base: position 284,614,066 of record CM053031.1, read on the forward strand.
CCAGAGAAAAATGGCGGAGGGTCCCCGCAGCACCCCGTTCGTAAGTAGGGGTTGTTCGTAGGTCGGGTGTTCGTAAGTCGGGGACCCCCTGTACAGAAATATAATATTTTATAGTAGCTTTATTTTACATTACATCATACACAGTAATTTTAATGCAATATAACATAATTACTGATATGATATAACATAATACTAACACATATAATACACACACAGTAATTTAATGCAATATAACATAATTACTGATATGATATAACATAATACTAACACATATAATACACACACAGTAATTTAATGCAATATAACATAATTACTGATATGATATAACATAACACTATACTAAACACATATAATACAATATAACATAATTACTGATATGATATAACATAACACTATACTAAACACATATAATACAAACAGTAATTTAATGCAATATAACATAACATAATACTAACATATGTTATACTGCATTAAATTACTGTATTTGTATAATACATGTTATATTAGTAATACATTGCATCACTGTATTTGTATTATATTAGTAGTATATTATATTGTTATATTTTATTAGTATTATATTTATAATATATACTCTTAGTATTGTACTGCATTATGTTATATCATATTACATTCAATTATTGTATTTGTATTATATATCGTATTATAATCCTGGCATGTCAAGCTTGGTAAAAACAAGGTTCAAAATAATAAAAAAGGAGCCCAGGTAAGGAGGCCTGCTGATGTCTGCACCACCCTTATTATACAATTATTATAAATTACTTTATGATACTAATCTTTGGGTTATATTTTATTGTATTCCGTTTATATTATTTGACATCGTATTTCATCATAATACATTATTATACTGCGATTCCAGTTCTGGCATGTCAAACTCTGTAAAAGCAAAGTCCAACCTGATAAGCAGAAAACCCTGGAAAGGTCACCCGGGATCTGCTGATGACGCACCTGCTCAATTACACAATTATATTTGCATTACATTTGTATTATATACAAGTCTAATTTATTATATTGTATGTGTAGCGGTACCCCCGTAGGGGCTGCTGAGTGATGTGGCCCACCTGTCACCCGGCATTCACTTCCAGACACTCCAAGACAATGAATAAGTCCATCAGCTTTGTTTTTGTATTTTATTGAGGGATTAAAACTTGGATGGAGTTAAGGAATTCAAGGGAGGCCCAGGAAAAGAATAAAAAAAAAAATAAATTCTTGCATGGTTTGGGACAAATTGGATACTCTCCTCCTGCACAATACTTGCTGCAGACTATCTCTCCTCCCTCCAGCACAGTTCTTCAGGCGCAGCTAGCACATGGCTAGGCCTGACTCTGGCTTTAGCCAGGCCTTAGCAAAAGTACCTTATTACAGGCAGGGACTGGGGGCCCCTATGGTGTAGCAAAGAAAGTCCTGGTGCTAGCTGCACTCTTTGGTGGACTACGGATTCCAGTCAGCCTATTGCAGACCCCGACACCCCCCCCCCCCCCCCCAGCTGCAGCAGCTTGACTTTACTGCCAGTAACATCACAGTCTCTCCCACTGGTTCTACATCCATCTCTGACTGGACCCTCCCAGTTTGCTCCAGCATGCCTCTCCCAGCTCTCCCGACTGTGCCCGTCACTCACCGCCCCCTGATAGACCCCTCCTGGAGACTTGCCCAGCAGTATTCCCCGCTGTCCTCTCCTGCTTCTGTTTAGGACACCCCTTGGGTTATATGGGGTTATTGTTCAGCTCCGAGACCCTGGCCCAAGGGCACCCTCCTCCCCAGAGTAGGGGGGCTTCCTCCAAGGCCCCCCCCCCCCCCCGACAGCCTAATACTCCATCTCCAGTTCTTCCACCCGGACAACTCCTCCCCAGCTGGGCTGACTCTATGTATTTAAAGAGTCCTGCCCCCTGCCATTCCAGAGTGGGGATTGGTCAGGGCTCCTTAGAACACCCCAGACAGCTTCACCTCTCTTCCCCTCCTTCCTTCTAGAATCCTCTAGAAGCAGAAGGGGGGTAACCGAAAGATGATGCCATCTGCGAGTCATCAGCCTAGTCTATGCCACTCCCAGCCCACACAGATCAAAAACAGGCCTAGCTTTTAGTTAGGCCTGTTCTACAAAGAATCCGAGGGTGCTGCATATTTATACTTGTATTATATTCTAATTTATTATATTGTATGTATATTATATATTTGTATTATATTATTTTTATTATAATTTTTTATTGTTACATTCTATTATTTTTGTATTCCATTACATTCTGTCCAATAATGTTTTGGCATGTCAAGCTCAGCAAAAACAAAGTTCAAACTGATAAGGAATGCTCTTGAGTTCACCCTCGGTCAGCTGATGGCGTCTCATTTTACACACAAAATCTTACAGCACTTTGGTGACAAATTAATTCCAGTGAAGGAAATTTGCAACATTGTATTTCAGTGAAAGGGGCCAGGAAATGTCTTTCCAAGTATTCAGCTGCAGAATGTAAGGAGACACAAACCATGGAAAAGTTTGGGGACTTACTGGTCACATGCTGCCCCAATTACCCTAGTAGGACTTGCCTGGTCTATTGGGCGTTTCTTTTTCTGACTTAAATGCGTCACCAGACGGTGTCACTCCCATCCGTGACAGCGCACAGATTGGTGCGCCAGCAGCGATCACATCATTAACAGGGGCCGGTTTGGGGTGCATACTGTGATGTGCTTGATAGTTGCACCACCATTTCCATTACATGCAATATAAAAAGGAAAAGAACACTGGGGGGGTGACACCAACACCAACTTTACGGCACCAGGTGACACCAACCGTCCTTACATTGGTGGTCAGTGGGAACAACAGTTTAAAAAAGATAATTAGTGTCAGTATTAACTATTTGAGAAGCAGACATTGCTCAAAGGCCCATTCACACTAGAATGCAGTGCAGGTTTCCCACATCGCATTACAATTACAATGCCCTTGCGATCTGCAGTAGATGTTAACAAAACCCCAAACACAGGTTGCAAACGCGGTGTGTTTGCCCGCACCATATTGCATGGTACAAAAGTACCATGCGATCTGATTGCAGTGCATTTCAAAAACTTTCTGTTTTGTGTGGTTTCAGCCCATTTAAAATGCATTGAATGGGCTGAAAATTGCACTGCACAGAACTGCATGTGAATCGCACAGGAACTGCAGAGTGTGAATGGGCCCTAAAATATAAAATAAAACATTTATTTTATTAAAATAATATGTAACAAGGATTTTAGGCTAGCCTATTTATTGGATGGAAGAACAAATGTTGGTTATCACAGTGTTGATAAAATCCTGGCTTTGCTTTATTGTGCCCATTTTTCGAGGAATTCCCTCTAGTTTACCCACATCACAAAATTATGGTTTTCCAAGGTAGCAAGTCTACATCTAGCGGCTGTCATAGCGCCGTAACCAAGTCTGGCCACTGTATGCAACACAAAGGGGGTGGTGCACTTTGGTATCTTCCCTTTGGGTGTCAGGGGACCTTCCTACCCCATAGAGCTAAAAAAATAAAATAAAAAAATAAAATAAAAATATCACACATTATACAAAGAATATACACACAGGGCTGGCACCAGCAAAAGGCAGCCCAGGTGGCCGCCTGAGGGCGCCAGGAGAGGGGGGGCGCTAAAGCCAGGGTTTCTCTAAAGAAATACTTATGCTGGCGCCGCCCCCGCTTGCATGGTTTCCTTGCTCAGCACAGCAGCGCTCAGTGACAGGCAGCCCAGTTCTGATAAAATGTTGAACCCGGCAGAATATTGACCCACGTCACGTCCTGTGACGGAGACGTTCGGGAATGGAGTGTTTCCAAACATCTCCGAGCATCTCTGGTGCCCCTGCACCTCTGACCAAAATGCGGTACTGCACACCCCAGTGGCTTGAATCCTGCTCGTCTACGGAGACAACACTCACAAAGAGAGAGTCAGGATTTAATAAAATAGCTCGTATTGTATCGCGTTACTCAAAATCCGAGGGCCCACTGTACATGCAAAGAATAAAAGCACGCTATAGTGCATTACCAAGCCAATTAAACAATTTGCCTCTTTATCCTAGTAAAGTTAAAGAGGAAGTAAAGCCTATGTAAAAAAAAAAAAAAAACGGAACCTGCAAGGCAAAGGCATAATGAGCTAGTATGCATAGCATACTAGCTCATTATGAATGACTTACCTGAGAACGAAGCCCCCGAAGCGGTTCTCATCCACGATCTTCTGTGCCGCCATCAAACCCGGAGTGACTTCTGGGTCTCACCACTCCAGCGCTGTCATTCGCTGGAGCGGCGATGACGTCACTCCCGCGCATGCGCGCCGCTGTCTACGGCACATGCACCGTAGACAGCGATGCCTTTTCTTTTATAAATATCTCCTAAACCATGTAGGTTTAGGAGATATTTATTGGACCTACAGGTAAGCCTTAATCTAGGCTTACCTGTAGGTCAAAGTGGTTTGGAAGGGTTTACAACCACTTTAATAAAACAGCACAGTATGTCCTGCTAATGTACTATAGCGTGATTTATTCCTGACATATATGGGGCTTCCTGTGGCTGCGACGTGGCTGCAAATATCCGGTGGATAACAAGCACACAATGACCTCATCAATTTATAAAGTCACGTTTATTGATAAGCAGATGGTGTGTGCTCTGTATTGGTGATGTTACACTAAAGTCGGTGCAAACAGCTTGCAGTGGATCTGCACAATTTTCATGGACTTTTTATATGAAAATTTATGTTTTATGCATATTAAATTATTGCACTAGACTGTATTATATTATTCTAGATCTCTACCATATTGCACTTTATTGTGGTTCACACTTATATGATAGATGTTCGAGTCCCATCCTCTCGGCAGAGCTGCTGCCTGAGGTCACCAAAATGCACCTTCACCTATGTACACAAAAACGTTGGCACTGGCCCAGTATACACACACATTGATCACTCACATGGAGGGAAGAAAAGAAAGAAAAGAAGAAATGAAGAAAGAAGAAAGAAGAAAGAAGAAAGAAGAAAGAAGAAAGAAGAAAGAAGAAAGAAGAAAGAAGAAAGAAGAAAAGAAGAAAAAGAAGAAAGAAGAAAAAGAAAAGAAAGGAAAGAAAAGAAGAAGAAAGAAGAAGAAAAAAAGAAAAAATAAGAAAAAAAGAAGAAGGAAAAGAAAAGAAGGAAAATAAGAAAAGAAAAAGAAGAAAAAAATAAGAAAAAGAAAAAAATAAGAAAAAGAAAAAATAAGAAAAAAAAAAGAAGGAAAAGAAGAAAAAATAAAAAAGAAGAAAAGAAAAAAGAAGAAAAGAAAAAAGGAAGAAAAAGAAGAAAAGAAGAAGACTGCGTTCCCTTTAAGAGATCATAAATTGCTGTGCCGTAGTCGATCGAAATTAGAATGTCATCATTGCAGCGTTGGAATCATTTTTGATGGCTCAGCTATCATCATCCATGGTCTGTGACTGAGGACCTTTGTCCTAATTCCTGGGCTCCGAGTGTCCAAGGCTGTTAGGACTGCACAGCATTCTGCGATGGCTGATAATGGCAGATTACGCCACCTCAATGTCAAGGACTTACCATTGGCAGGGAAGGAAGCATTTTTTTTTACCAGTGCAGCTTATAGGCCACCTGCTTTAATTCCTTGAAAGTCACAGGACAGAGGCAAACACCACCCAACATTCCCTAGAATCCAATCATGTGACCGGGAGCATTCCTTTTAAAATTGGGAAACCATGCGATCACATGATCAAACGCAGATGACACTATCATACATGGAAACGTATTATACGGCAACAAGAGCCACATACACGATATTGTCATAAGTATTGGGACACCTGCCTTTACACGCACATGAACTTTAATGTCATCCCAGTCTTAGTCCGGAGGGTTCAATATTGAGTTGGCCCGCCCTTTGCAGATATAACAGCTTCAACTCTTCTGGGAAGGCTGTCCACAAGGTTTAGGAGTGTGTCTATGGGAACGTTTGACCATTCTTCCAGAAGCGCATCTGTGAGGTCAGGCACCAATGTTAGATGAGAAGGCCTGGTTTGCAGTCTTCGCTCCATTTCATCTCAAAGGTCTACCGGGTTGAGGTCAGGACTCTGTGCAGGCCAGTCAAGTTTTTCCAGCCCAAACTCGCTCATCCATGTCTCTATGGACTTTGCTTTGTGCACTGGTGCGCAACTCCTGAAAAAAAATCACCCCACACCATAACCCCCTCCACCAAATGATTTGGACCAGTGCACAAAGCAAGGTTCATTTTGGACAATTTCATGCTCCTAACTTTGTGGGAACAGTTTGGGGATGGCCCCTTCCTATTCCAACATGACAGTGCACAAAGCAAGGTCCATAAAGACATGGATGAGCGAGTTTGGGTTGGAGGAATTTTACTGGCCTGCACAGAGTCCTGACCTCAGCCCGATAGAACACCTTTGGGATGAATTAGAGTGGAGGCCTTCTCGTCCAACATCAGTGCCTGACCTCACACTTTCTGCTTCTGGAGAATGCAGAAACATTCCCATAGACACACTCCTAAAACCTTGTGGACGGCCTTCCCAGAAGAGTTGAAGCTGTTATAGCTGCAAAGGGTGGGCCAACTCAATGTATAATGTTTGGGGTTCTAAGTAATTTTCTAGCAAAAAAAAAAAACACAACAGTTTTTAACAAATCTCAAAAAGAGGCTCGGTCCTTAAGTGGTTAAATTGGGACATCATGTGATCACAATGCAGATTACACAATCATACATGGAAACTTATTATAAGGCAATAAGTGCCACATATACAAATGTAAGATTCAGCAGTACGAGGTTACAAAAGACACAAGTAATCCGGGTGTAAGTGCCAACTGTTTGGGATCACAATGGTTTACTCTTCTCTGAGGTTGTCTAGGGGGCATAGAAAAGACAATGGCTTTTAGACTTCTCTAGAATAAATGAGCGGTTAACCCTTGCAGTGTAACTGCAGCACCAATGCAAGGTAGATTTTTCAGGTTTGGCATTAACCTCTATTGGTTCTTTTACTTCGTCCAGGTACAACATGCAAACATGGTCCCCCAATTCTTGGTGAGGGGAACTCTCCCCAGCGAGGTCCCACAATTTTTGGTGAGGGAAAATCTCCCTAGAAGTCCCCATCACAATTCTTGGTGAGGGGAACTCACCCCAGCAAGGTCCCTCAATTCTTGGTGAGGGGAACTCACCCCAGCAAGGTCCCTCAATTCTTGGTGAGGGAAAATCTCCCTAGGAGTCCCCATCACAATTCTTGGTGAGGGGAACTAACCCCAGCAAGGTCCCTCAATTCTTGGTGAGGGTAACTCACCCCAGCGAGGACCCTCAATTCTTGGTGAGGGGAACTCACTCCAGCGAGGACCCTCAATTCTTGGTGAGGGGAACTCACTCCAGCGAGGACCCTCAATTCTTGGTGAGGGGAACTCACTCCAGCGAGGACCCTCAATTCTTGGTGAGGGGAACTCACTCCAGCGAGGACCCTCAATTCTTGGTGAGGGGAACTCACCCCAGCAAGGACCCTCAATTCTTGGTGAGGGGAACTCACCCCAGCGAGGACCCTCAATTCTTGGTGAGGGGAACTCACCCCAGCGAGGACCCTCTATTCTTGGTGAGGGAAAATCTCCCTAGGAGTCCCCATCACAATTCTTGGTGAGGGAAACTGACCCCAGCAAGGTCCCTCAATTCTTGGTGAGGGAAAATCTCCCTAGGAGGCCCCATCACAATTCTTGGCGAGGGGAACTCACCCCAGCGAGGTCCCTCAATTCTTGGTGAGGGGAACTCACCCCAGCGAGGTCCCTCAATTCTTGGTGAGGGGAACTCACCCCAGCGAGGTCCCTCAATTCTTGGTGAGGGGAACTCACCCCAGCGAGGTCCCTCAATTCTTGGTGAGGGGAACTCACCCCAGCGAGGTCCCTCAATTCTTGGTGAGGGGAAACTCACCCCAGCGAGGTCCCTCAATTCTTGGTGAGGGGAAACTCACCCCAGCGAGGTCCCTCAATTCTTGGTGAGGGGGAACTCACCCCAGCGAGGTCCCTCAATTCTTGGTGAGGGGGAACTCACCCCAGCGAGGTCCCTCAATTCTTGGTGAGGGGGAACTCACCCCAGCGAGGTCCCTCAATTCTTGGTGAGGAAAATCTCCCTAGGAGGCCTCATCACAATTCTTGGTGATGGGGAATCTCCACAGCGAGGTCCCACAATTCTTGGTGAGGGGAACTCACCCCAGTGAGGGCCCTCAATTTTTGGTGAGGAAAATCTCTCCAGTCAGGCCCTTACATTATTGGTAAGGGAAACCTCCACAGCGGGGTTCCCCATATCTTGATGAGAAAAAAAAAAAATCTTCACAGTGGGGTCCCCCAATTCATGGTGAAGACAATTCAGCTGAGACCAGCTGAATTTCGATCCATGTCACATAAAGAAATGAAAAAACATGGACAGAAAATGTAACTCTTTACAATGTGCCCAGAGGAATTTGGTGGAGAAGGGGAGGGGTCTCTGGTGCCTCTTGGGGTTATCCTTGGAGTTGGGTTACTTTCACTCACCGTTGCTGAGGGTCCCGAGAGTCTCATCCATGTGTAGGTCGAACACTCGGATCTCAGACAAGTTATCGCATCGTTCGATTAACATTCGGACCAGGTGAGAGCCAAGAAAACCGCATCCTCCGGTCACCACGTACACCTGGCCTTCCTCCAGTGCCATCTGCGAGAGAAGGAAGAACTGTGTAAGGAACAGCAGCAAATACAGACAACAACAGATCACTTGACCTGCATCATTATACATAAATAGTCCACAATCCATTCAATCTGTCTTCAGCCAGTGATGGATTTATACTCCCTTGCCCCAGGCAAATGGTTTTGTGCGATCTTTGATGTCTACATCATCACAACTCTTTGAAGATGTGCAAGCTTTAAAAAGGACTTTTGGTACCTTTTGTAACTATATTCATACAAAAACATTTGTGCACCATATTTTTAATGATCATTTTGATAACAAAAACAGTAAACATTAAAAAGAGCTTCTACTGTAATACTCGAATACTTGAATCCCTTGCAGTACTTATTTTCTGCCACTAGATGTCCTCTGTTTTTTCAGGTTAGTATTTTTTACTAGTAATGGCGGCGATCTGCGATTTTTATTGTGACTGTGACATTGCGGTGGACACATCGGACACTTGGGGGCGATCAAGGGGTTAAATGTGTTACCTAGGGAGTGATTCTAACTGTAGGGGGAGGGGACTCAAGGGGAGGAGACCGATCGGTGTTCCTCTGTACTGGGAACACACCATCGGTCTCCTCTCCCCTGACAGGACGTGGATCTGTTTGTTTTACACACACAGATCCACGGTCCTGCTCTGTTATCGGGCAATCGCGGGTGTCGGCAGACATCGTGGCTGCTGGGCAAGCGCATTGGCACCCGAGTGGCGCCTCCCATGGCCCCTAGACGGTCAGGAAGCCCAGGACATCATATGACGCCCACCCAGGATGGAGATCCCTCCTGCGGACGTTATATTAATATGGACGGGGTATGAAGTGGTTAACTATAAGACCCCATACACACACACACACACACACCACTTTTGTTGTCGGATTTTCTTTAGATTTACCAAAACCATGTAGTGCAAGGGCCTGCCTGATTGCATACAAATTGAAACTCCTAAGTTTTGACCTCATATTATATGGTTTTGGCAAAATCTAATAGTGTGTATGGGGCTTTAGACTTTTCCCACCTTTGGGGCCCAATAAACAATTGCTGGCACACAGTGAGAAATTGCAACAAGGGAACCAATTGACAAAATTGTAGCGGAAAAAAAAAAAAAAGATTGCAACAAATTACATGCTGCAATGACATAATTGATAAAGGGGTCCAGCGCCACCTACTGCTCGACTCACTAGTGTGCCCAATCTATGCGCCCCAAAATCTATGTGAACTTTCCAATCAGATGTCGCACAGAAAATGTTACAAAAAAAAAAAAAAAAAATTGAGATTTCCCCATTTGAGGATCACTTCGCATTCCACAGGAACATGTGTAAAGAAATCATTATTTTACTACGCTACTCTGCAGCGCAATCTTGCCTGCGAGTGTCCCTTTATCAAAGGAGCAGAGATGTGACGGTTTCAAGAAAAATGGCGGCACACAGCAGCGCCAAAAAAGTTTTTTTTCAGCAGTACGGCAAAGAATAATACATTTTTCACGTTACCAAAATTAAAAAAAAATAAATAAATAAAAAAAATTACTTTTACATTTTCTATTTCTTAAGATAAATAAAAAATAAGTATTAATGACAGGTCCACTTTAATGAACGCGGTCGTCTAGTCTCAGTAAGCGAATTACGTCTTAGGTGAGACGTCTTGTCTGAACACTGGCGCAAGCGACACCGGCCTCTGCGCATTTCAGGAACTTAGAGGTCACGCAAGCTTTTTTTCCGCAATGTAACAAACGGAACGTCATTTCATAAATAATATATATTAATAGCATAATTAAATATATAATAAATTCTTATTAATAATATAATTGACTTCATAATTAATTCCTCTTGCCAACACCATTACCCAAACCGATTCAGATCTTCACCTTATAGATGATTTGAGAATGAGCGCAGTAGGGGCGTTACCAATCAGAGTGCAGCTCACATTACCCCATGCTAGGTAAACAATAACAGCCAACTTCCCAGTGGCTGTTATCAGCGGCGTCCGTCATTATGACAATAAAGATATCTTTGCCAAACGCAGCGCAGAGAGAAAAAAAAAGGCGAAGGATTTAGTGCAGGTTGCAGGAAACCGATATAAAATTACGTGAAAAAAAAAAAATAAATAAAAAAAACTCTAATATTCCATTGTTTTGTCATTATCTTGCCGCATTTGCCAATGCTTGAGCACAGGATAGTCACACGCGGTCAGGATGTGGTTAATATTTCCTGCCCGCTGTCATAATTTCACATCCTGCTTTGAGTCCCTTTTACTGTCGCTTTAACCGCTTCAGCACCTGGAAGGATTTACCCCCCTTCCTGACCAGAGCACTTTTTGCAATTCGGCACTGCGTCGACAATTGCACGGTCATGCGATGTTGCACCCAGAAAAAAAAAAAATTGACGTTCCTTTTTTCCGCACAAATAAAGCTTTATTTTGGTGGTATTTGATCACCTCTGCGGTTTATAATTTTGTGCGCTATAAAAAAAAATAAAAATAAATAAATAAAAAAAAGGTACGACAATTTTGAAAACAAATAATTATATATATTTTTTTTGCTATAATAAATATCCCCCAAAAAAAATGTAAAAAAAAAAAAAAAAAAAAAAAAAAAAAAAAAAAAAATTTACCCAGTTTGGCCGATATGTATTCGTCTACATATTTTTGGTAAAAAACAAAAAAAATAAAAATAAAAAAATAGCAATAAGCGTATATTGATTGGTTTGTGCAAAAGTTATAGCGTCTACAAAATAGGGGATCGTTTTAGGGCATTTTTTATTATTAATTATTTTTTTTTTGGACCTTGAATTGAGGGTAGGGACTGATGTGAGTGTGCGATGTACAGGGATAGGGACAATTGTAGACACGCACCCACACTCACTCAGGTTGAACTGGATGGACTGGTGTCTTTATTCAACCTTACTATGCAACTATGTAACTTCCCCATCCTACTGCTCTGTGACACGATCGCCGGAACACCAGCGGACATAGAGTCCGCAGGAGACACGGTCACGGAGCACAGCGGGCACACGCTCACAATGCCGCATCTTAAAAAGGGGAGGTACCTGTACGCCCATTTGCCCAGCCGTGCCATTGTGCCGATGTATAGCATCATGTACTGGTCAGCAAGGGGTTAAAGAGGACCCGTCACCTGTGGGTAAATATGCTGTGGATAAGACCCTCTGATTCCTGCTGTATTAAATTGTATTGTAACTATACTGTCTTCCCTTATGTTAAGCGCTGCGCAAACTGTATATAAATCCTATATAATAATAATAATAATAATAACAACAATAATAATAATATAAATAACTTTCCCCTCTGCCGAGATATCCTCGTGCCCTGCTACTTTTCTGTGGAGCGCCATCTTGCCTGAGAGTGTCCCTTTATCAATGAAGCAGAGATGCGACGGGTTTCAAAAAATAAAAATAAAAATGGCGGCACGCAGCAGCACCAAGAGGCTCCCAATTTTCTCAGCGGTGCGGCAGAGAATACTACATTTTTCACGTTACGATATTTTTTTTAAAACTTTAACATTTTTCTATTTCTTAAGATCAATGGAAAATAAGTATCAAATGACAGGTCCACTTTAATAAACGCGGTCGTCTGCTCTCAGTAGACAAATCTCGTCTTATGTAAGACGCTTTGTCTGAACGCTGGCGCAAGCGACACCGGCCTCCACGCATTTCAGGAACTTAAGGGTCACGCAAGCCGTTTTCACAATGTAACATTTCATTTTAAAATTTAATTTTATTAAAATCTGCAGCCATAACCCCTTCCCACCGACCGCGTCCTGGCCCCTTAAGGAGTTCTAAAAGCCGGGAGGCGGAGGCAGACATTCAGGTCATGTGAACGCTGTGATTGGCTGTCACATGTTCGGGAAGCTCCTGATCGTTCGTATTCATTGGGAGCTTTCCGGTACCCACCGGCCACTGTGCTCTCAACACAATAAGTTGTTTTAACTTAGGCGTATATACAGCTGCTCAGTGTTGAGGCCCACCCACCGAGCGCCCGCGTAGAGGATCACATTATTTCCGACCATTTTAAAAACTGTTGCCAACGAAGCCTTTGCTCACCGTAATCGGATGCACAGCGCGCCCTTCTGAATCATGCATGGCCTCAGTACAAGTGTGTGTGTCAGCCAATGGGTGGATCATATGGAGGCTCTCGTGTGTTCCAATCCGGCACCCATCCAACATAAGCTCAGCTGTCCGCTATACAGACAGGAATGTGCGATAGTATTGTGCTATGAACTCTGGCTGAGCTCCGAGTACGCCTACACCCTACAATCTGATATTAATCTTATAACCTTTTCTTGTGATAAAGGGCAATTCCACCCAAAACTGATTTATGAGGCACAACAGGTGTACAGACCCGGGAACTCAGCACAGGGATGGTGGGAACCTCTCATAATGGGCACAGCAGGTGTACAGACCCAGGAACTCAGCACAGGGATGGTGGGAACCCCTCATAATGGGCACAGAAGGTGTACAGACCCGAGAACTCAGCACAGGGATGATGGGAACCCCTCATAACGGGCACAGCAGGTGTACAGACCCGGGAACTCAGCACAGGGATGGTGGGAACCCCTCATAATGGGCACAGCTGGTGTACAGACCCAGGAACTCAGTGCAGTGATCCTTTAAGCAGCGATGGCAAAGAATGGTCAGCGGCACATCAGATATCCAGGGCCGTCTTTAATATTGATTGGACCCTGGAAAAAACTTTTCTTGCCCCCCCCATGCAGTTTTGCTCTCCACCTGCTCTGAGACATACAATAAATAGCAGCTAGACTCAAAATCAGTTTACTGAATCAGATCAGGCAGCTATTGCGATTGGTTGCCAAAGGTTACAGTGTATCATTACCGCTCACTGATTAGTTGCTAGACCAAACATTTTAAGTGTTCCTCAGCGTTTAGTTTGAGAAAGGCTGGTCTAGAGAGATACATGATGCCAGCTGGTGAATGGATTGGCTGGCATCGCTCACAATAATGGTGGATTCACCCTTTAAGAATTGTTTTACAACTGCAATGATGGAATCAGGAAAGACTAGTTAATCACAATTTGAAGATGACTGCTGAACAGACTACATGCCTCTCCCATGATGCTTTGTGGCAGGAATTATACTCCCTATTGCTTTCTCTGGGTGGCCCAATGATAGATTCAAGAGAATGTGGCCACCGTGCAATGCATGTGGTTCTGACATGATAGTGCGGGGTTCTAGGGGTTAAAGCATTCAGTGAGGCGATACGCCGCCTCATCACCTGTCAGATGCTCGGTGAAGAGCGATCCAAAAACGTGGAATGTCTGCCGGGAGGGAGTCACGGAAGCGATTTCATTTTGATTTGTATAAGCAAACCCTATTTTATCATTTTTTTCCTTTACTTTGATAAAAACAGACTGATGCGGGAACAGGCACGGAGTGCAGCGGGCATGGCATCACTTAAAATATTTAGCTCTGGCAAATTGAAAAAATGTAACCAATCATTAGCCAAAATCAGGTGAATAGGGCTTGGGTAAAGGGTGAGCAGGAGGAGCAGCTGCCCTGGGCACAAAGAATAGATTCAGGCAGTGGCAGCTGATGGTATATTTTTTGGGGGGGCGCGACAAAACAATCCACCCCCCGGTCGGTTGGGTCACAGGTACCCCACTTACGCCATCTAGGTCACGGGTAGTGTCTCCTCCTCCTGGTGCTTCCCATGCATCTCCTCCCGCCTCCTCCTGCTTGGCAGCCAATAGGCTTCCTGATTGGCCAGGAGGAGAATCAGGAAGACAATAGTGAATATTAATTTGCTATTGTCACACAACTGGGCGGGCTCAGGGCACAGTGCTCTGCGCCCCAAACCGATCCTTTTTTTAAGCCTATTAGAGCCTCTGGCTCTAGTCACGTGCTTCAAAAAAACAAACAAAAAAAACGCATGTAGATTAGGGGGGGGGGCGAAGCCCCTGTACCGTGCATTAGGATGCAGGGTGTTTCACCTATTCTATGGCATGCATTAACAAGGGGGGGTGGGGTCAATTCTGGACCCTTGCCCTGGGCGCTGGATGGCCCTGTCCTGGTACTGTAGGCAAGGGATTCTGATTTGCAGCTTCAAACCAACATGTCACTTTATCCCCTTTTTTTTTTTTTTTAAGAGCCAAGTGTGGCATCAAGCTCAGATCAGCATACGACACCAAAGAGGAAATTACACTTGGACCGGTAATAAAATATTCATCCCCAGTGGATCAACCCCTCAACAGTTTTCATCCCACATTGTGCCAGAATCAGGGAATCCAGGGAGATTTTGATTACCAGATGTAAATCCTAATGGGTACATTTTTGGCTTTTTATCAATAAGTCTGAGCCGAGACCGAGGACTGGCAGGCGGTGCCCCCCGGAGACTCTGGGAAGGTCAGTTATTCCCCCATCAATCCGTAATAAAAATGGATGGTGGGGCTTATTAACCTGTTATTAATTCACCTCTGCAGTGCCAGAATCAGGCCAGCTAGGAGAGTCCCATTCACATTTGCTAATAGGTCCCTTTTAACCCCCTCACCTTTTGTTTTGTTATTCTTTATTTGAAGGTTTTCTAGTGACAGCATATAATGTTACAGATTACAAGAGATACACAATATCCAAAATTCATCAAATACATTTTCAAACACTTTTCACTACACGTTTGATGGTAATCTATTTTTTTCATTTATCACATTGCTTAGAGTGGCAGCTGATACACATTATTAGTTTGAATAGGTAGGGTGGTGTGTGGTCATTCACACGCACCTATGCACATATTGCTGGAGTGATTGGCGCGGTGGTGGTAGGATATTTTTAGCAGCGCGAATATAGAATACCAACTAACCAGAATTACTTTATTTTATGTTGTGTTTTAGTATACTTTGTATCTTTCATATTTTTTTGTTGTGCCTTATGACACTGTATTCTTGTTATGGCTTTGTTGGCATTACTTTATTTTATGTTGCGTTTTAGGATACTATGTATCTTTCACTGTATTCTTGTTATGGCTTTGTTGGCATTGCTTTATTTTATGTTGTGTTTTAGGATACTTTGTATCTTTCACGTTTTTATGTTGTGCCTTACACTGTATTCTTTTTATGGCTTTGTTGGCATTATTCCATTTTTATGAGGTCCAGAGTGGATGCTGAGCTCGACTCTCAATTACTTTTTCTTTAGGTTTATTAAAGGATACAGAGTGCAACCTTATACAGGATACAGGATGAGACCAAAATAATATCAGTGAGTTCCCAAAACCATATCCAACATCAAAGGAGGGGGAGTAACAGAGATGTAGAACAACCAGTATGAGTGGATTCTGAACTGGGACTCCAGAACAACATACTTTAATGCCCCGTACACACGATCGGACATTCCGACGGATGTTGGCTCAAAACTTGTCTTGCATACACACGGTCACACAAAGTTGGTCGGAAATTGCGAACGCCAAGAACGCGGTGAGGTACAACACGTACGACGAGCCGAGAAAAATGAAGTTCAATAGCCAGTGCGGCTCTTCTGCTTGATTCCGAAGATGCGTAGAACTTTGTGCGTCAGAATTGTGTACACACGGATTTTGTTGTCGGAAAATTTGAGAACCAGAACCATCAAATTTTGTGCGATGGAAAATGTCCGATGGAGCCTACACAGTCGGAATTTCCGACAAAAAGCTCCCATCGAACATTTTCCGTCGGAAAATCCGACCGTGTGTACGTGGGCTTAGAGACGCTAGGAAATTTTAGACTTGCATACGCAATTAAAAGAAGGAAAACTTCCAACCAGCTCAATAGCTCTGGAGAGACGGCTTCCACGCGGAAAGGCTTCCCTCAATGGGCACCCAGCTTGGACCGTTGCAGAATCTCCAGCAATGAAATATTCCTCCCTGGATCAATCCTTTAACCACTTCCCCCGATCGCCCACCCACAAATGTACGAGCGGCCAGTGTAGGCAAAGCGACGTACCTGCACGCACTTGCACCTCCCGCCCAGCACCCGCTGTGATTGTACACAGTGGTAGCCCGTCGACATGTCCCAGCCAATGATTCACAGCCTGGACCAGCCGATCAGTTGTGTTCATTCACAGCCCAGAGCTCTGTGTTGGTAAACAACACAGAGCTACAGAGGGAGCGATCAGTTTGCTTTGCAGGGATGAGAAACAGAGAGATCTAGTAGTAATAGCAGCGCACTTTGCACATATTACACATAGTTAGGCACATATTTAACCCCTTGATCTCAGTAGATGTTAACCCCTTCCCAGCCATTGTCATTAGTACAGTGACAGTGTATAGTATTAATGAATTAGTATTAATTTAAATTAGTGTCACTGGTGATGTCAGGGGCAGTTAGTCAGTTCCCCCCAGCGTCAGATTGACCACTGCACTATCGCAGTCCCATTATAAGTCGCTGATCACAGCCATTAGTGGTATACATAAAAAAAATAAAAAATTCCAGTATATATCCGATAGTTTGTAGACGCTATAACTTTCATGCAAACCAATCAATATACACTTATTGGAAGGTTTATAAACAGACATCTAGCAGAATGCATTTTGGCCAAAACTTATTGAAAATGTAAAAAAAAAATTTCGTTTCTTTTTCAATATTTTCAGCCTTTTTGTTTAGAAAAAACCCCCAGTGCTGATCAAATTCCACGAAAATAAAGCTCTATTTGTTTGAAAAAAAAAAAAATGATATAAATTTAATTTGGGTACAGCATTGCATGACCGCACAATTGTTAGTCAACCAGTTGCCGACCGCCGCACGCCGATATACGCCGGCACAGCGGTGGGCAAATGGGCGTACCTGTACGTCCCCCTTTAAGAGCCTGGGATAGCAGGCGTGCACGCGCGGCCCGCTGCGTACAGTATGACCGTGGGAGGGGCTTCAAGTCACATGACAGCGATCACTGCTCTCAATGACAGAGACACAAGCCAGGACGGGGAAATTCCTTGTTTACACGGAGCCTCGGAACGGGGAAGTACCTATGTAAACAAGGCATTTCCCCGTTCTAGCTTGTGTCTCTGTCATCGAGAGCAGTGATCGCTGTCATGTGACTGGAAGACCCTCCCCCCCAGTTAGAATCACTCCCTAGGACAAACTTAACCCCTTCATCGCCCCCTAGTGGTTAATCCCTTCACTGCCAGTGTAATTTACACAGTAATCAGGGCCTTTTTATAGCACTGATCGCTGTATAAATGACAATGGTCCTAAAATAGTGTCAAAAATGTCCGATGCGCCAAAATGTCGCAGTCACGATATATTAAAAAAAAAAAAAGCTGATCGCCACCATTGCCAATAAAAAAAATTATAATAAAAATGCCATAAAACTATCCCCTATTTTGTAGACGCTATAACTTTTGCGCAAACCAATCAATATATGCCCCCCCCCCACTTACATCAGGGTCCCCAGAGAGCCCCCCCCCCCACTTACATCAGGGTCCCGAGAGAGCCCCCCCCCATTGGGGACCCCTGCAGAGAGTCGGGGCTATAGCTCCAAAAGCCACCCCCTAGCGACGCCACTGCCTTTAACAGATCCTGACCCCCTGCGGTGCCAGAATCAGGCAAGTCAGGAGATACCAATCTCCCCTGAAAATCCCAATATGTCCCTTTTCCCACCAATCAATTCAAGATCGGGGCATCAAGAGGACCCCACGCACTGTGAGAAGGTCGGTTAGGTGGCCATTGAGCTGTGGCACTGCTTGCAATAAAATATTTATTCCCAGTGGATAAACCCTTTAAAAAAAGATTCTCAGAGCAAGAGCATGTCACCAGCACACCACGGATCTCCAGAACCAGTGCAAAGCTTTTATTCACTGATCACATAATTAAACCGGGGGGGCGACATTTTCGGAGACTCGCAGGACCTCTTCGTAGGGTTGCCACCTCATCCCCTTTAAAACCAAAAATATTAATTACACAGGTTTGGGGGGCCAATTTAATGCAGATAAGGCACTAAGCGAGTTTAATTACCACCTTAATCAGCCACACAACCTGTGTAATTAAAATGTGTTCGGTTTTAAAAGGGATGAAGTGGCAACCCTGCCACCGGGTATGTGCTCTGATGAAGGGGTCCTGAGAGGCTCCGAAACGTTGCTTATATTTCAATGATGCGATCGCTGAATAAAAGCTTTGGCCCCCGTTTCCGGTCCGTGGTGTGCTGGTGACATTCTCTTGTATAGCAAGACCACTTATTGTTATCTCACATATATATTATTCTTATTATAGCCAAACTTACCACCCCAACTCCTCCCACAGTTTTTACGCTACATAGACAAGTAATATACCAAAACATGCGGATTGTTCCCAAATGGTGTGCGGTTAGTTTGTGGAACGTTTCACCAAATGGTTCACGAAATATCGTTGTATTTGCGGCAAAATTTGTCCCATAAGAATGAATGGCGAAATGTTCAAAACTAGAGTGGGAGGTGACAGAAGCTGACAACCCCCATAATCGGCCAAAACATTATGACCCCCCCCCCCCCTCCCATGATCAGCCAAAACATTATGACCCCCCCCTCCCATGATCAGCCAAAACATTATGACCCCCCCCCCACCCATGATCAGCCAAAACATTATGACCCCCCCCCCCCCCCCCCCCATGATCAGCCAAAACATTATGACCCCCCCCCCTCCCATGATCAGCCAAAACATTATGACCCCCCCCTCCCATGATCAGCCAAAACATTATGACCCCCCCCCCCTCCCATGATCAGCCAAAACATTATGACCCCCCCCCCCCTCCCATGATCAGCCAAAACATTATGACCCCCCCCCTCCCATGATCAGCCAAAACATTATGACCCCCCCCACCCATGATCAGCCAAAACATTATGCCCCCCCCCCCCATGATCAGCCAAAACATTATGACCCCCCCCCCCCCCCCATGATCAGCCAAAACATTATGACCCCCCCCCATGATCAGCCAAAACATTATGACCCCCCCCCCCCCCCCCATGATCAGCCAAAACATTATGACCCCCCCATGATCAGCCAAAACATTATGACCCCCCCCCATGATCAGCCAAAACATTATGACCCCCCCCCCCCCATGATCAGCCAAAACATTATGACCCCCCCATGATCAGCCAAAACATTATGACCCCCCCCCCCCATGATCAGCCAAAACATTATGACCCCCCCCACCCATGATCAGCCAAAACATTATGACCCCCCCACCCATGATCAGCCAAAACATTATGACCCCCCCCCCCCATGGTCAGCCAAAACATTATGACCCCCCCCCCCCCCCCCCATGGTCAGCCAAAACATTATGAGCCCCCCCCCCCCCCCCATGATCAGCCAAAACATTATGACCCCCCCCCACCCATGATCACCCAAAACATTATGACCCCCCCTCCCATGATCAGCCAAAACATTATGACCCCCCCCCCCCCTCCCATGATCAGCCAAAACATTATGACCCCCCCCCTCCCATGATCAGCCAAAACATTATGACCCCCCCCTCCCATGATCAGCCAAAACATTATGACCCCCCCCCTCCCATGATCAGCCAAAACATTATGACCCCCCCACCCATGATCAGCCAAAACATTATGACCCCCCCCATGGTCAGCCAAAACATTATGACCCCACCCCCCCCCCCTATGTATCCCCCCCCCCCCCCCCCTATGATCAGCCAAAACATTATGACCCCCCCCCCCCCCCCCCCATGATCAGCCAGAACATTAGGACCACCCCATTAAAAAAAAAAAAAAAAAAAATAATAAAAAAAATAAAAAAAAATCATTTCTAAAAACAATAAAAAAAATGTTTAGTTACTCAAGTCACTCCACCCAGTAACATGTCACAATTTCCCCAGAAATTGTAGCTTTTCTAGTTAACTTCAGTTCCACTCGATCGTCGCCGCAGCACCCCTCAACACCTACAACCACATCGCAGGAAAGTGCGCGTTTGGAATAGTATGTTTGAACCTCTTTAAATCGATTCCAACCCCCTGCTGTGCCAGAATCAGGCAATCCAGGAGATTCCAATTTGCACCTGTAAATCCCAATACGTCCCTTTCCCCAACCAATCAATCAAGCCGAGAGCGGAATATCAAGAGCTCGCCATGCGCTGCGAGATCAGTCAGGTGGATGGTGAGCTCTGGCAGGGCTCACAATGAAATATTTACCCCGGGTGGATCGACCCTTCAAAAGATTTTAACCCCTGCTGTGCCAGAATCAGGCAAGCCAAGAGATTCCAATTCCAACCTGCATATAGTAATATGTCACGTTACCCCCTTTAGGCTATGTTTCCACTATTGCGTCCCCAAAGTCCCGCAATTTTTTTGCCGCAACGTGAAGCAATGCCTGTGTATTCTTGGTCTATGGACCTCAAGTCGCATCAAAAGTGGGACCAAAGTAGTACAGGGACAACTTTGAAGTCACTGCGTCTTGAAGTCACACAGATGAATGAACGTACTTATTGGAAATCATGGGAGGGGCTCGCCTGATTGCATACAAATTGAATGGGTTTAGGTTTGACCTCATATTATATAGTTTTGGCAAATCTAAAGAAAAAAAAAAAAAACTGTATACAGGCATATCCCATTTTTTGTATACTGTTGGTAAAAAAATATATAAAATATCGAAAAGACCGCCCTCTATATCTTCTACCCCCCACTGCGCCCCAGGGATGATAAATAAATAAACCAGTGAAGGAATAAATAATTAAGTAATTAAGTGAAGCAACAAACATCTGCTACTTATATGTGAAATAAAATGTAAAACCTGCAATTCAACCTATAAATAGAATAAATTAGTAGCGCATTATTTATATCCCAGTTTTGTTACGAAGTTATTTACGAAAGGCAAATCCACTTTGCGCTACAAGTGCAAAAAACTACAATTGTAAAGTGCGCTTGGAAAAGTGCAGTCGCTGTAGATCTGAGGGGGGTAGATCTAGAGTTGCCACCTCGTCCCTTTAAACCCGAACGCCTTTGAATTACACGGGTTCTGAGGCCAATTAAATGCAGATAAAGCACAGAGTTTAATTACCACCTTAATCAGCCTGTGTAATTAATATGTGTTCAGGTTTAAAGGGATGAGGTGGCAACCATAGGTAGATCTGAAATGAGGGGGGAAGCTCTGCTGATTTTATCATCCAATCATGTGCAAGCTAAAATGCTGTTTTTTTTTTTTTTTTTTCTCCTTGCATGTCCCCCTCGGAGCTACAGCGACTGCACTTCCAAGTGCACTTTGCACTTGTAGTGCAAAGTGGATTTGCCTTTCATAAATAACCAGGGGAGGGCTGGCAGCCTTAGGCCTGGGGGGGAAGTCCAGTCAAGTCGCCCATTGAACCACAGAATCAGCTCACCATCCATGCCCAGCTGGTTTTTCAATGCAGCCTCACCAGTGCCCCTCAATGCAGCCTGATCAGTGCCTATCAATGTCGCCTCATCAGTGCCCATCAATGCAGCCTCACCAGTGTCTCTAAATGCAGTCTCATCAGTGCCCATCCAATGCAGCCTGATCACTGGGGCAAAGTAAATGGGGTGTATGGGGGGGATGGGATGTGGGGGTCAGCTGGGGGTGTCAGGGTCTCTTACCTGGCAGCTCAGGTTGCACGCCACGGCCAGCGCAAGCCAGCACCCAGCCCCACAGCCTGAGCCAGTCATGGGCACCCTGCCTGCAAGACTCTGGTCTCTGGGCATTGTAGTTTCCTCTGCCCTGCTTAGGAGCTTGAATGTGGACTACAACTCCCGGCATGCAACAGTGGCCGACTGCTGCAGCCATAAAAATAGCAGCGGGCAGCAGGGGCCGGCCGTTTTCAGCATAAGTTAGGGAAGCCAGGGGGGCAATTGCCACTCTGCCCCCCAGCCCAGCCCTCCCCTGTAAATAACCCTCAATGGGCCCAGAGCATGTATGGCAGTGGTCATCAACCCTGTCTTCAGGGCCCACTAAAGCCCCATACACACGATCCGAAAATCGTACGGAAAATACCGCATTCGAACCGATCGTACGATAATCGGATCGTTAGTACAGAGCCGATCAGGCCAGTTCATCCGATATTATTCTATCGGACATGCACGGAAATTTTTTTCGTACGATGCCAGAACGTACAATTTTCGTTTAATCAGTACAGCTATCGTTCGAAAATGCAATACAAATGCATTACAACACATGACATCACTTCCGAATTTTTTTTCTGTCATGCGGGAATTTTCGTGACTTAAGTAAAAAAACTCATCAGATTCGACATGAGCTTAGCATGCAATAAAAAACTGACGATCATTCGTCCGATAATCTCATCGTGTGTATGGGGCATAACAGGCCAGGTTTGCAAGATAACTGAAATACATCACAGGTGATATCATTTGCTGCTCGGTAATAGGAATTCTAGTCTGCATCTCCCCAAGGTAATACATAAAACCTTGCCTGGTAGTGGGCCCTGAGGACAGGGTTGATGACCACTGATGTATGGAATACGTAAATGTTCTTAAAAGTGAAGCAATAAACTTTTTTCCACTTCTCAATGCATGTATTGCAATAGTTAATTTACAGGCAGAACTGATTACCGAGGCAAGCTGGCCGACCCCAAAAATCTGATAAACCGGGAGCAGAGCCATGCCAAGCTGACCAAGATTTCCCATAGACGCCAATGTGTCCGTAAAGCAGGGTATGCCTGTAGCCAAAAATCAGGTGAGCCGAGATAATCCAATGTATAGATGCAGACCCCCAATATGGACCCCCCCAAGACGGGGCATTGTGCCCGCCCCAAACACTGAGACGATCAGGTGGGTAGTGAGCTCCGGCATTACTCATGATGAAATATTCACCCCCAATGGATGGACCCTTTAAAAGATTTTACCCCCCTCCCCGTGCCAGAATCAGACAAGGTGGGGTATTCCGACTCACACATGCAAACCCAAAAGGGTTTATTTATAAAGCAGTGAATGTGACTTTCACCAAACATTCCCTGGCAGAGAATCAGTCACTCATCCAAAACACACGTACCTGGAAGATTCACCTGCAGAGAATATGAGAACAGATCTGGAGCCAAGACCAGCAGTAATCCTGCAGAGCGTTGGCTGTGCTGATCTGACAGTCCCAGCTGGTCCCCATCCAGGAGACACCCCCCCTACT
Source organism: Lithobates sylvaticus (assembly GCA_028564925.1). Taxonomy (NCBI): domain Eukaryota; kingdom Metazoa; phylum Chordata; class Amphibia; order Anura; family Ranidae; genus Lithobates; species Lithobates sylvaticus. Next base: position 284,637,799 of record CM053031.1, read on the forward strand.
GACAGCAGTACATACGGACACGGCACGCTTACCTTCAGGCTGTCAAGCGTTGACTATACAAGTTCACTGTGAGAAGAGAGCATCGTACAGGAGGAGGAGGGGAGGGAGAGGAAGGGGGAGGGGACCAACACTCAGCCTCCAATAGAACATTTCACTTCTTTTTTTTTTTTTTTACACCCATCTTTTTTTTATTTCTGGTGTTCGGTGAACATACACATTGGGGTCGATTTATTAAAAATGGAGAGTGCGAGATCCGGTGCAGCTGTGCATGGTAGCCAATCAGCTTCTATCTTCAGCTTCTTCTATAAGGCTCAATTTACATCTATGCATTTTGCTTTTGAGCGTTTTTGCAGTGCTTTTTGCGGTGCTTGCCGCATTTTTGGACACGCGTTTTTTACCGCGATTTGCGTTTTTTTTTTTTTTTTTTTTTTTTTTTTTTTTACACTGTGGTTGCTTAGCAACCAGCTATATACAGTGTAAAAAAAAAGCAAATCGCGGTAAAAACATGGCACTTGCGTTTTGGATGCGTGTCCATTGACTTCTATTACATGCAAAACGCTGCATTTTGCATGAAAAAACCCTTTCCAAAAACGCAGAAGCACAAAAATGCATTGATGTGAACATGTTCCATGTTAAAAAATGTCCCTGCATTTCTGCAAAATGCAAAATTCATCAAAAAACGCGCTAGTGTGAATGGAGCCTAAGGCCTCATACACACGATCGGACCGTGGACCAACTTTCCCGTGGATTTTTGTCCACAGGGCGTTGGCCCCAAGTTGGTATTGCATACACACAGCAGGACTTTTTCAGCCAACTTTCACCAAATCACTTGGTTTTTCTGCTCTTTACCGCCACCTTTGGTCAACTTCTGTATTGTTGTCTGATCTTTTGCATTGGTTCTGCATTGGTTTTTACAAAAGTCCGTTGGTTTTGTGTACACACGGTCGGACTTTGGTCCATCGGACTTTTGTTGGCAGAAAGTTGGTCCGTTCGCACAGCCAACAAAAGTCCGATGAAACCTGGAAAAAGTTGGTCCGATGGAGTGTACACACGGTCGGATGTTGGTCCAAACCAGCTAATTTGCATGTTGGTTGTCAAAAAGTCAGATCGTCTGTACGGGCCTTAAGGCTCCATGCACACTGAAGCTCAAAAAAGCTTTTTCTGGACGCCAGATTGCTGGCAGAAAAAGCTGGTTGAAAAATGTGCTAGCATTTTTTTTACTAGCGTTTATGAGCGTTTTATAGCGTTAGCGTTTATGGGCGTTTTTAATAAAAATACACAGAGGACACTCCAAAAATCCCACAATGTATTCCAAACTCCCACAATGCATTGAAAAAATAGAACGCTGAACGCCAATTAACGAGCGTTCATAAGCGTTTGGCTTTTTTTGGCGGTGAAAAACGGCACTTTGAACGCAAATTTCTGGCGTTCAGAAAAAAGCCCATAAACTCCACTGCTCATTAACTACCTGAGATCCGCGCTATAGCCGAATGACGGCTACAGCGTGGATCTAATGTGCCGGGACGACGTCTATTGACGTCGTCCCGGCCACGAGCGGCGCGCTCTGTGATCAGCGAGTCTGTGAGACTCGCTGGATCACAGATCCGAGTAAGGGGTCGATCCCGACCCCTTACCACGTGATCAGCTGTCAGCCAATGACAGCTGATCATGTGATAATAACAGAGCCGGTAACCGGCGGCAGTGAGAGGGACATGAGTCCCTCTCACTGCAATGTGCCCAATCCATGGTGCCCACCTTTGCCCAATTAAAGTGCCGCCTACCAGTGTCCACAGTGCCATCTCTCAGTGTCCACAGTGCCATCTGTCAGTGCCCACAGTGCCATCTGTCAGTGCCCACAGTGCCATCTGTCAGTGCCCACAGTGCCAGTGCTCATCTGTGTCACCTACCAGTGCTCATCTGTGTCACCTACCAGTGCCCCATCAGTGCCACCTATCAGTGTCCATCAGTGCCACCCATCAGTGCCACCCATCAGTGCCCATCAGTGTCATCCATCAGTGCCCATCGGTGCCACCCATCCGTGCCACCCATCCGTGCCCATCAGTGCCATCTTTGCTGTCCCCATCAGTACCGACTTATCTGTCCCCACCAGTGCAGCCTATCAGTGCCAACCAGTGCAGCCTATCAGTGCCCACCAGTGCAGCCTATCAGTGCCCACCTGTGCCGCCTCATCAGCGCATATCAATGAAGCAGAAAAATTACCTGTTTGCAAAATTTTATAACAAACTATTAAACAAGATATTTTTTTTTTTTAATTTTCCATCTTTTTTTGTTTGTTTAGCAAAAAATAAAACCCAGCTGTGATTAAATACCACCAAAAGAAAGCTCTATTTGTGGGAAAAAAATGATAAAAATTTAATTTGGGTACAGTGTTGTATGACCGCGCAATTGTCATTCAAAGTACGTCAGCGCCAAAAGCTGAAAATTGGTCTGGTCACGAGGGGGGTTTAAGTGGCCAGTAATCAGGTGGTTAACCGCTTCAGCACCGGGCGATTTGACCCCCTTCCTTACCAGAGCACTTTTTGCGATTCGCCACTGCGTTGCTTTAACTGACAATTGCGCGGTCGTGCGACGTTGCACCCAAACAAAATTGACGTCCTTTTTTTCAATCAAATAGAGCTTTCTTTTGGTGGTATTTGATCATCTCTGCGGTTTTTATTTTTTGCGCCATAAACAAAAGAAGAGCGACAATTTTGAAAAAAACACATTATTTTTTACTTTTTGCTATAATAAATATCCAATTTTTTTGAAAAAAAAAAATGAATTTTTTCCTCAGTTTAGGCCGATACGTATTCTTCTACATATTTTTGGTAAAAAAAATTGCAATAAGCGTTTATTGATTGGTTTGCGCAAAAGTTATAGCGTTTACAAAATAGGAGATAGATTTATTGCATTTTTATTTATTTTTCGTGACTGCGACTTTGCGGCGGACACTTCGGACACTTTTGACACATTTTTGGGACCATTCACATTTACACAGCGATCGATGCTATAAAATTGCACTGATTACTGTGTAAATGTGACTGGCAGGGAAGGGGGTTAACACTAGGGGGCGCTGCAGGGGTTAATATATGTTCCCTGCAAGTGATTCTAACTGTGGGGGGAGGGGACTCACAAGGGGAGGAGACCGATCGGTGTTCCTCTGTTCTGGATACACACCATCGGTCTCCTCTCCAGTGACAGGACGTGGAGCTGTGTGTTTACACGTGGAGCTGTGTGTGTTTGATCCCGCTGTTTTCACGGGCAATCGCGGGTGCCCGGCGGACATCGCGGCCGCCTAGACGGCCGCAAATAGGTAGACGTCATATGACGCCCACCCAGGATGAGAGATCTATCTTGTGGGCATCATATTACTATAGGCGGGTACTGAAGTGGGTAAAGCTAAAAAAACGTCCATGTGTGCATGGACACATAGGCTAACATAGAGTGGAGTTTATGGGCTTTTAAAAAAAACGCCCAAACTCCAATAAACTGCAGTTTATGAGCTTCAGTGTGCATGGAGCCTTAAAGTGGAGGGCCACCCTAAAAAAAAAAAAAAATGACACAAAAATGTCCCTGAAAAAAAAAAAATTTATTAACCACTTTCAGCCCCGGACCATTTTGCTGGCCAAAGACCAGAGCACTTTTTGCGATTCGGCACTGCGTCGCTTTAATTGACAATTGCGCGGTCGTGCGGCGTGGCTCCCAAACAAAATTGACATCCTTTTTTTTCCCACAAATAGAGCTTTTTTTGGTATTTGATCGCCCCTGCGTTTTTTATTTTTTCCGCTATAAACAAAAAAAGAGCGTCAATTTTGAAAAAAAAAACGCATTATTTTGTACTTTTTGCTATAATAAATATCCCCCAAAAAATATATAAAAAAACTTTATTTTTTCTCAGTTTAGGCCGATATGTATTCTACATATTTTTGGTAAAAAAAAATAGCAATAAGCGGATATTGATTGGTTTGCGCAAAAGTTATAGCGTTTACAAATAGGGGATTGTTTTATGTCATTTTTATTTTATTATTTTAGTAATGGCGGCGATCTGCGATTTTTATTGTGACTGCGACATTATGGTGGACACATCGGACACTTTTGACACATTTTTGGGACCATTGTCATTTATACAGCAATCAATGCTATACAAATGCACTGATTCCTGTGTAAATGACACTGGCAGTGAAGGGGTTAACCAGGGGGTGGCAGTGTAGGGGTTAAGTGTGTCCTAGGGGCGTGTTACTAACTGTGGGGGGGGCGTGGCTGTGTGTTACTGATTACTGATCTCTGCTTCAATCACAGGGAGCAGAGATCAGTGTCACTTGTTGCTAGGCAGAACAGGGAGATGCTGTTTACTTCTGCATCTCCCCGTTCGTCCTCCCCGTGCAACGATCGCGGGTATCCCCATGGCAATCGAGTCCGCGGGACCCGTGACCGGACTCACAGGGGTCCCGACCAGCGGCGCGCACGCGATGGCATGGCAGTATATAAAAAGGGACGTACCTGTATGCCCTTATGCCTGTCCGTGCCATTCTGCCGACGTATATGTGTGTGCGCCGGTCGGGAAGCGGTTAACTTACCAAAAATGGCTGTTGCTAGGCAGATCGTCCTAATCTGCCTCTTCCTACCCCCGTGGTGATCTTCAGTCTTCTCCTCCTCACGTTGTCTTCTGGGGAATGGGGTGCGCTGTTTTCTGGGAAATGTGTGTGTCCCAGAACACAGCCAGCCATTCACAAAGCGCCGCGCGACTCGCGCATGCGCAGTAGGAAACGGGCAGTGAAGCCGCAAGGCTCCACTGCCTGTTTCCCTTAGTTGGAATGGCAGCGACGGGACCCGAGAGCCGAGGGACGGCTCGGCCTCAGGTGGCCGATATCACGGGCACCCTGGACAGGTAAGTCTGCTTATTAAAAGTCCGCAGCTACAGGGTTTGTAGCTGCTGACTTTAAAAAGAAAAAAAATTTCAGCTGGACCCCTGCTTTAAGCTTTGCCAAAAAAAAACCCTGGAAGCTGATTGGTTCCTATGCAGAGCTGCACTAGATTTTGCACTCTCCAGTTTTAGTAAACCCTCCCCCGCTGTGCTTATTGATTACTAATTTGCAGAACTGTTCGCTCTGTGAAGCTCCATGTACATTCGCTCTGTGTGAATTAACCGCTTCCCGACCGCCTCATGTAGATATACGTCTACAGAATGGCACGGGCAGGCAAAACCACGTACCTGTACGTCCCCTTTAATTGCCTGCCCGTGGGGCGCGCTCGTGACCCGGTCGGGAGCTCCGTGACCCCGGCCGCGGGACCAGCGGACCCGATCGCCGCTGGTGTCCCGCGATCGGGTCACAGAGCTGAAGAACGGGGAGAGGTCTGTGTAAACAAACCTCTCCCCGCGCTTCCTACTCTGCCTGTCACTGATTGGCTGTTCCCGGTCATCGGGAAAGCCGATCAGTGACGTCAGACGTCAGCCCCGCCCCCTAATGTAAAAAAACACACACACGTCACAGCCCATAAACCCTCCCCCTAGTGGTTAACTCTTTCACTACAACTGTCATTTACACAGGAATCAATGCATTTAAATAGCATTGATTGCTGTATAAATGACAATGGTCCCAAAAATGTGTCAAAAATGTCCGATGTGTCCGCCATAATGTCGCAGTCACAAAAAAAAAAATCGCTGATTACTAGTAAAAAAAAAAATATTAATAAAAATGCTATAAAACTATCCCCTATTTTGTAAACGCTATAACTTTTGCGCAAACCAATCAATAATCGCTAATTGCGATTTTTTTTACCAAAAATATGCCTAAACTGAGGAAAAAAAATGTTTTTTTATATATTTTTTGGGAATATTTATTATAGCAAAAAGTAAAAAATATTGCATTTTTTTTCAAAATTGTCGCTCTATTTTTGTTTATAGCGCAAAAAATAAAAACCGCAGGGGCAATCAAATACCACCAAAAGAAAGCTCTATTTGTGGGAAAAAAGGACGCCAATTTTGTTTTGGAGCCACGTCGCTAGACCGCGCAATTGTCAGTTAAATCGACGCAGTGCCGAATCGCAAAAAGGGGCCTGGTCCTTTGGCTGGCAATTGGTCCGGGCTGATGTGGTTAACCAGCATTTGTTGGTTACTTTTATTTTTTCTTGTACAATGTATAAAGCTGTGCGCCAATGAGGTGAAATCAAATGTATCTCCTGTTCTGATCGAATGTCCATAGGGTATTTCCTCTAGACTAGATTTTAGGTACAATCTAGTTTTGTAACCCGACCCGAAAGATTCCTCTGCGCTCACCTCTATAATTGTGAGTATATAAATATAAAGTGGTGGGGGGGGATTGGACCAGTGGCAGTGTTGGGGGGGGGATTGGACCAGTGGCAGTGGTGGGGGGGATTGGACCAGTGGCAGTGGTGGTGGGGGATGGGATGAGTGGCAGTGGTGGTGGGGGATGGGACGAGTGGCAGTGGTTATGGTAGGGGTGGGATCAGTGGCAGTGGTAGTGGGGGGATGTGATCAGGCAAAGGCAGCGGTGGTGGTGGTGGGGGGATGGGACCAGTGGTGGTGAGGGGATGGGAACAGGCAGAGGCAGTAGTGGCGGTGGGAGGGGGTTTGACCAGTGGGGATGGTTGTGGGGGGGAGAGGGGAATCAGTGGCAGTGGTGATGGGGGTGGGGGGAGAGGGGATTAGTGGCAGTGGTGATGGTGGTGGGAATGGGGGGCAGCAGTGGTAGGGGGATGTGATCAGGCAGAGGCAGTGGTGGTGGGGGGATATGACCAGTGGTGGGGGGGGGGGGGTGATCAGACAGAGGCAGAAGTGGTGGTGGTGGGGATGGGACCAGTGGTGATGGTGGTGGTGGGGGATGGGACCAGTGGCTGTGGTGATGGTTGTGGGGGAGAGGGGATCAGTGGCAGTGGTGGTGGGGGGATGGGACCAGTGGCAGTGTTGATGGTAGTAGGGGGAGGGGATCAGTGGCAGTGGTGGTGGGGGGATTTGATCAGGCAGAGGCAGCAGTGGTGGTGGGGGGATATGACCAGTGGTGGGGGGGGGTGTGATCAGACAGAGGCAGTGGTGGTGGGGGGATATGACCAGTGGTGGGGGGGGGTGTGATCAGACAGAGGCAGAAGTGGTGGTGGGGGATGGGACCAGTGGCTGTGGTGATGGTTGTGGGGGGAGAGGGGATCAGTGGCAGTGGTGGTGGGGGGATGGGACCAGTGGCAGTGTTGATGGTAGTAGGGGGAGGGGATCAGTGGCAGTGGTGGTGGGGGATGGGACCAGTGGCAGTGTTGATGGTAGTGGGGGAAGGGATCAGTGGCAGTGGTGGTGGGGGGATTTGATCAGGCAGAGGCAGCAGTGGTGGTGGGGGGATGGGACCAGTGGCAGTGATGATGATGGTGGGGGGGAGGGGATAATGCAGAGGCAGCGGTGGTGGTGAGGGGGAATGGGACCAGTGGCAATGTTGATGGTAGTGGGGGAAGGGGATCAGTGGCAGTGGTGGTGGGGGGATGGGACCAGTGGCAGTGTTGATGGTAGTAGGGGGAGGGGATCAGTGGCAGTGGTGGTGGGGGGATTTGATCAGGCAGAGGCAGCAGTGGTGGTGGGGGGATGGGACCAGTGGCAGTGATGATGATGGTGGGGGGGAGGGGATAATGCAGAGGCAGCGGTGGTGGTGAGGGGGAATGGGACCAGTGGCAATGTTGATGGTAGTGGGGGAAGGGGATCAGTGGCAGTGGTGGTGGGGGGATGGGACCAGTGGCAGTGTTGATGGTAGTAGGGGGAGGGGATCAGTGGCAGTGGTGGTGGGGGGATTTGATCAGGCAGAGGCAGCAGTGGTGGTGGGGGGATGGGACCAGTGGCAGTGATGATGATGGTGGGGGAGGGGATAATGCAGAGGCAGCGGTGGTGGTGAGGGGGAATGGGACCAGTGGCAATGTTGATGGTAGTGGGGGAAGGGGATCAGTGGCGATGGTGGTGGTGGGGGAAGGAGTACATGGAAGTTGTCAAACAACAACAAAGAAAATTTCCCAGCTCAGCTTTCCAGCCAGCCTGCAACAAACCAGATTGTCCCGCCTAACGCAGATATTTGCAAATGTGTGCAAACTTAGCCCCGAGGTGTTAATGGGAACTGTTAGACAGGATAATTCGGATTGTTGCTGACAACTCTTTTTCCCCTGCAAAAAAAAATAAAAAATTTGCATTTATTTTATTTTTCTTAAAAGGTGAACTTATCCTTTAAACTGGTGTTTCTCAACCTTTTTACCTTCGGGGAACCCCTGGGAAAAGTCTGAGATCTCGGGGAACCCCTGAAATAATTTTCATATATACAGCTCACGGAACATTGATGTGATCTGTGGATATAACAATTATTCTTAGAAATAGCATTACACAATAGAATAAATATAACTTACAGCCTTAATGTGAAACTTGTGCTCGCTCTTTTTCACAGATGCTCAATTCTGGGTCAAACGTGAGATAAGCCGTGTACAGGGGGGCAGCAGGGAATAATACAGGGGATCCAGGAGGGAACAGTATAGGGGGGGGTCAAGAGAGCATAGCACAGTAGGGCCAGGAGGAAACAGTACAGGGGGAACAGGAGAGAACAGTACAGGGGGAACAAGTGAGCATAGCACAGTACAGGGGGGGGGGGGGGCAGGAGGGAACGGTATAGTTCAGGGGGCCAGGAGGAAACAGTATAGGGGGGTTGGGATGGAACAGTATAGGGGGGCCAGGAGGAAACAGTATAATTCAGGGGGCCAGGAAGAAACAGTATAATTCAGGGGGGCAGGAGGGAACAGTATAGTTCAGGGGGGCAGGAGGGAACAGTATAGTTCAGGGGGCCAGGAGGAAACTGTATAGGGGGGCCAGGAGGGAACAGTATAGTTCAGGGGGCCAGGAGGAAACAGTATAGGGGGGCCAGAAGGAAACTGTATAGGGGGGCCAGGAGGGAACAGTATAGTTCAAGGGGCCAGGAGGAAACAGTATAGGGGGGCCAGGAGGGAACAGTATAGTTCAGAGGGCCAGGAGGGAACAGTATAGGGGGGCCAGGAGGAAATAGTATAGTTCAGGGGGCCAGGAGGAAACAGTATAGAAGAGTCAGGATGGAACAGTATAGCGGGGCCAGGAGGGAACAGTATAGGGGGGGGGGTCAAGAGAGCATAGCACAGTACAGGGGGGCCAGAAGGGAAAAGTACAGGGGGAACAAGTGAGCATAGCACAGTACAGGGGGGGGGCAGGAGGGAACGGTATAGTTCAGGGGGCCAGGAGGAAACAGTATAGGGGGGTTGGGATGGAACAGTATAGGGGGGGCCAGGAGGAAACAGTATAATTCAGGGGGCCAGGAGGAAATAGTATAGGGGGGCCAGAAGGGAACAGTATAGGGGGGTCAGGAGAGAACAGTATAGGGGGGTCAGGAGGGAACAGTACAGGGGGGTCAGGAGGGAACAGTACAGGGGGGTCAGGAGGGAACAGTACAGGGGGAACAGTACAGGGGGGCCAGGAGGAAACAGTACAGGGGGGCAGGGGGGAACAGTACAGGGGGCCAGGAGGGAACAGTATAGGGGGGGTCAAGAGAGCATAGCACAGTACAGGGGGGCCAGAAGGGAACAGTACAGGGGGAACAGGAGAGAACAGTACAGGGGGAACAAGTGAGCATAGCACAGTACAAGGGGGGGGGGCAGGAGGGAACGGTATAGTTCAGGGGGCCAGGAGGAAACAGTATAGGGGGGTTGGGATGGAACAGTATAGGGGGGCCAGGAGGAAACAGTATAATTCAGGGGGCCAGGAGGGAACAGTATAGTTCAAGGGGCCAGGAGGAAACAATATAGGGGGGCCAGAAGGGAACAGTATAGGGGGGCCAGGAGGGAACAGTATAGGGGGGTCAGGGGGGAACAGTATAGGGGGGCCAGGAGGGAACAGTATAGGGGCGCCAGGAGGGAACAGTATAGGGGGGTCAGGAGGGAACAGTATAGGGGGGTCAGGAGGGAACAGTATAGGGGGGTCAGGAGGGAACAGTACAGGGGGGCCAGGGGGAACAGTGCAGGGGGGCCAGGAGGAAACAGTGCAGGGGGGCCAGGGGGGAACAGTATAGGGGGGGTCAAGAGAGCATAGCACAGTACAGGGGGGCCAGAAGGGAACAGTACAGGGGGAACAGGAGAGAACAGTACAGGGGGAACAAGTGAGCATAGCACAGTACAGGGGGGGGGGCAGGAGGGAACGGTATAGTTCAGGGGGCCAGGAGGAAACAGTATAGGGGGGTTGGGATGGAACAGTATAGGGGGGCCAGGAGGAAACAGTATAATTCAGGGGGCCAGGAAGAAACAGTATAGGGGGGTTGGGATGGAACAGTATAGGGGGGCCAGGAGGGAACAGTATAATTCAGGGGGCCAGGAGGAAACAGTATAATTCAGGGGGGCAGGAGGGAACAGTATAGTTCAGGGAGGCAGGAGGGAACAGTATAGTTCAGGGGGCCAGGAGGAAACTGTATAGGGGGGCCAGGAGGGAACAGTATAGTTCAGGGGGCCAGGAGGGAACAGTATAGGGGGGCCAGAAGGAAACTGTATAGGGGGCCAGGAGGGAACAGTATAGTTCAAGGGGCCAGGAGGAAACAGTATAGGGGGGCCAGGAGGGAACAGTATAGTTCAGAGGGCCAGGAGGGAACAGTATAGGGGGGCCAGGAGGAAATAGTATAGTTCAGGGGGCCAGGAGGAAACAGTATAGAAGAGTCAAGATGCATCAGTATAGGGGGGCCAGTAGGGAACAGTATAGAAGAGTCAGGATGGAACAGTATAGGGGGCCAGGAGGGAACAGTATAGGGGGGGGGGTCAAGAGAGCATAGCACAGTACAGGGGGGCCAGAAGGGAAAAGTACAGGGGGAACAAGTGAGCATAGCACAGTACAGGGGGGGGGGGGGGCAGGAGGGCACGGTATAGTTCAGGGGGCCAGGAGGAAACAGTATAGGGGGGTTGGGATGGAACAGTATAGGGGGGGCCAGGAGGAAACAGTATAATTCAGGGGGCCAGGAGGAAACAGTATAGGGGGGCCAGAAGGGAACAGTATAGGGGGGTCAGGAGAGAACAGTATAGGGGGGTCAGGAGGGAACAGTACAGGGGGGTCAGGAGGGAACAGTACAGGGGGGTCAGGAGGGAACAGTACAGGGGGAACAGTACAGGGGGGGGGGCCAGGAGGGAACAGTACAGGGGGGCCAGGGGGGAACAGTACAGGGGGCCAGGAGGGAACAGTATAGGGGGGGTCAAGAGAGCATAGCACAGTACAGGGGGGCCAGAAGGGAACAGTACAGGGGGAACAGGAGAGAACAGTACAGGGGGAACAAGTGAGCATAGCACAGTACAAGGGGGGGGGGGCAGGAGGGAACGGTATAGTTCAGGGGGCCAGGAGGAAACAGTATAGGGGGGTTGGGATGGAACAGTATAGGGGGCCAGGAGGAAACAGTATAATTCAGGGGGCCAGGAGGGAACAGTATAGTTCAAGGGGCCAGGAGGAAACAATATAGGGGGGCCAGAAGGGAACAGTATAGGGGGGCCAGGAGGGAACAGTATAGGGGGGTCAGGGGGGAACAGTATAGGGGGGTCAGGGGGGAACAGTATAGGGGGGTCAGGGGGGAACAGTATAGGGGCGCCAGGAGGGAACAGTATAGGGGGGTCAGGAGGGAACAGTATAGGGGGGTCAGGAGGGAACAGTATAGGGGGGTCAGGAGGGAACAGTATAGGGGGGTCAATAGGGAACAGTACAGGGGGGCCAGGGGGAACAGTGCAGGGGGGCCAGGAGGAAACAGTGCAGGGGGGCCAGGGGGGAACAGTATAGGGGGGGTCAAGAGAGCATAGCACAGTACAGGGGGGCCAGAAGGGAACAGTACAGGGGGAACAGGAGAGAACAGTACAGGGGGAACAAGTGAGCATAGCACAGTACAGGGGGGGGGGGGGCAGGAGGGAACGGTATAGTTCAGGGGGCCAGGAGGAAACAGTATAGCGGGGTTGGGATGGAACAGTATAGGGGGGCCAGGAGGAAACAGTATAATTCAGGGGGCCAGGAGGGAACAGTATAGTTCAAGGGGCCAGGAGGAAACAATATAGGGGGGCCAGAAGGGAACAGTATAGGGGGGCCAGGAGGGAACAGTATAGGGGGGCCAGGAGGGAACAGTATAGGGGGGTCAGGGGGGAACAGTATAGGGGGGCAGGAGGGAACAGTATAGGGGCGCCAGGAGGGAATAGTATAGGGGGGTCAGGAGGGAACACAGTATAGCACAGTACAGGGGGGCCAGAAGGGAACAGTACAGGGGGAACAGGAGAGAACAGTACAGGGGGAACAAGTGAGCATAGCACAGTACAGGGGGGGGGGGGGGGGGCAGGAGGGAACGGTATAGTTCAGGGGGCCAGGAGGAAACAGTATAGGGGGGGGAGGAAACAGTATAGGGGGGCCAGGAGGAAACAGTATAGGGGGGGGCGGAAGGAAACTGTATAGGGGGCCAGGAGGGAACAGTATAGTTCAAGGGGCCAGGAGGAAACAATATAGGGGGGCCAGGAGGAAACAGTATAGGGGGGCCAGGAGGGAACAGTATAGTTCAGAGGGCCAGGAGGGAACAGTATAGGGGGGCCAGGAGGAAATAGTATAGTTCAGGGGGCCAGGAGGAAACAGTATAGAAGAGTCAAGATGGAACAGTATAGGGGGGCCAGGAGGGAACAGTATAGAAGATTTAGGATGGAACAGTATAGGAGGCCAGGAGGGAACAGTATAGGGGGGTCAGGAGGGAACAGTATAGGGGGGTCAGGAGGGAACAGTATAGGGGGGTCAGGAGGGAACAGTATAGGGGGGTCAGGAGGGAACAGTATAGGGGGGCCAGGGTAGAACAGTATAGGGGGGCCAGGGGGGAACAGTATAGGGGGGCCAGGAGGGAACAGTATAGGGGGGCCAGGAGGGAACAGTATAGGGGGGTCAGGAGGGAACAGTATGGGGGGCCAGGAGGGAACAATATAGTTCAGGGGGGGCCAGGAGGAAACGTATAGGGGGGCCAAGAGGTAACAATACATGTTCATGGGGGCCAGGAGGGAACACTATAGGGGGGCCAGAAGGAAACTGATGGGCACAATACTGGCATCTTTAGTAATTGCCCTCATGCAGAGTAGCTCAGAGAAGCTGCTGGAATGCCTGCAATGCTGCTTGTATGCTGATTCCAGCCTGTCCTGCTCTCTCGTCCCTCCTGTTAGATGGACTAGCAGATTTAGCTTTACTAACAAATTGAAGCCAAACTCCAGTTCACAGTTCATAATCAGTTAGGTCTGGTTTATACTTGCTTCAAAATGTGGCATCGGACACGCTTTTTTAAATGACTCTGAATATCAATCAAAAAACAGCCAGCCTGCAACAAACCAGATTGTCCCGTCTAACGAAGATATTTGCAAATGTGTGCAAACTTAGCCCCGAGGTTTTAATGGGAACTGTTAGACAGGATAATTCGGATTGTTGCTGACAACTCTTTTTCCCCTGCAAAAAAAAATAAAAAAATTTGCATTTATTTTATTTTTTTTTTAAAAGGTGAACTTATCCTATAAACTGGTGTTTCTCAACCTTTTTACCATCGGGAACCCCTGGCAAAAGTCTGAGATCTCGGGGAACCCCTGAAATAATTTTCATATCTACAGCTCACGGAACATTGATGTGATCTGTGGATATAACAATTATTCTTAGAAATAGCATAAACAATAGAATAAATATAACTTACATCCTTAATGTGAAACTTGTGCTCGCTCTTTTTCACAGATGCTCAATTCTGGGTCAAACGTGAGATAAGCCGTGTAGAGGGGGGCAGCAGGGAATAATACAGGGGATCCAGGGGAGCACAGTATAGGGGGGGTCAAGAGAGCATAGCACAGTGCAGGGGGGGGGGGGGGGGGGGGGGGGGGAACAGTACAGGGGGGGGGCAGGGGGGAACAGTACAGGGGGGGGGGCAGGGGGGAACAGTACAGGGGGGGAAAGTATAGGGGGAACAGGAGGAAACAGTATAGGGGGGGTCAAGAGAGCATAGCACAGTACAGGGGGGGGGCAGGAGGGAACAGTACAGGGGGGGGGGGCACGGGGGAACAGTACAGGGGGGCCAGGGGGGGAAAGTATAGGGGGGGGGGGTCAAGAGAGCATAGCACAGTACAGGAGGGGCAGAAGGGAACAGTACAGGGGGAACAGGAGAGAACAGTACAGGGGGAACAAGCAAGCATAGCACAGTACAGGGGGGGGGGCCAGGAGGGAACAGTATAGTTCAGGGGGCCAGGAGGGAGCAGTATAGGGGGGCCAGGAAGGAACAGTATAGTTCAGGGGGGCCAGGAGGAAACAGTACAGGGGGGCCAGGAGGGAACAGTATAGTTCATAGGGCCAGGAGGGAATACTATAGGGGGGCCAGGAGGGAACAGTATGGGGGGCCAAGAGGAAATAGTATAGTTCAGGGGGCCAGGAGGGAACAGTATAGAAGAGTCAGGATGGAACAGTATAGGGGGGGGGGGGGGCAGGAGGGAACAATATAGGGGGGCCAGGAGGGAACAGTATAGAGGGCCAGGAGGGAACAGTATAGAGGGCCAGGAGGGAACAGTATAGGGGGGTCCGGAGGGAACAGTATAGGGGGGTCCGGAGGGAACAGCATGGGGGGCCAGGAGGGAACAGTATAGAGGGCCAGGAGGGAACAGTATAGAGGGCCAGGAGGGAACAGTATAGGGGGGTCCGGAGGGAACAGTATAGGGGGGTTCGGAGGGAACAGCATGGGGGGCCAGGAGGGAACAGTATAGGGGGTCAGGAGGGAACAGTATGGGGGGCCAGGAGGGAACAGTATATGGGGGTCCGGAGGGAACAGTATATGGGGGTCCGGAGGGAACAGTATAGGGGGGTCCGGAGGGAACAGTATAGGGGGGTCCGGAGGGAACAGTATAGAGGGCCAGGAGGGAACAGTATAGGGGGGTCAGGAGGGAACAGCATGGGGGGCCAGGAGGGAACAGTGTAGGGGGGTCAGGAGGGAACAGTATGGGTGGCCAGGAGGGAACAGTGTAGGGGGGTCAGGAGGGAACAGTATGGGTGGCCAGGAGGGAACAGTATAGTTCAGGGGGGCCAGGAGGAAACATATAGGGAGGCCAGGAGGTAACAATACATGTTCATGGGGGCCAGGAGGGAACACTATAGGGGGGCCAGAAGGAAACTGGTGGGCCCAATACTGGCATCTTTAGTAATTGCCCTCATGCAGAGTAGCTCAGAGAAGCTGCTGGAATGCCTGCAATGCTGCTTGTATGCCAATTCCAGCCTGTCCTGCTCTCTCGTCCCTCCTGTTAGATGGACTAGCAGATTTAGCTTTACTATCAAATTGAAGCTATACAGTTCACAGTTCATAATCGGTTAGGGCTGGTTTATACTTGCTTCAAAATGTGGCATCGGACACGCTTTTTTAAATCACCCTGAATATCAATCAAAGCTCCTCTCACTAAATAAAATGGTTACCTTGCAGTCCTGTTCACATGTTGTGTTTGCTTTGCTTCAAAAATTAAACCTCATGTCACTTTCTTGATGCTCGAAAGCGTCTCCAATGACAACGCTCGCTTACTGCACCTGCAGCTTTTGAGGGGCTTTTATTCAGCATTGGCTCTACTTTGTTTTGGAGGTATTGCAGGTATGAGATATCCCAGGATGCACCAGGAAACCAACAAGCGAACTGGAAAGACACAATCAGCAGTCACCCCCAGTATATGTGTATATATTCTGGAAGCATCTGGTGTAGACGTCATATCTTGTGTGCAGCGTGGAGCAGCAGGAAGGTGAGCGGGGCCTGGACTGGAGCAGAGCAACTAGCAGAAGGCACACATGGTGTGCAACATATGAATGCTATAGCAGAAGGTGGGTGGGGACCAGAGAGAGAGGACTGAGTGGCTAAGGATCAGCAGAGCTGGGGGACCAGAGCAGGAGAAACTAGCAGATGTCACACATGGTGAGCAGCATGGGAGCAATATAGCGGTAGGTGAACGGGGACCGGAGAGAGAGGAGGATCAGCAGAACAGAGGATCAGCAGAGCTGGGGGTTACTACTGAGCGGGGGATCAGCAGAGCTGGAGGTTGATACTGATTGGGGATCAGCAGAGCTGGGAGTACTAATGAGTAGGGGATAAGCAGAGCTGGAGGTTACTACTAAGCAGGGGATCAGCAGAGCTGGGGGTTACTACTGAGTTAGGGGATCAGCAGAGCTGGGGGTTACTACTGAGTGGGGGATCAGCAGAGCTGAGGGTACTACTAATTGAAAGATCAGCAAAGCTGGAGATTACTACTGATTGGGGGATCAGCAGAGCTGGGGGTACTACTGAGTTGGGCATCAGCAGAGCTGGAGGTTGATACTGATTGGGGATCAGCAGAGCTGGGAGTACTAATGAGTAGGGGATAAGCAGAGCTGGAGGTTACTACAAAGCAGGGGATCAGCAGAGCTGGGGGTTACTACTGAGTTGGGGGATCAGCAGAGCTGGGGGTTACTACTGAGTTGGGGGATCAGCAGAGCTGGGGGTTACTACTGAGTGGGGGATCAGCAGAGCTGAGGGTACTACTAATTGAAAGATCAGCAAAGCTGGAGGTTACTACTGATTGGGGGGATCAGCAGAGCTGGGGGTACTACTGAGTTGGGCATCAGCAGAGCTGGGGGTACTACTAAGTGGGGCATCAGCAAAGCTGGGGGTACTACTGCACAGGGGGATCTGCTGAATGGGGGTTAGTACTGAGCAGGGGATCAGCAGAGCCGGGGGTTTCTATTGAGTGGGGGATCAGCAGAGCTGGGGGTTTCTACTGAGTGTGGGATCAGCAGAGCTGGGGGTTTCTACTGAGTGTGGGATCAGCAGAGCTGGGGGTTTCTACTGAGTGTGGGATCAGCAGAGCTGGGGGTTTCTACTGAGTGTGTGATCAGCAGAGCTAGGGGTTTCTACTTAGTGTGGGATCAGCAGAGCTGGGGGTTCTACTGAGTGGGGGGATCAGCAGAGCTTGGGTTTCTACTGGGTGGGGATCAGAAGAGCTGGGGGTTACTACTGATCGTGAATCAGCAGAGCTGGGGATACTACTGAGTGGGGCATCAGCAGAGCTGGGGGGTACTACTGAGCAGGGGATCTGCTGAATGAAGCTATTAATAAGCTTGGGATCTGCTGAAAGGGGGTACTAATAAGTGGGGGTTCGGCAGAGCTGGAGGTTACTACTGATTTGGGGATAAGAAGAGCTGGGTGTTATTACTGAGTGGGGGGATCAGCAGAGCTGGGGGTTTCTACTGGCTGGGGGATAAGCAGAGCTGGGGGTTAGTACTGATCAGGGGATCAGCAGAGCTGGGGATACTACTGAGTAGGGCATCAGCAGAGCTGGGGGTACTACTGAGTAGGGGATCTACTGAATGAGGGTACTAATAAGTCTGGATCTGCTGAACAGGGGTTACTACTGAGCAGGGGATCAGCAGAGCTGGGGGTTACCACTGAGCAGGTGATCAGCAGAGCTGGTGGTTACTACTGAGCAGGAGATCAGCAGAGCTGGGGGTCACTACTGATCAGGGGATCAGCAGAGCTGGGGGTTACTACTGAGCGACAGATCAGCAGAGTTGGGGGTAACTACCGATTGGGGGATCAGCAGAGCTGGGGGATACTACTGAGTGGGGTTTCAGCAGACCTGGGATGACTACTGAGCAGGGGATCAGCAGAGCTGGGGGTTATTACTGTGTGGGGGGGGGGATCAGCAGAGCTGGGGGTTTCTACTGGGTCAGCAGACCTGGGAGTACTACTGAGCAGGGGATAGGCAGAGCTGGGGGTTATTACTGTGGGGGGGGATCAGCAGACCTGGGAGTACTACTGAGCGGGGGGATCAGCAGAGCTGGGGGTTACTACTGAGAAGAGGGTGCTACTGATCCACCACCCCTATGCTTTCACCAGAAATCAATAGTATAAAAGCATGTCGTGTATAAACAGTCCTGGATATCCACCAGGTGTAAATCAACATTGCCGTGACTTCATCAACATGTACGCACTCACCAGAAGTACATTATGTATACGCATGTCACCACATTATTGGATGGTCCACCTTGCCTCCACGCTTTCCAATATAGAGCACCACAGTACCAACAAAGTGCTGCAATGATGGGCTGTGGATCACATGTAATTGTATTTCTTCCTGTCAGCGTCTCTTTAGCAGCACATGATTCACACGTGGTGGATATCCAGGGCTATTTATACACTACGTGCGTTTATACTATTGATTTCTGGTGAGTGTGTAGCGGTGGTGGATCAGTAGCACCCTCTTCATCGCACGGGGAATTCTTCTTACACCAGAAGATCTCCAAATTGAACTTTGTTAGAACAATATATAGAGAACAGGAAAATGGGATTGTAATGGTGCCACAAGGATAACAACAATTTTTTTTTTATAAAAAATACAACATTTTATTAATATAGAAAACTTTTTTTAAAAGAAAATGAACAGAGGTTTGCTCTCATGAACAAAAAAGGATATAAAAATCCCAGCATGATAGTGAACAATAAATGCATATAGGTGCATAGAGCTATAGAAATGCCTGTTGGCTCGACATGTTTCGCAAAATGCTTCCTCAGGACTCAGGAGCAATGAGGCATCTAATGGCTATAAAGAAATACAAAAACTAAATATAATGAATAACAAACAAGGCAGAATAATATACATCATGATATGCTAATGAGTTTCAACGAATAGGAAAAACTATTAATTGAAACTGGCTGTTAGTGAACGTAACAAATACGAATTTATCTGAAGTTACGATTTATCCAAAAGAAAGAATTACGCATCTAAACAAAAGGAATGGAAAAAAAATATAATAATAATAAGTTTTTATTATTATTATTTTTATTTATTATTATTAATTTTGTTACTTTCCATTCGTTTAGATATGGCATTCGTTATTATGGATAATTCGTAACTTCGCATAAATTCGTATTCGTTACGTTCACTAACAGCCAAATTTGAAAGGAAATTCCTATAATTTAATAGTTAGTAATAGTTAAGTTATTATTGGTTAGTTATTTCAGATTTGCAAATTTTCGGGTTTCTTCATTTTCGGATTTTCATTCTTATGCCGCGTACACACGGTCGGACTTTCTGACGTAAAATGTGAGATCAGAGCTTGTTGTCGGAAATTCCGACGGTGTGTAGGCTCCATCGGACAGTTTCCCTCGGAATTTCCGTCGCACAAAATTTGAGATCTGGTTCTCAAATTTTCCGACAACAAAATCCGTTCCGATCGTGTGTACACAATTCTGATGCACAAAGTGCCACGCATGCTCGGAATCAAGCAGAAGAGCCGCACTGGCTATTGAACTTCCTTTTTCTCGGCTCGTCGTACGTGGTGTACGTCACCGCGTTCTTGACGTTCGGAAATTCTGACAACATTTGTGTGACCGCGTTTATGCAAGACAAGTTTGAGCCAACATCTGTCAGAAAAAATCCATGGATTTTGTTGTCGGAATGTCCAATCAATGCCCGAACGTGTGTACGCGGCATTATTTTCGGATTTTCTTTTTTTTTTTAGTTTTTGGATTTTATGCTTATTTTTGGATTTCCAGATTTTCGAATTTCCAAATTTTTTTATTTTTTTTTTGAACTTTGGTTAAAACTTTACTTAAAACTTGGTTCAAAACCCCCCCTATCCCAATATGCTACCATATCTATCTATCTATCTATCTATCTATCTATCTATATATATATATATATATATATATATATATATATATATATATATAAATTAGCTTAAAAATGTAAAAAAAAAAAAATCATAACTGCAGAATACAAGAAACATTTACAATATTTATTATAAAATTAAATGAATATAATAATAATAATAATAAAAAAAATCAAAATAGGTGTAAATTTAAAATAAAATAAGTATAAATATAAAAATGATCAATTTAAATTAAAAGACTTCAATAAAAAAAATGGATTTCTAATTCCACATTTAACCCATTCGGTTTCATCGTATTCATTTTGAATATCCAATGAGTTACATGAAACCTCCCTTCGCAAATTGGAATTTATCCAGTTTTGGTCTATTTTATCTATAGCATAAAATTGAAGATTTTGTGTGTCCCTGTTATGTTTAATCCCGAAGTGTTGTGAAACACTGTGGTGCCTAAATGCCTTCTTCTTGATGGACTCCAAAGACATGTTGGTAGGTTGATTGGCTTCTGTCTAAATTGGCCCTATTATGTGTATGAATGTGAGTTGGGGACCTTAGATTGTAAGCTCCTTGAGGGTTGGGACCGATGTGAATGTACAATGTGTATGTAAAGTGCTGCGTAAATTGACGGCGCTATATACCGGTAAGTACCTTAAATAATAATAATGTTCTTAATATGCTCACCTATCCTAATAGAGAGTTTTCTCGTAGTTCTCCCTACGGCCCACAGCTGCATTCCAACACATAGGTTACATGTGCGCTGCAACACATAATGAGTTTGTCTATCCTGTATTTTTGCATAGTTGTGTTGGATTGGAATTCTGTTGTTTTTCCTGTTCCTTCTTTAGTGGTTTTACAAGGTTTACATTTACCACACTTGTAGAAACCTTTTTGGTCAAAGAAGGTTACCATTTTCTTGGGTGGGTCAGGTACATTCTTTACTACACTATCTCTAATTCTCCATTGCTCTTCTACAAATGAACTTCGGATTAGATGGCAGAATCTTACTTAGTGGAGGGTCATTACAGAGAATTGGCCAATTTTCCTTTACAATTTCCTATAACAGTGATGGCGAACCTATGGCACGCGTGCCACAGCTGGCACGCAGAGCCATCTCTGTGGGCACACGAGAGGGTCCAGGACAGAGCTAGAGGTCTCTCTCTCCTCTCAGCCCCCCTCCCTCTCAGCCCCCCTCTTCCCCCCTCTTTGTTTCCCCCTCTCTCTGTTCCCCCTCTCTCTCAGTATCTCTTGCACCCCTCTCTCTCTGTCCCTCTTCTCTCTCTCTGTCCTCTTTCTCTATTCCCCCTCTCTCACATCCCTCTCTCTCTCTGTCCCCCATCTCTCTCTGTCCCCCCTCCCTCTCTCTGTTCCTCCTCTCTCTCTCAGCTCACCTCTCTCAGCATTTCTCTCACACCTCTCTCTCTCTCTCTCTCAGCCCCTCTCCCTCTCTCTCTCTCAGCCCCTCCCCTCTCTCTCTCTCTCTCTCTCTCTCTCTCAGCCCCTCTCTCTGTTGCCCCTCTCTCTCAGCATATCTCTCACACCCCTCTCTCTCAGCCCCCCTCCCTCGCAGCATCTCTCTCTCTCTCTCAACCCCTCTCTTTTGCTCAGCCCCCCCTCTCGCGAATTGCCGTGTTGGCACTTTGCAACACAAAACCAATGTATTTATTTCAGTTTGGGCACTCGGGCTCAAAAAGGTTCGCCATCACTGTCCTATAAACTCTATACTCTGTATTAAATCCTGTGATGAACGATACCTCATTTTGTTCTCTTTTTGTTGCTAGTTTTTCTTTGAGCATAGTTTCTCTATCTATTCTCCCTACTTTATCCCTAGTGTGCTCCAATTCTTTCCTTGCATAACCTTTATTCACATATATTTCAATTAACCGCTTCCTGACCGGCGCATGACGATGTACGTCGACAGAATGGCACGGACAGGCATAAGGGCGTACAGGTACATCCCCTTTAAGATGCCGCTGTGCCGGCGAGCCGGTCGGGACCCCCGTGAGTCCGGTCGCGGGTCCCGCGGAAGTAAACAGCATCTCCCCGTTCTGCCTAGCAACTAGTGACACCGATCTCTGCTCCCTGTGATTGGAGCAGAGATCTGTGTTCACTAGATCACAGCCACGCCCCCCCCCCCCACAGTTAAGTTATTATTGGTTAGTTATTTCAGATTTTTTAATTTTCGGGTTTCTTAATTTTCGGATTTTCATTCTTATGCCGCGTACACACGGTCGGACTTTGACGTAAAATGTGCGATCAGAGCTTGTTGTCGGAAATTCCGACCGCGTGCAGGCTCCATCGGACAGTTTCCCTAGGAATTTCCGTCGCACAAAATTTGAGATCTGGTTCTCAAATTTTCCGACAACAAAATCCGTTCCGATTCTGACGCACAAAGTTCCACGCATGCTCGGAATCAAGCAGAAGAGCCGCACTGGCTATTGAATTTCCTTTTTCTCGGCTCGCCGTACGTGTTGTACGTCACCGCGTTCTTGACGTTCGGAAATTCCGACAACATTTGTGTGACCGCGTGTATGCAAGACAAGTTTGAGCCAACATCCGTCTGAAAAAATCCATGGATTTTGTTGTCAGAATGTCCAATCAATGCACGATCGTGTATATGGGGCATTATTTTCAGATTTTCTTTTAGTTTTTGGATTTTCATGCTTATTTTTGGATTTCCAGATTTTCGAATTTCCAATTTTTTTTTATTTTTTGGTTAAAACTTTACTTAAAACTTGGTTCAAAACCACCCCTATCCCAATATGCTACCTTTTTATATATATAAATAATAATATAAATATATATATATATATATATAAATTAATAATATAATAAAATATTATATATATATATATATATATATATATATATATATATATATATATATATATATAATATAAATTAGCTTAAAAATGTAAAAAAAAAATCATAACTGCAGAATACAAGAAACATTTACAATATTTATTACAAAATTAAATGAATATAATAATAATAAAAAAATCAAAATAGGTATAAATTTAAAATAAAATAAGTATAAATAAAAAAATGATCAATTTGAATTAAAAGACTTGAATTAAAAAAAAATGGATTTCTAATTCCACATTTAACCCATTCGGTTTCATCGTATTCATTTTGAATATCCAATGAGTTACATGAAACCTCCCTATGCAAGTTGGAATTTATCCAGTTTTGGTCTATTTTATCTATAGCATAAAATTGAAGATTTTGTGGGTCCCTGTTATGTTTAATCCTGAAGTGTTGTGAAACACTGTGGTGCCTAAATGCCTTCTTCTTGATGGACTCCAAAGACATGTTGGTAGGTTGATTGGCTTCTGTCTAAATTGGCCCTATTATGTGTATGAATGTGAGTTAGGGACCTTCGATTGTAAGCTCCTTGAGGGTCGGGACCGATGTGAATGTACAATGTGTATGTAAAGTGCTGCGTAAATTGACGGCGCTATATAAGTACCTTAAATAATAATGTTCTTAATATGCTCACCTATCCCAATAGAGAGTTTTCCCGTAGTTCTCCCTACGGCCCACAGCTGCATTCCAACACATAGGTTACATGTGCGCTGCAACACATAATGAGTTTGTCTATCCTGTATTTTTGCATAGTTGTGTTGGATTGGAATTCTGTTTTTCCTGTTCCTTTTTTTGTGATTTTACAAGGTTTACATTTACCACACTTGTAGAAACCTTTTTGGTCAAAGAAGGTTACCATTTTCTTGGGTGGGTCAGGTACATTTTTTACTACACTATCTCTAATTCTCCATTGCTCTTCTACAAATGAACTTCGGTTTAGATGGCAGAATCTTACTTAGTGGAGGGTCATTACAGAGAATTGGCCAATTTTTCTTTACATTTTCCTATAACAGTGATGGTGAACCTATGGCACGCAGAGCCATCTCTGTGGGCACACGAGAGGGTCCAGGACAGAGCTAGAGGTCTCTCTCTCCTCTCAGCCCCCCTCCCTCTCAGCCCCCCTCTTCCCCCCTCTTCGTTTCCCCCTCTCTCTGTTCCCCCTCTCTCTCAATATCTTTTGCACCCCTCTCTCTCTGTCCCTCTGTCTCTCTCTGTCCTCTTTCTCTTCCCCCTCTCTCACATCCCTCTCTCTCTGTCCCCCCTCCCTCTCTCTGTTCCTCTCTCTCTCTCAGCTCACCTCTCTCAGAATTTCTCTCTCTCTCTCTCTCTCAGCCTCTCTCTCTCTCTCTCTCTCAGCCCCTCTCCTCTCTCTCTCCCTCTCCCTCTCTCTGTTGCCCCTCTCCCTCTCTCTGTTGCCCCTCTCTCTCAGCATATCTCTCACACCCCTCTCTCTCAGCCCCCCTCCCTCTCAGCATCTCTCTCTCTCTCTCTCAACCCCCCTCATTTGCTCAGCCCCCCTCTTGCGAATTGCCGTGTTGGCACTTTGCAACACAAAACCAATGTATTTATTTCAGTTTGGGCACTCGGGCTCAAAAAGGTTCGCCATCACTGTCCTATAATCTCTATACTCTGTATTAAATCCTGTGATGAAGGATACCTCATTTTGTTCTCTTTTTGTTGCTAGTTTTTCTTTGAGCATAGTTTCTCTATCTATTCTCCCTACTTTATCCCTAGTGCGCTCCAATTCTTTCCTTGCATAACCTTTATTCACAAATCTTTCAATTTAACCGATTCCCAATCGGCGCACGACGATGTACGTCGACAGAATGGCACGGACAGGCATAAAGGCGTACAGGTACGTCCCCTTTAAGATGCCGCTGTGCCGGCGCGCGCCGGTCGGGGACCCCCGTGAATCCGGCCGCGGGTCCCGCAGACTCGATTGATGCGGGGATACTCACGGGATGGCTGAACGGGGAGATGCGGAAGTAAACAGCATCTCCCCGTTCTGCCTAGCAACTAGTGACACCGATCTCTGCTCCCCTGTGATTGGAGCAGAGATCTGTGTTCACTAGATCACAGCCACGCCCCCCCCCACAGTTAGTAACACACCTCTAGGAACACTTAACCCCTACACTGCCACCTAATGGTTAACCCCTTCACTGCCAGTGTCATTTTATACAGGAATCAGTGCATTTAAATAGCACTGATTGCTGTATAAATGACAATGGGTCCCAAAAATGTGTCAAAATTGTCCGATGTGTCCGCCATAATGTAGCAGTCACAATAAAAAATCGCTGATCGCCGCCATTACTAGTAAAAAAACATTTTTTTAATAAAAATGCTATAAAACTATCCCCTATTTTGTAAACGCTATAACTTCTGCGCAAACCAATCAATAATTGCTTATTGCGATTTTTTTTTACCAAAAATATGTAGAAGAATACGTATCGGCCTTAAACTGAGGAAAAAAAAATGTTTTTTTATATATATTTTGGGGGATATTTATTATAGCAAAAAATAATGCTTTTTTTTCAAAATTGTCGCTCTTTTTTTTGTTTATAGCGCAAAAAATAAAAACCGCAGGGGCGATCAAATACCACCAAAAGAAAGCTCTATTTGTGGGGAAAAAAGGACATCAATTTTGTTTGGGAGCCACGTCGCACGACCGCGCAATTGTCAGTTAAAGCGACGCAGTGCCGAATTGCAAAAAGTGGTCTGGTCTTAAGCCAGCAAAATGGTCCGGTCTGAAAGTGGTTAATATATCCCTTTGTGCATAATAATCCTTCATAAGGTCACAGTTACGCCTGATCCTAATGAATTGGCCTTTGGGTATGGCCCTTTTCCACTGGGGATGATGGCAACTACTGTAAGGAATGTATCCATTCCTATCTGTGTCCTAGTATTCAGCTGGTTCCCAGTCTTAAAAATGTCCAAATCGAGAAAGTTAATAGCACTTTGATGTACATTCACTGTAAACTTAATGCCATAGTCATTTGTGCCTAATATATTTTATGAATTTGTTTAGTTCTTCCTGATTTCCTTTCCTAAAAAAAATTGTATGGAAAGGAAATCAGGAAGAACTAATTCATAAAATATATAGGCACAAATGACTATGGCGTTTCCAGCTCCGCGGAAAACTGTTTGGCTAAACAAAATGGAAAAGGGGCATAAATAGCTAAAGTAAAATGGCGCCGCCAGCTTCCTGATGATGCACGTGTGATGCGAAACGCGTAGAGGCTAGTGAGCTTGTACCGCACACCAGTTCCTGGAGATGGAACGGCGAGCAGAGAAACACTGCTCGGAATGCTGGATAGACTTGTGCGTTGAGGTGTTTGGATCATTGCTTTTTGGTGAGTGCAAACTTTGGAAGGTGGTGGGGAATCACGAATTGGTGGAACACGGATTTGAACCTTGAGCACGGGGGTTAAAACTACTTGTGAAAAAGAGCAGCGCTGGGGCTTTTTTTCAAATTTTCTTCTAATACTTTATTTTTCCCTGTGGTTTTAAATCTTATGTGTATATATTTTGAATCACTACTTTGTATGAGTTTATTTCATGTGTTTATTCTAATGCATGACATGTCACTAATGGATGCACAAAGTGTTCACTGTCACAGATAGTCATTTAGGTTTGGTGCAGTTATCCATCATATCAGTTTAGTTTTTATCCCACATTATATTAGTGTGGGATAAATTTTATATATATATATATATATATTTATGTCTTAGGATCATATGTTTATAAGTATTTTCTCTTTTGATTGGATATTTATAGGGTATTTTCTCTTCTGATTGAATAGTTATAAGGTATTTTCTGTTCTGGACTATTTTAGGCTGGGTTAACACCTACAGTATGCGAATTGGATGCGGGTTTCCCCGCATTTAATTTGCATAGCAGGAGAATGTGACTGGCTCTCTATGGAGCCGGTTCACATATCTCTGCAGCAGGTCCGGTTCTAATTGCAGGAAAAACGTGTGACTTTTTTGGTCTGTTTCAGGTCCGAATTCAGCCCAAATTCGGGCTGAAATCAGACCTGAAATGGTGAACCAGCACGCATCGGACCCCTGCTATGCGATGGATCTGGTCGAACCCAGCCTTAGGGTATTGAAGGGTGTTCCTCCCTTAGCAATCTGTCTAGTATTGAAATAGTTCCACACTAAGGAGTCCAGAGATACATAATTTGAAGGAAATTTAGAGTGGAAATGATGAATTTGCATATATGCGAACATACCCGTCTGCCTATCCTCAGGGATCTCAGATACCCTATGGTATCCCAATTTAGTCCATTGGGTCACAACTAGGAAGGGAATAAGATATTCATAGGCCCTAAGGGACAGGGGAATCTTAACTGTAGATGTTGGGGATGTGAGTTTAAGAGGGATTGCCAGGCACCCAACGAAAATTGTATGGAGGGAAATTCAGGGATTGAGAGGCGATGACCAGTAGTCTTAGCAATCAACAAGGATGGAAGGTCTCGATTATTAAGAAAAGACTTCTCCAAGGAGACCCACGTTTTGTCCATGTTAGGGACGAACAAGGCTTTTAGCTGGTCAAGAATGGCAGCAGTGTGGTGTCAGCACCGGTAGGGCGATACCTCCTCACGATTTATACTTGATTACTGTGTTATAAGGAATTCTAGGCCTACTTTCTTTCCATATACATTTCCTAAAAGAGGATCTGAAGTCCGAAAGAACGTAGTGGGTAGGGATGGTCCTAAGGAGGTATAAAATCTTAGGCAGTAGAAGCATTTTAAATGCCGCAACCCTCCCCATCCAGGACAGTTCGTAGGTCATTATGGACCTCAGTTCCTTCTTAACTGATTCCAGGAGAGGGACAAAGTTTCAAATATTTTGGTGGAAGGATAGGTAAGGGAGATCCCCCAAATATTTCAGTGTGTTCTTTTCCCAGACATACTGGTAACATGACTGTAATGGCGCGTACACACTATCAGAATTCTCATTGGAATTCTGCTCAAGCTTGTGTTGCCTACACACGGTCACACCAAATTCCGACTGACAAGAACGCGGTGACGTACAACACTACGACGAGCCGCGAAAATGAAGTTCAATGCGTCAAATTGTTTCTGAGCATGCGTAGGAATTTTGCACGTCGGAATTGGTACGGACGATTGGAATTTCCGATCCGAAACTTTTTCCGTCGGAAAAATTGAGAACATGCTCTCAATATATTCCTGGCGGAAATTCGGCCAGAAAAAGTCAGATGGAGCATACACACGGTCGCATTTTTTGACAAAAAGCTCTCATCTGTCTTTTGCTGGCCGAAATTCTGACCGTGTGTACGCGGCATTAGGGTATTTTCTCTTCTGACTTCATACTCTTATGCCCCATACACACGGTCGGAAAATCCGACCACCAAATCCATCGGATTTGGTCCGACAGATTTAGTCCGACACTGGTGTTGCATACACACGGTCGGACAAAGTTGTCGGAAAATCCGATCATTCTGAACGTGGTGACGTTTGTTGCCTACGACGGGACTACGTAGAGGCTAGTAGCCAATAGCTTTGGTCTTGTAATGTGATCTGAGCATGCGTGGCACTTTGTCCGTCGGAATTCGATACACACGATCGGAATTGGTGTGATCGGACTTTGTTGTCGGAAAATCTATCCAGCAGGAGATAGAACTTTGTCCGTCGGACAATCCAATGTAAACTGTCCGATGGTGCCTACACACGGTCGGAATTTCCGACAACATTGTCTGATAGGACAGAATCCATCGGAAAATCCGACCGTGTGTATGGGGCTTTAGGGTATTTTCTCTTCGGATTGGATATTTATAGGGTATTTTATCTTCTGATTGGATATTTATAGGGTATTTTATCTTCTGATTGGATATTTATAGGGTATTTTATCTTCTGATTGGATATTTATAGAGTATTTTCTCTTCTGATTGGATATTTATAGGGTATTTTATCTTCTGATTGGATATTTATAGGGTATTTTATCTTCTGATTGGATATTTATAGGGTATTTTATCTTCTGACTCCATACTCTTATGCCACGTACACTGGACCGGTTTTCCCGTCGGAATAAACTCTGAAGGTTTTTCCGACGGAGTTGCGACAGAGTTCTGCTGAAACTTTCTTGCCTACACACGATCACACCAAAGTCCGACCGTCTAGAACATGGTGACGTACAACACGTACGACGGGACTAGAAAAAGGAAGTTCAATAGCCAGTAGCCAATATCTGCCGTCTCGTACTTGCTTCAGAGCATGCGTCGTTTTTGGTCCATCGGAACAGCATACAGACGAGCGGTTTTCCCGATAGGAATTGATTCGGTCGGAAATATTTAAAACATGTTCTATTTCTAGGTCCGTCAGAATTTTTGAAAAAAAAAAGTCCGATGAGGCCCACACACGATCGGAATATCCAATGAAAAGGTTCCGTCTGACTTTTTCTGCCGGAAAGTCTGACCGTGTGTACGCGGCATTAGGGTATTTTCTCTTCTAATTGGATATTTATAGGGTATTTTCTCTTCTGATTGAATATTTATAGGGTGTTTTCCCTTCTGATTGAATATTTATAGGGTGTTTTCCCTTGTGATTGAATATTTATAGGGTATTTTCTCTTCTAATTGGATATTTATAGGGTATTTTCTCTTCTGATTGAATATTTATAGGGTATTTTCTCTTCTGATTGAATATTTATAGGGTGTTTTCCCTTGTGATTGAATATTTATAGGGTATTTTCTCTTCTGATTGGATACTTGTCGCAGCCCTCAAAATATCCACTCGCCTGCTCACATTAGGCGAGTGGAAATAAACTGAGGGCGAGTCTGGAGCCGCATCGGGGGGGGGGGGGTCGGGTGCCGCCGGAAGGAGGGGTTGAACAGGAGCTGATTCTCCTCTTAGCACCCTGTCCCCTATCATTCTCTTAGCAGGACCTTGCATACAGCAGGAGTCTGCAAAAAAATAGATGAGGTGGGGGGGGCGGGGTGGGGAGGTGGACTGGGAGGGAGCTGCCTAGATTTACTTTTCCTATTAACAAGCTGGTGATTGGTTGCTTGGACCGCCTAGCAACCAGTCACCAGCTTGTTAATAGGAAAAGTTTACTTTGGCAGCTCCTGCTCCCTTGTCCAGTGCTGTGCTCTGCTGTAAAGGCTTGTTCTCACCAGACTGGCGTTAATGAGCTTTAGTATGGGCATTAGACTGGCATTTTACAAGCGTTAATGAAGAGTTAAAAATGATCCCCAAATGCCTTTCGGGCAGTTTTGGAGCATTTGATGAGCGTTATGGCGTGTTAGAACAGCTCCACAAATGCCTATTCCATTACAGGAAATAAACTAATCTTAACGCCCCGCAACCGCACTGCAAATGCCTGCCAGAGCATTTGTGAAGCGTTAACATTGACTTGAATGAGAGGCCTTGAAAGGCTTCAAACGCCTCCTGATTTGACATAAGGCTTCAATTTCAAACGCTTCATGTTCTGATAGTGTGAACAGCACCGTATGCTGTCTATTGTATCTTGTGCATAGGCGTTTGCGTTTTTAACGCCACTCTCAAACGCCTGCTTTTAATGTCAGTGTGAACTTAAGTCTCTCTGCATACTAAATCAGTAAAAGTGTCATTCATTGGTTTTAATTTTTTTATGCTATATTTAATATAGAATTAAAATATTTACTTAACAAGTCAGCATAGATGTGTACAGTGCCTATAGTAGCCAATCATATTTTATCCTTACTTATTTATCAAAAGTCAGATCAATGAAATATGCTTTAATATTGTTAAAGTTGTTGTAGTTAATATTTATTTTTGTAACTTAATTGTGCATTAAACTTTTAACAGTGTCATTTTATGAGATCATTTAGGAGGGCGTGTTTAGGGGCGGGATTCGGGCGGGGCAGGGTAGGGGTTGGGTGGGGCAAGTGGTGGCCAGTAATTCTTAAGGCCTGACTAGTAGCTCAGGGCCTGAAATTTTGAGCCCTGTTTTATAGGGTATTTTCTCTTCTGATTTCATACTCCTGGGGTATTTTCTCTTCTGATTTCATACTCCTGGGGTATTTTCTCTTCTGATTTCATACTCCTGGGGTATTTTCTCTTCTGATTTCATACTCCTGGGGTATTTTCTCTTCTAAACGAATGCTCTTAGGGTGTTTTCCCATATGATGGAATGTTCTTATGGTATTGTCTCTTCTGATGGAATGTTTTTAGAGTTTCTCTTAGAAGTGAATGTTCTTACGTTATTTTCTCTTCAGATCAAATGTTCATGGGGTATTGTCCAGTGGCAGCTGGTGTTGTTTTTTTTTTTTTTTTTGAGGGGGTCAGTATGTCGGCGGCACCCCCCCTCCCTGACACCTACCCCATCTAGGTGGCGGCCGGGTTGCGGGCTCCTACAGGCAGGTTGCGGGCTTCTACGGGCAGGTTACTGGCTTCTACGGGCAGCGCCTCCTGTGTCCTCTCCTCCTCAGCTTCGGCAGCAGGCGGCTCTTGTGCCTCTCCTCCTTGGCTTCGGCAGCGGGCGGTGGCTCTAGTGCCTCTCCTCCTTGGCTACGGCAGCGGGCGGTGGCTCTAGTGCCTCTCCTCCTTGGCTTCGGCAGCGGGCGGTGGCTCTAGTGCCTCTCCTCCTTGGCTTCGGCAGCAGGCGGCGGCTCCTGTGTCCTCTCCTCCTCGGCTTCGGCAGCAGGCGGCGGCACCTGTGTCCTCTCCTCCTCGGCTTCGGCAGCAGGCGGCGGCTCCTGTGTCCTCTCCTCCTCGGCTTCGGCAGCAGGCGGCGGCTCCTGTGTCCTCTCCTCCTTGGCTTCGGCAGCAGGCGGCGGCTCCTGTGTCCTCTCCTCCTCAGCTTCGTCAGCAGGCGGCGGCTCCTGTGTCCTCTTCTCCTCAGCTTCGGCAGCAGGCGGCGGCACCTGTGTCCTCTCCTCCTCCGCTTCGGCAGCAGGCGGCGGCTCCTGTGTCCTCTCCTCCTCGGCTTCGACAGCAGGCGGCGGCTCCTGTGTCCTCTCCTCCTCGGCTTCGACAGCAGGCGGCGGCTCCTGTGTCCTCTCCTCCTCAGCTTCGGCAGCAGGCGGCGGCTCCTGTGTCCTCTCATCCTCAGCTTCGGCAGCAGGCGGCGGCACCTGTGTCCTCTCCTCCTCGGCTTCGGCAGCAGGCGGCGGCTCCTGTGTCCTCTCCTCCTCAGCTTCGGCAGCAGGCGGCGGCTCCTGTGTCCTCTCTTCCTCAGCTTCGGCAGCAGGCGGCGGCACCTGTGTCCTCTCCTCCTCGGCTTCGTCAGCAGGCGGCGGCTCCTGTGTCCTCTTCTCCTCAGCTTCGGCAGCAGGCGGCGGCACCTGTGTCCTCTCCTCCTCAGCTTCGGCAGCAGGCGGCGGCTCCTGTGTCCTCTCCTCCTCGGCTTCGACAGCAGGCGGCGGCTCCTGTGTCCTCTCCTCCTCGGCTTCGACAGCAGGCGGCGGCTCCTGTGTCCTCTCCTCCTCAGCTTCGGCAGCAGGCGGCGGCTCCTGTGTCCTCTCTTCCTCAGCTTCGGCAGCAGGTGGCGGCACCTGTGTCCTCTCCTCCTCGGCTTCGGCAGCAGGCGGCTGCTCCTGTGTCCTCTCCTCCTCGGCTTCGGCAGCAGGCGGCGGCTCCTGTGTCCTCTCCTCCTCAGCTTCGACAGCGGGCCGCGGCTCTTGTGCCTCTCCTCCACGGCTTCGGCAGCGGGCGGCAGTGTCCTCTTCTCCTCAGCTTCAACAGTGGGCGGCGGGTCGTGTCCTCTTCTCCTCGGCTTTGGCAGCGTGCGGCGGCTCTTGTGCCGCTCCTCGGCTTTGGCAGCAGGCGGCGGCTCTTGTGTCCTCTCCTCCTCAGCTTCAGCAGTTGCCGGCGGGTTGTGTCCTCTCCTCCTCAGCTTCGGCAGCGCGCGGCGGCTCTTGTGCCTCTCCTTGGCTTCGGCAGCGGGCGGCGGCGGCTCTTGTGTCCTCTCCTCCTCGGCTTCGGCGGTGGGCGGGTTGCGTCTTCTCCTCTTCAGCTTTGGCAGCAGGCATCGGCTCCTGTGTCCTCTACGTTTCGGCGGCGGATGGGTTGTGGGCAGTGGCTCTTGTGCTCTCCCCTCTTTGGCTTCGGCGGCCTCCGCCGTGCGGCTCCTTCCTCCTCCTCCTAGGCGTCCAACAATAGCATAGCCTGTCCTTTTAGCCAATTGGGTGATAGGTCTCAAGAACCAGTTCCTGATTGGCTGAGAGGAGGATCTGTGTGGTGATAGCGAATATTCATTCGCTATTGTCACATAACTGGGTGGGATCCTTTTTTTTTTTTTTTAACAAGAAATGGGTGGGATCCTTTTTTGAAGCATATTAGCGCCCCTGGCTCTAAACCCCCACCATTGGAATCCATGCGGCCGGCATCCTGTATGTAGACCAGGGGGCCGGACGCATGGATAGGGGGGGGGGGGGGGCGCGTCGGTGCGTCCCTATGGACAGGCCGCCGCTGGTATTTTCTCTTCTAATTAATGCTTCTTATGGCATTTTCTCTTCAGATCAAAAGTTTTTTAACTCTCTCTTCTGAATGGCTGTGAACACCATCAATCATTAACATAATCTCTGCGGTCTATGGTGGGGAGGAGTGCTCGGGGTTTTATTGGTGTCCTGGGGTGATGCTGCTGGATACAGTACAGTGAGTGAGCGTTGTTACCCAGGACAGAAAATATGTTATTGGCAGGATCTCCAGGGTTGGCAAGCAGCAATCCATTATTTTTTTGTATCCTGGGCACACCAGCTGAAATTCCAGATGATGCTTGCACCAGGAGTGCAGCTAAATGAGGAGGGAGTGAGGGATACAAACATCTTATTCATAGAGCAATGACATGTTTCACACACCGAGGGAAGGTGGGGAAGCAGAGTTTAGGCGGCATGCAAGGTTTAGGCAGGAGGCGGAATGTGGACAACAAATAGAGACCTCTGTAGGCACAGAAGATGGAGTCTCACGTGTCTGGATACGACGACTTGACAGAAGTCTTAACAGCTATGCGAAAAAAAAAACGTATTTGTGTTTTACTTTTCCTGGAATTCTTATCAATGGAAAAAAAGCAGAACCAAAAGTAAAATGAAATGAACGTGGTGCGATGCAGGTTTAGTAAGATCACATGTTGAAATTATTATTGTAAAGTTGACCTGAAAGGGATTTTTTAGGTGAATTTCTCACATTTGACATTTCTTTCAGTTTTATATTATTAGAACTATGTTATAAATAGTCTCCCTCTAGTGGCTGCCACTGGAAAAATAGGATAGATGTAAAGAAAGGAAGGGGAAGAGAGAGGGAGAAAGATGGAGAGGAGGAGGGAGAGAGATGGGGCCCTATTCCTCCCATTAATACCAATGATGGGACCCTATTCCTCCTATTAATACCAATGATGGGGCACTATTCCTCCTATTAATACCAATGATGGGGCACTATTCCTCCCATTAATACCAATGATGGGGCCCTATTCCTCCCATTAATACCAATGATGGGGCCCTATTCCTCCCATTAATACCAATGATGGGGCACTATTCCTCCATTAATACCAATGATGGGGCACTATTCCTCCCATTAATACCAATGATGGGGCACGATTCCTCCCCAATTATACAAATGATGGGCAACTATTCCTCCCATTAATACCAATGATGGGCAACTATTCCTCCCATTAATACCAATGATGGGGCACTATTCCTCCCATTAATACCAATGATGGGGCACTATTCCTCCCATTAATACCAATGATGGGGCACTATTCCTCCCATTAATACCAATGATGGGGCACTATTCCTCCCATTAATACCAATGATGGGGTACTATTCCTCCCATTAATGCCAATGATGGGACCATATTTCTCCTATTAATACCTATGATGGGGCACTATTCCTCCCACTGATACCAATGATGGAGCACTATTCCTCCCACTAATATCAATGATTGGGAACTGTTCCTTCCACTGACACCAATGATGGGGCAATATTCCTCCTACTGATACCAATGATGGGACACTATTCCCCCCACTGATACCAATGATGGGGCACCATTCCTCCCACTAATACCAATGATGGGGCACCATTCCTCCCACTGATACCAATGATGGGGCACCATTCCTCCGAGAGAGAGAGAGAGAACTGAATGCTGACCACTAGTTGCCTTTTTCAACCAGGGTGCCTAGGTATTTTGGGGTGTCTTCATGTATCTTCATGGGTGCTTTGGCAAATTCCTAAATATTACCCATAAATTGTGTACAAGCCAGTGGGTGGGTGAAGCCAGCCTTTTAGTTACACAAAGCCACTGCTTTTATTTGTGCACTATCAGATCCTTCCAGACACCAGCGTCTTCACAACCAATGACATCATCAGTTGATAAGGAGAACATTGAGCGCCTGCCCACCCAGCATCCTTGTTTGTCCCTCATCTGTCCCTCTCTATCAGCACTGAGGTCACATTAGGTGACTGACAGAGAGAGACCGAGGAAGAATAGAAATGCAGCAATACAATGTGCAAAGGTGTGTTTGCTTTGGAAGAATAAATAACCTCTAACTTTGGGTGTCCTATGTGTGTGGATGCTGCTGCATTATGTAAAAACGATTTGTTTAGTTTATTTTTACATTTTGGAATGGGGCGCCTCAAAATTGTGCAGAAATTTAGAGGGTACCTTGATTAAAAAAGGTTGAGAAACATTGGTCTAACTTGAGGTTACATTCCATGCACTTTATCCATACTTTCTTGTGTGATGACCTTAGATTGTCCAACTGACCATTAAATGTCTACCTTGTGGTACCATTCCATGGACTTCATCCATACTTTTGTGTGATGACCTTAGATTGTCCAACTGACCATTAATTATCTACCTTGTGGTACCATTCCATGGACTTCATCCATACTTTTGTGTCATGACCTTAGACTTGTCCAACTGATCATTAATGATCTACCTTGTGGTACCATTCCATGCACTTCATCCATACTTTTGTGTCATGACCTTAGACTTGTCCAACTGATCATTAATGATCTATCTTGTGGTACCATTCCATGCACTTCATCCATACTTTCCTGTGTGATGACCTTAGATTGTCCAACTGACCATTAATCATCTACCTTGTGGTACCATTCCATGCACTTCATCCATACTTTTGTGTGATGACCTTAGATTGTCTGCCTGACCATTAATCATCTACCTTGTGGTACCATTCCATGGACTTCATCCATACTTTTGTGTCATGACCTTAGACTTGTCCAACTGATCATTAATGATCTACCTTGTGGTACCATTCCATGCACTTCATCCATACTTTGTGTGATGACCTTAGAATTGTCCAACTGACCATTAATTATCTACCTTGTGGTACCATTCCATGCACTTCATCCATACTTTGTGTGATGACCTTAGAATTGTCCAACTGACCATTAATTATCTACCTTGTGGTACCATTCCATGCACTTCATCCATACTTTCCTGTGTGATGACCTTAGAATTGTCCAACTGACCATTAAATGTCTACCTTGTGGTACCATTCCATGCACTTCATCCATACTTTCTTGTGTGATGACCTTAGATTGTCCAACTGACTATTAATATACTTGTGGTATTCCATGCACTTCATCCATACTTTCTTGTGTGATGACCTTAGATTGTCCAACTGACCATTAATCATCTACCTTGTGGTACCGTGCACCTCATACACATTGGGTAATGATCTCACATTGTCTGCCCGGCCATTAATCATTTATCTTGTTTGACCATTAAATGTCTACCTTGTGGTACCATTCCATGACTTGTGTGATGACCTTAGATTGTCCAACTGATCATTAATGATCTATCTTGTGGTACCATTCCATGCACTTCATCCATACTTTCTTGTGTGATGACCTTATATTGTCCAACTGACCATTAATCATATACCTTGTGGTACCATTCCATGCACTTTATCCATACTTTCCTGTGTGATGACCTTAGATTGTCCAACTGATCATTAATTATGTACCTTGTGGTACCATTCCATGCATTTCATCCATACTTTCTTTTATGATGACAGGATTGTCTGCCTGACCATTAATCGTCTACCTTGTGGTACCGTGCACCTCATCCACATTGG
Source organism: Lithobates sylvaticus (assembly GCA_028564925.1). Lineage (NCBI taxonomy): Eukaryota > Metazoa > Chordata > Amphibia > Anura > Ranidae > Lithobates > Lithobates sylvaticus. The sequence goes on from CM053031.1 coordinate 284,674,375, forward strand.
GTAATGATCTCACATTGTCTGCCCGGCCATTAATCATTTATCTTGTTTTACCATACTGTGCATACTCCCCATTCTCTTGTGAGATGACCTCAGATTATTTAGCTTATGATTTACCTGATTGTTAGTCATCTATAGTATCTTGTGAGTCTGATACATCAACACTCTTCTCCCACCATACTCACTTATATATATATATATATGCAGGCCCGGATTTACTCCCCTTTGCCGCCCCAAGGCGGGTCCTTCAATGCCCCCCCCCCTCCCCCCCACACACACACACCACCATTCACATCCTTTATCGCTGACTGCTACAATAGCTCGATTAAAAACATATCTCCACACAAGAGAACACTGAAAATAACTGGCTTTAATTGCACGGACTGAAAATACTCTGTAATGCAGAAAAATTTACTTTTAAAAAGATTATAGCACTAAGAAACTCCCTACAATTTTTTAGTTGCAACTTTTCTGTTGGCAAACTCATCGATAATATCTTTGTAGGACAAAGTATTTAAAAGTTCTGACTCAATGGCAAGTAAAGCTAAACTGTTAAGTCTTTCTTGACCCATAGATGATCGTAAATAATTCTTTACTTGTTTCAGACTGGGAGATCGCAGGATGGGACTGGGAGATCGCAGGATGGGACTGGGAGATCGCAGGATGGGACGGGGAGATCGCAGGGGGGGACGGGGAGATCGCAGGGTGGGACTGGGAGATCGCAGGGTGGGACTGGGAGATCGCAGGGTGGGACTGGGAGATCGCAGGGTGGGACGGGGAGATCGCAGGGTGGGACGGGGAGATCGCAGGGTGGGACGGGGAGATCGCAGGGGGGGACGGGGAGATCGCAGGGTGGGACTGGGAGATCGCAGGGTGGGACTGGGAGATCGCAGGGTGGGGTGGGAGATCGCAGGGTGGGACTGGGAGATCGCAGGGTGGGACTGGGAGATCGCAGGATGGGACTGGGAGATCGCAGGGTGGGACTGGGAGATCGCAGGGTGGGGATGGGGAGATCGCAGGATGGGACTGGGAGATCGCAGGATGGGGATGGGAGATCGCAGGATGGGGATGGGAGATCGCAGGATGGGACTGGGAGATCGCAGGGTGGGACTGGGAGATCGCAGGGTGGGATGGGGGGTGGGGTGGACAGGAAGACCTCAGGACTCAGGATGAATGGGGGTAGACAGAGAGCTCAGGAGAGAAGCATAAACAGTGCAATTCAGATAGAGACACACTCAGATCACTTCCTCCGTTCTCAGCACACACTGTCCTTATCTCCTGCTGCAGAGTCCTGTACAGATGAAGCAGACAGAACGAGTGGTGCTCTGTGTCTGCAGCCTGAGTCCAGCTTCTGTCTTCCAATGATCTTATAAGATTCTGGGCACAGGCTTCACCAGAAATCAGTCTGTCATCTGCCAGGACACTGCAGCTGACACTACAGTTTAACTGTAGAAACTTTCCTATCACACACTGACCTGCAGTCACCCCCATTGGAAAGCCCTCCTCCTCTTGAGCACAGATCGGCAACTGACCCCGCCCCCATGCACAGAGTGAGCAGCAAATACAGATGATTGCCATGAGCTGCAGCCAATCACCAAGCAGACAAATAGAAAATTTTCATACAGTGAGAAATGAGTGCCGCCCCTGCACCACTGCCGCCCCAAGGCCTGGCCTCGGTGGCCTTGTGGGAAATCCGGCCCTGTATATATGTAGCGCTGGCTCCTGACGAGCACACGCTATGTGTTTTTGAAAATTAATATTCCTGAAACCACAGGTGTCGCTGTCACCGCCGGAAAGTATGGAAACGCAGTTTAGTTGGGTGTATTGGATACCATTCTTTCTCTCAGAACCAGCCCAGTGGGAGTGTTTGTCCTGCTGTGAATTCTGGGAGGGGGTATTTAAGGTACTGAGATCACGTGTTTCGGGGTTCTGGTCCAAAAGATATCTTCTGTCTGTTTGGTCCTGGTCTTCCTGACCAGCCCTCATGGCCCTCTTGGCCTGTGGTGTGGATCCATGCAATTCCAAGTCTCGGGGGTGGATAGCCTGAGGCAAAGCAACTGCAGGGACAGACCTGAATGGATATCGAGGTCTAATTATCCAAAGGTGGTCCGGTGCCGTCTCATCAAAGGAGAGGTCCAGCAACTGGAGGAGCATCCAGGGGAGGATTCTTCAGGAGAAGTCCATGCACGAGGCTGGTTTCTCTGAAGGGGCCTGGAGGCTCAGTTGAAGGACACTTTATGGATCTACACTCATACTGTATCGCCGGACCGGCTGAGAGATACTGGTACCGTATGATAGCTCTCTAAATTTCTCTATGTCCCTCGGTTACGCTCAAGTCTGTGGCAGAGACTTTTCCTAAAGTGTTCTACATTCAAGTCTGTGGCAGAGACTTTGCTTTACCTAACACTCTACCGGCTGCTAGGCCTAGTGAGAGGAGGTCTATCCGGAGGTGGTGAGAATCCAGCTGTGAAACAGTTATTCTCTGGATTCTTACAATAAGAGACTTACTATTTCTGCAGTTCCAAAAGTACCTGAACTTTCCTCCTAACCCTCTACCCTACGTTAAGAGACTGTGTTATCTTTTAAATAAATAACCCAAAAGGAAGATCAAGTGTCAGTTTCTACATTTCTTTGGGCCATCTACCATGTGAAACCCCTAGACGGAGACGAGGTCAAGAAGGTAACGGTAAGCCCAATAAAACCAGCAGCTCCTTCGGGGGTCAGTGCTACATATATATATATATATATATATATATATATATATATATATATATATATATATATATATATATATATATATAAGGGAATCTTGCCCTATGGGCATGGGCGTCCGCAGATAGGAGCAAGGGGGGCAAGTGCCCCCCCCCTGGAATCAGGGATTGGATCAGGAGTGATGACCCCCATCACCCCTCTCTCTCACCCCCCTCTCTCTCTCACCCCTCTCTTTTTCACCCCCTCTGTCTGTCACCCCTTCTCTCTCTTTCTGTCACCCCCTCTGTCACCCCCTTTCTCTCAGTCACCCCCTCTGTCTCTTTCTGTCACCCCCCCTGTCTCTGTCACCCACCACATGTATGCAGTTTCTGACAGTCTCTTGTGCCATGTATGCAGTCTCTGATCATCTCTTGTGCCATGTCCACAGTCTCTGACAGTCTCTTGGGCCATGTCCGCAGTCTCTGACAGTCTCTTGGACCATGTCCGCAGTCTCTGACAGTCTCTTGGACCATGTCCGCAGTCTCTGACAGTCTCTTGGACCATGTCCGCAGTCTCTGACAGTCTCTTGGACCATGTCCGCAGTCTCTGACAGTCTCTTGGACCATGTCCGCAGTCTCTGACCATCACCTGTACTACGTCTGCAGTCTCTGACCGTGATAATGACATTGTTGAAATGGTCAGAGCATGGGTGACCTTAAAATAATGCCCCCCCCCTGAAAAAAGTTCTGCGGACGCCCATGCCTATGGGTCACAATATCCAATTCCCCAACGATGTCCTCACAACTCTGAGCCTGGCTTGTTCTTGTTTGTTTTCTTCTGGTCACCTAGTTACTTTCCAGGATCTGCCAAGACATAAAGAAACTGAAATCTAGTCTCTTGGCATGTATAAACGAATATCACCTTCTGAAGACTACAGCTTCATTGTCAGGGTGAGAATGTAAAGAAACTCTTATCTATATGTAAACATTCCACCTACCACTCCAGGTGAGATCTCAGGCGCTGACTCATCTCATCTCCACCAAAGCGATCAACTGTACCGGCAACAAGGGATACAGATGACAAGATACAAAATGATATTCCTCCTTTATGAAAATGAACAGCGTGAACAACAAGCGTGGAATAAAAAGGGGGACTCCTCTGAGGTTTGCCCTGGAATATTAAAGGGGGCACTCTTTTGGCATTGGTCCTGGAATAATAACAGACAAGAGGATGGGGGGGGGGGGGGGGGGGTCATTGAAGTCTGTCCTAAAATAATAAAGGGGGTTTCCTTTTAAGTTTGTCCTGAAAAAATAAAGGCTTCTTTGAAGTCAGTCCTGGAATATTAAAGGGGGACCCCTTTGAGGGTTTGTACTGGAATATTAAAGTCGGGGGTCTCCTTTGAAGTTTGTCCTGAAAAAATAAAGGGGGGTGCTCCGATAACAGGCAGGGGAATGGAAGGGGTTCCATTGAAGTTTGTCCTACAATAATAAAGGGGGGCTCCTTTGAAGAGCGGGGGCCTCTTTGAAGTTTGTCCTGGAATATTAAAGTGGGGGAGGGGGCTCCTTTGAAATCTGTCCTGGAATAATAAAGGGACTCCTCTGAAGTTTGTCCTGGGATAATAAGGGGACAGGGGGGTGGGGGGGGTTAATTTTGAAGTTTGTTTTTTTGTTCAAAATAATAAAGGGGGGCTCCTTTTGAAGTGTGTCCTGAATAAATAAAGAGGGGCCTCTTTGAAGTTTGTTCTGTAATATTAAAGTAGGGGAGGAGGTTCCTTTAAAATGTGTCCTTGAATAATATGGGGGGGGAACGACTCCATTGAAGTTTGTCCTGGAATAATAATAGGGGTTTGTGACGGGAGGGCACATGGAACCAAGAATCCCTTGGAAAGGTTGGGAAAACCATGTATCAGCTCCCCATACAGCTCTTATGTCTAAGTCACCCTGTGCCATCCTGGTACAGGGTGAGTGAGAAAATATATCTTGGATTACTTAAAATGTAAGTAAGTAATATTTATCCACAGTATCTCCCAGGATATATGTAAAGACTATTATTAGGTTGTTAATTCGGAACAATACACAATCCTTAAAAGAGCTGATCACATTGATATCAGGAACTAAGTACTCACCGAGGCCAAGATGCCGAGAGCGGTTGCCCTTGCGACTCAGCGCCCACTGCCCCTGAGGATGGTACAGAGGGCAGTTGGCACCAAGAGGCACAAGCCACCTGCTGGGTGATGGCTAGGCGTGGGCCCAGGTGCTGCAGATAGGAGATGGACTGGAACTGAGGTCCTGGCTGAGGTGCAAACACAGGTAGGCAAGCTGAAGGCAGGCTAAGGGTTAAACACAGAAGGTTAGTCAGGCACAAGCTAGGGGGTCAAACACAGATAGGCAAGTCCAGGGCAAGGTAACCAGGCGTAGAGGCAAGGCAGGTCCAAAAGGCAGGCAGAGGGTCAAGTACTGGCAGCAAGAAGCAGATATCCGAGGTACAGGCCGAGGGTCAAAAACAGGAGATAGTGGGAAGTCCGGTAAGCAAGCCAAAGGTCAAGGTTGGAGAGAGCAGGGTGGTCAAGACGGTCCAGGTCAGCAACAGGTGATCAATCAAGATAGCAGGTACAGGCACAAGGACAAGGGACAGCTGAGAGACGAACCAGCGTTTGTTTTGGTGTGGAGGCCTCTCTTTTATAGGCCAGCTGGTGGTCACTTGGGGCGTGCGCTAGTGCGCATGCGCGCGCGCCGCTCGGTGGAGCCGCGAGTGCGCGTGCGCCGCCGCAGCATCACCCCATCTCTTCCAGTGCGCCGGAGCGCCAGACCAGTGCGCATGCGCACTACAGCGCGCGGCGGACGAGGTCCCTGATAGTTGACCTCCGGAGACGGACTGTCTGGTCACCTAGGCTGCCTTAAGTGGGGTTAATTAACATGTTAATTATGTGATTGTCTTTTAAGTTGTTGCTATAGGGGGGGGGGGGGTATCCATGAGCAGCCCTACCTCATTATCAACCCCTTGTGTTAAATGTGTATAAAAAGGCTGTTTTCTGTTCAATAAATGAGTTCAAGATTCTACAAGCTATTCTCGGCTAGAATTGTATTCCATGCAGCTATAATAATATATCTCTCTGAGGGTCAGATTGGAGGAAGCAGTATTACTGGCGGAAGCACTCAGTGGAGGTGAGGAAAAGGATCCGTCACATTGTTGGCAAGCAGTGGGATCGTGCTTGTACTGGAATAGTAAAGAGGCACTCCTTTAAAGTTTGTCCTAGAATATTAAAGGGGGTTTTCAGTTTTCCTGGAATAAAACAAAAAGGGGGGGGGGGCTCATTTGCAGTGTATCCTGAGATAACAAAGGAGGGTCCTTGGAGTTTGTCCTGGGATAGCAAAAAAGAACCCCTATAAAGTTTGTCCTGGAATAATAATGGGGGTCCCTTTTGAAGTTTGTCCTGAAATAATAACCGGCATGGTCAACACAGGCCCTAATACGTAGAGGTCTTGTTCCCCACCCTAACACCCACACACCACAAATATGCATAAAGGTTGGGGTTTTTGTGTTGAAAACTAGCTAACTCCCAGCACAGTGACTGAGATGCCACATGCAGCTCCCTGTCTCTGGTTATGATTGGGAGCTGGCTGGACAGGCTCCCGACCATGTGACCATGGTGACAGCCAATTACAGTGATCAGAGGTCTGCCTCACCCCCCTGACACAAAGACCAAGGTAAGGGCCATCAGGACTGAGTGATAGGAGATTAATGAATACAGAGCTTTACAGAGATTACATAATAATATGTGTTATTTTGTGTCTTTTATATTTGCCGGGAGCTTATAAAATCTTCAAATAAAAAAAAAGACCAAAAAGCGATTTTGTTGGGTTGAATAAAGTTTTCCATCTGCAGAGGATGGAGAAGAGAGGATAAAACACGTGCCTTGTGTCCAAGCCACTGGAACAAATATTTTCCTCTATCACATGCAATATAAATACCATCTGTACATAATAATAAGAGATTTGAAATTTAGCTTATTCCAGAAAAATAAACAAAAAAAACAAGAATAACATTCATACTTGAGGCTTTTTTTTTCCTGTTTCTGTTCTTATGGAGGAAGGGGGCAGGACACACTAGTGGTCCCAGTTTTCTTTGGCTGTAAGCTGTCACCAGGTCAGAGACTTTAGGATCACCCCACAAAAAGGGGTAGCTGGGACAGAGCAGCCATGGTGTGGAGACTGTACACAAAACTTTAGGCGAAAAAGTAGCCAGGTCTGGGCAGAGGTTGATAGCCAGCGGCAGGCAAGAGAGCAGTCAGGTCGAGGCAGAGGTCATGAGCAGGCAAGAGAGCAGTCAGGTCGAGGCAGAGGTCATGAGCAGGCAAGAGAGCAGTCAGGTCGAGGCAGAGGTCATGAGCAGGCATCAGGCAAGAGAGCAGTCAGGTCGAGGCAGAGGTTGTGGCCAGGCAGCAAGCAGAGGTCAAGCGAGGGAAGAAACGTGCTGGAAAGAATCACAAGCTAACTGCATTTAAGCACTAATGATCTCACGTATCTGTTACCCTGACAGGTCTACTTTAAATAACATTTTTTTTGAGTGTTTTTCTCCCAGGTCTTTGCAGATATGACATGTGAACAAGAAGAGTTGTCAGCAGTCATAGTTCCTCCTGCAGGCTGTGCGGTGGGGGGTAAGGCAGAGCCTTGGGGTTTGTTAAGTAACAGCCCAGAATAATAAAGTCCCAGACCAGATGACCGCAGGCTGAGGAGCTGTGACGTTCTCAGTGAAGGAGAACCTCGAGGTCCTGCAGCCAACAATAACAGCCCAAAGAAAATAAACAGATACCACAAATATTTCCAGAGTTCCCTGCAGGTAAAGTACATCCCCCCCCCCCCCCACCCCCCCCCCCCCCGCTGACTGCTGGTCTGCCAAAAATTCCACTGAACGATGGAGGAAACTGGACGGCTTCCAGCCATGTTCCCACTGACTACCAATGTAAGGAACATTCTTCTCACTGACTACCAATGTAAGGAACATTCTTCTCACTGATCACCAATGTAAGGAACATTCTTCCCACTGATCACCAATGTAAGGAACATTCTTCTCACTGATCACCAATGTAAGGGCCATTCTTCCCACTGATCACCAATGTAAGGAACATTCTTCTCACTGATCACCAATGTAAGGAACATTCTTCCCACTGATCACCAATGTAAGGAACATTCTTCCCACTGATCACCAATGTAAGGAACATTCTTCTCACTGATCACCAATGTAAGGAACATTCTTCCACTGATCACCAATGTAAGGAACATTCTTCCCACTGATCACCAATGTAAGGAACATTCTTCCCACTGATCACAAATGTAAGGAGCATTCTTCTCACTGATGACCAATGTAAGGAACATTCTTCTCACTGATCACCAATGTAAGAACATTCTTCTCACTGATCACCAATGTAAGAAACATTCTTCTCACTGATCACCAATGTAAGAAACATTCTTCTCACTGATCACCAATGTAAGGGCCATTCTTCTCACTGATGACCAATGTAAGGGACATTCTTCTCACTGATCACCAATGTAAGGAACATTCTTCTCACTGATCACCAATGTAAGGAACATTCTTCTCACTGATCACCAATGTAAGGGACATTCTTCCCACTGATCACCAATGTAAGGAACATTCTTCCCACTGATCACCAATGTAAGGAACATTCTTCCCACTGATCACCAATGTAAGGAACATTCTTCTCACTGATCACCAATGTAAGGGACATTCTTCCCACTGATCACCAATGTAAGGAACATTCTTCCCACTGATCACCAATGTAAGGAACATTCTTCTCACTGATCACCAATGTAAGGAACATTCTTCTCACTGATCACCAATGTAAGGAACATTCTTCTCACTGATCACCAATGTAAGGGACATTCTTCCCACTGATCACCAATGTAAGGAACATTCTTCCCACTGATCACCAATGTAAGGAACATTCTTCCCACTGATCACCAATGTAAGGAACATTCTTCTCACTGATCACCAATGTAAGGGACATTCTTCCCACTGATCACCAATGTAAGGAACATTCTTCCCACTGATCACCAATGTAAGGAACATTCTTCCACTGATCACCAATGTAAGGAACATTCTTCTCACTGATCACCAATGTAAGGGGCATTCTTCCCACTGATCACCAATGTAAGGAACATTCTTCTCACTGATCACCAATGTAAGGGGCATTCTTCCCACTGATCACCAATGTAAGGGGCATTCTTCTCACTGACCACCAATTAAATGAACTGACCACCAATGTATGGGGAATTTTCTCCACTGGCCACCTGTTTTTAGCAGGGATTCCCCAAGATCTGAAAGATATTTTAAGGGTAAAAAGGTTTAAAACCACTGACCTAAGCAATGGCTAATATGTGCAGGTTCCACTCTTGCTTATATAGTGCTAACCCCGCAGGAGACAAAAGAAAGAAATACTGCTCCACGAGACACACGCCCTGATTAGGGCACACAGGTGCAGGCTCTGCAATGGCTCAAAGAGCAAGAAAAAGTCCTGGACGGCCGCACACCGATACAACACCTTTATTTGGGAATTAAAATCCAAAGAAGTCAGTCCATGCTATGCAGAGGTAGAGACAAATAGCTTACGTGTTTCACACCGTAAGTTGGTGCTTAGTCATAGCTGGAGACACTGGTAATTTGGGCCTATTTCCCCCACTCACAGCATACACAGCCAGGCACACTGCATTTTCATCATTCTTCCTCTGGCTCAAAGAATAGTCTAATGCTGCGTACACACAATCAGACTTTCCAACAACAAGCTCACATCCAATATTTCCAATTGGAAAATCTGACCGCGTGTACGCGGCATAAGAGTTTAATTTTTGTGGTTTTATTAGAACAGAACTTAGATAGGGATGGGGAGCATGGGATAACCCAGAATTGTAGAACAACTTGGGGACTGCTAGTCATCTGGCTGTTATGTATAAAAATGCAGGCTGTATTACACAACCTCTGGCTGCACTGGACTCTCTTGGCTGTCTTATACAACTCCTGACTGTCCTGGGCAAACCTCTAAGCATTATTGCATGCTCCTGGCTGTTTTTCACAACTCCTGGCTTCACTGTACTTGCTTGAGGGGGGGGTTAGACCACCCGAGAGTCACTTCTCTCCTGTATAGCAGGATCAGTTACTCACTGTGTGGGCTTCCTCCCACCAACTCCCTACTGGCTCTTCTCAGTCTCTAAACACAGCTCTTTTCGGTAGGACCCTCAGCTAAGCCTAGCTGGGACCTCAATGTCTTCAAAAGGCTCCCCAGGATTCCTCCCTGTCTCTCTTTGCCCCAGGGCCCTGCACGGGGGTCTCCTCCTATAGGATTGGACCCAAGAACTCTGCCCCCTGGCTGCCAGGCCTCAGGATATTTATAGGCTCTCCGTCCACCTTCTGGGTACACCTTCTCAGGGATTGGCTGAAGTTCCATAAATATGTAGGCTGCCTGTCCTGCTCACCCTCCACTATACTTCTAGAAGACAGGGGAGAATAGCAGAACAGCAGCACGTGAGACACTGAACAGCCCTAAGTAATCGACCCCCTCCACGGTTTACAGAGGAGCTAACTAAGGCTATGTTTCAACTAGTGCGACTTTACATGCGATTTGGGACTGAAAAGTCACATGACAAGTCGTACCCCATGATTTCCAATGAGTACCGTTCATATCTGTGCAACTTCAAGACGCATCGACTTCAAAGTAGTTCCTGCACTACTTTGATCCCACTTTGATGAGACTTGAGGTCCATAGACCTCAAGAATAGGTCAAGTCGAGTAAAAAATTGCGGTTACATCGCGGCAAAAAATGCGGCAAAATCGCGCAACTTTGGGGACGCAATAGTGAAAACATAGCCTTGTGCCGCGTATACACGAGCTGACTTTTCGACGGACTGGGTCCGACGGTCTTCCCGATGGACTTTCAGCAGAGTTCCGGCTGACTTTTCGAACAAACGGACTTTGCCACACACAAGCACACCAAAGTCCGACGGATTCGAACGTGATGACGTACAACCAGACTAGACTAAGGAAATTCATAGCCAATAGCTGCCCTAGCGTCGGTTTTCGTCCGTAGGACTAGCACACAAACTGATTTTTCGACCGGACTCAAGTCCGTCGGAAAGATTTGAAACATGTTTTATTTCTAGGGCCGTCTGACTTTTGGGAAAAAAAAAAGTCCGCTGGAGCCCACACATGATCGAATTGTCCAACGGATTCCGGTCCGCCGGACCTAGTCCATTGAAAAGTCCGCTCTTGTGTACACGGCATTAGGCTCAGTTTCCACTAGTGTGACTTTTCATGCGATTTGGGACTGAAAAGTCGCATGACAAGTCGTACCCTATGATTTCCAATGAGTACCGTTCATATCTGTGAGACTTCAAAGTAGTTCCTGCACTACTTTGGTCCCACTTTGATGCGACTTGAGGTCCATAGACCTCAACAATACACAGGCATTGCTTCAAGTCGCGGCAAAAAATCGCGGTACTCATTGGAAAAACCTGTGAACGGTACTCATTAGGAAAAATCGCGCTACTATGGGGTTGCAATAGTGGAAACCAAGTCCAAATTTACCTAGCAGCCTACTCTGAACTAGGAGGGGGCTACACTTATACTAAAAACCAGCATACCACCAGTATTTACAGTTACCATTTCAGTGGTTGGTCTGGTCTGCCACAAGCTTATGACCTTAATTCCAGGAAATGAATATACTGTATATAAGCCAGATGAACTCGGGACACATGTCAGCGCACACAGCTTCCCCACAAAGTATTTTGTTTGCGTTTTGTTGCCAGTGTTTATGAGCTATTACTCACGTGCGGGGACGAGAAACTTTCACTTTCGTGAAGATCTTGGCTGTCGTTTTTGGCTCCACGCCCTTTCATAGAAATCTGGAAGCTATATCAGCAAAGAGATGCAGTAAAACCTTGGATTGTGAGCATAATTAGTTCCAGAAACATGCTTGTAATCCAAAGCACTTGTATATCAAAGCAAATTTCCCCAAAGGAAATAATGGAAACTCAGATGATTCGTTCCACAAACATTTATTCATTTATTATGCTTCAGTTTATAGTCCTTATAAAAAGATTATAGTAATGTGATAAGTTGTGTAACCATAAAATGTCCATCCACAAATCGAAGCCTCCACAAGGGGATTAGAGGCAAAATCCAGCAGGCGCTACAAAGTATAAAAGAGAAGAGGGGCGCCTCTAAGTGCAGCAATACGTTGCTAAATGTTGTACCTTCATTAAATATAACCATATTGCTACACTTCTCTTTTATACTCTGTTGTGACGTGACGCTACTTGTATATCAAGACATCACTTGGATATCAAGTCAACTCAAATCAACTTCATTACAAAATTTTGCTTGTCTTGCAAAACGCTCTGAAACCAAGGTTTTACTGTACTGTTACCAACTTTTAAAAAAATGCAAATAAATCACCAACGAGTATTTTAAATTGTAACTTTCAGTATTTTTTTTTTCTTTCCATAAACACTTTTTAATTGATTTGCAATGTGCCTCTGGGCTTCCTAGACAATTTAACTGCCGCAGGGCATTTAATGTCCTAGCACAGCCCCAACCCTCCTTGTATGTCATCGCCCTCTCCTCTTCTGGGGGTGTTTAACCACTTCAGCTCCGGAAGGTTTACCCCACCCCCTTCATGACCAGGCATTTTTTGCGATACAGCACTGCGTTATTTTAACTGACAATTGCGCAGGCGTGCAACGCAGTACTCGGAAAAAAAATTGTGTCCTAGAAAAAAAAAAGAAGAAAGCCGGCCGGCTCTCTGTAACAGACTGTGAGTCTGGGACTTCCGTGTATTGCGGTGACGTCAGAACGTCCCCTACGCGTTTTGTCACACCTGCCGTCGTCCCGGGGCCCACGGGCTGTTACAGAGACCCGGCCCGGCTTTTTTCTTTATTCTGCATATGACATTTTTACACAAATGTAAGTGCAATACTTTTTACCTTTTTTTTATAAAATAAATGCCTATGGTTTTTACGCTATGAAATGCCTTTTATTATTCTTTTCCAGGCAACATCTTCTATAAACCTCCTGATTGAGCCACATACTCCTACTAAGACACTGGGATCCTGACTGCAAAAAAGCAAAGGCCCTGGCTGGGTATCAAGCCATAGGCGCATGCATATGATCTCCTATAATTAAGAGATCCATAAGAGCTGGTAAGCGGCAGTTTGTGTGGAGGTGGAAGGCAGCCTCTTTTCCTTTTATCTCTACTCTCGGGTGTTGTGTGCAGTGTTAATTTCGTCTACTAAAATGACTAAAACATTTTAGTCGACTAAATGAATACTATTTTAGTCAAATAAAATAGGACTAAAACTAAAACAATTGAGATGATATTGGAAAAATAGAAAAAAAAAAGAGCTAGCGGTCACATGTGAGATGCAGACAGTCATTGCCCAAAACTGTCCCTTCCGGAGAGGAACTCTTTATTTTCACAAGACCGAGGTGTACGCCTCTGGTGGTGAAAGAGGAAGTCTTTGACAATGTCGATAGCAAGCCGTCTTAGAACAGAAGGTATTGAAAATCCAGAACTGCTGATCTGAATATAGCCTAGAAATATAGAGAATAGTAATCCATATATGGTAGATGATCCACACAACTGATGTTGCTGTAATTGTGTTATAATTAAGGTCTTGTAGGCTAAAAAGTGTCAACTGACTGTATCTGTATATTTTACATTGTGGTTTCCTGAATAAAAGCAAGAATGTAGAGCAACATCGGTTGTGCGGAACATCTATATGGATCTTCCAAACAGAGTCCTATAATTTTAGAAGTTGTAACGCTAAACATGGCAAAATCACACTGTGATTTTATGTCGATCTTGCATGTTTTGCAGCCGGCGGTCAAAACTTTCCAATCCTGAAGCCCTCGTTCACATTGAACGTGGTTTTGAGATTGTGCGACTTCATCTGAAATCGCACGATTTCAAAGCCGCATTGTCTGGTCTGACTTGAAAGATATCTGTGAGACTTAATGCACAGATGTCTGTTGAAGTCGCACCCGAAGTTGGCAAAAGTAGTGCAGGAACTGCTTTTGCAAATCGGCGTGCACAAAGTGGAGGTCGCAAGATTGGACCGGTGCCATTGCTTGGAATAGGCTGCAAACACGATTCTTCTGCGTTCAGGAGATGGAAGTTAGGCGAGGTTGAACCTCCTCTAACCTCAGCAGCTCCTAAAAGATCTTAAAAGCCTATGTCTACATGCCAAAAGCTTCTAAAATCAAGTTTAGGAGCTAGTATATATGGAGCCTAAGGAAGCACATCTCCTACTGACCACCAAAGTAAAGGGCACTTCTGCTTTGGCCACCAACATAAGAGGACACTTATACCCTCACCCTCACAATGTATGGGAAAACTTCTCATACTTACCACCTACGTAAGAGGACACTTCTTCTACTGGTCCCCAATGTAAGGATTCACTTCTCCTACTGACCACAATGTAAGGGGACATTTCTCCTACTGATCACCATGTAAGGGGACATTTCTCCTACTGATCACCAATGTAAGGGATCACTTGTCCTACTGACCACCAATGTAAGGGGTCACTTCTCCTACTGGCTCTCAATGTAAGGGGTCACTCCTACTGAGAACCAACGTAAGGGGACACTTCTCCTATTGGCCACCAATGTAAGGAGTCACTTTTCCCACTAGCCGCCAGCGTAAGGGGGCACTTATACCGATCACCAATGTAGGGGAGCACGTCTGTAGGGACCACCAACATAAGAGGACAAGTATATCCTAACCACCGACGTAAAGGGACACCTCACATACTGACCACCTACATAAGGGGACCATTCTCCTACTGACCACAATGTAAGGGGACATTTCTTCTAATGACCCCCAAAGTAAGGGGACACATCCAGGGGCGGACTGACCATTCGGCCACTCGGGCACTGCCCGAGGGCCCCGGGCGACTAGGGGGCCCCATCAAGGTTGCCAGTCTCAGTAAAACCAGGGACAGTATGTAAAAATCGGTGTTTTTTTTACATCTGTCTCTGAAATGTCCCTTACCGACATCCTTTTGGTTTAAAAATCCAGAGATTATAGCTGCCCCACCTCTTAAGTAACTTCTCAGCCAATAGAAACATGTCTGTGTATACTGTGTGATTGTATACTGTGTGTATACTGTGTGGCCCCATAATCATTGATTGCCTGGGGCCCCATATTCTCTTATTGCCCGGGGGCCCCATGAGTTGTCAGTCCGCCCCTGGACAAATCTCCTACTGGCCCCCAATGTAAGACGTCACTTCTCCTACTGGCCCCAATGTAAGGGGTAAATTCTCCTACTGACTCCCAATGTATGGCATCACTTCTGCTGGCCAACAATGTAAGGGGGCACTTCTCCTACTGGGCCAAAATGTAAGGGGTCACTTCTCCTACTGGCCGCCAAAATAAAGGAGCACTTATACAGATCACCAATGTAAGGGGGCACGTCTGCTCTGACCACCAACATAAGAGGACACGTATACTCTAACCACTAACATAAGGGGACACTTCTCATACTGACCACCTGCATAAGGGGACCCTTCTCCTACTGGCCCCCAATGTAAAGGGTCACTTCTCCTACTGGCCACCAATGTAAGTGGCACTTCTACTGCTCACCCACTCTGTCCACAATGTAAGGGGACATTTCTCCTACTGAACCACCAACGTAAGGGGACGCTTCTCCTACTAGCCCCCATTGTAAAGGGTCACTTCTCCTACTGGCTACCAATGTAAGTGGGCACTTCTACTGCTCACCCATGTAAGGGGTACTTCTCCTACCGATCACTAATGCAAGGGGTCACTTCCCCTACTGATCGCCAATGTATGGAGCCACCTTTCCTACTGACCACCAATGTAAGGGGTAACTTCTCCTATTGGCCCCCAATGAAAGGGGTCATTTCTCCTACTAGCTGCCAACGTAACAGGGCACTTCTACTGATCACCAATGTAAGGGGACACTTCTCCTACTGATCACCAATGTAAGGGGTCACTTCTCCTACTGATCACCAATGTAAGGGGTCACTTCTCCTACTGATCACCAATGTAAGGGGTCGCTTCTCCTACTGGCCACCAATGTAAGGGGTAACTTCTCCTATTGGCCCCCAATGAAAGGGGTCACTTCTTCTCCTACTAGCTGCCAATGATCACCAATGTAAGGGGTCACTTCTTCTATTGGCCCCCAATGTAAGGGGTCACTTCTCCTACTGATCACCAATGTAAGGACACACTTCTCCTACTGATCATCAATGTAAGGGGTCACTTCTCCTACTGATCACCAATGTAAGGGGTCACTTCTCTTACTGGCCACCAATGTAAGTGTACTGGCTGCCAATGTAACAGGGCACTTCTACTGATCACCAATGTAAGGGGACACTTCTCCTACTGATCAACAATGTAAGGGGTACTTCTGCTACTGATCACCAATGTAAGGGGTCACTTCTCCTACTAGCCCCAATGAAAGGGGTCACTTCTCCTACTGATCACCAATGTAAGGGGTCACTTCTTCTATTGGCCCCCAATGTAAGGGGTCACTTCTCCTACTGATCACCAATGTAAGGGGTCACTTCTTCTATTGGCCCCCAATGTAAAGGCACACTTCTCTTACTGATCATCAATGTAAGTGATCACTTCTCCTATTTTCCCCCAAAGTAAGGGGTCACTTCTCCTATTGGCCCCCAATGTAAGGGGTCACTTATCCCACTGATCACCAATGTAAGGGCACACTTCTACTGATCACAAATGTAAGGGGACATTTCTCCTACTGATCACCAATGTAAGGGGTGCCTTCTCCTATGGTCCCCCAATGTAAGGGCAACACTTCTCCTACTGATCATCAATGTAAGGGCACACTTCTCCTACTGATCATCGATGTAAGGGCACACTTCTCCTACTGATCATCAATGTAAGGGGTCACTTCTCCTGCTGATCACTGATGTAAGGGGTCACTTTCCCTAATGAACTCCCTCATAATGGGGGAAATCATCTGGTGACCACTGCTGTAAGGGGTTAATTTTTGCTTACTGACCACCAACATAAGAGGTCACTTCTACTAATCACCAACATAAGAGATGCTTTCTTCTGCTCTCCTACTGCTATTGCCTATCAGACATTATTTACGATATATCTAGAACGTTGCAGGGATCATTTGTGTTAGTCATTTGTTTTTTTACTTCAGGCATTTGTGCCAAAACTGCTAACAAAGGCACTTCTCCAATAGTTTTGTTGTCCAAAGAGAGAAACCACAACAAGACTTTCATTCCAGATGAGCATATAATTCCAGAATTTCAGGAACAGGAAGCATAACGTATCAATTGAAAAATTCCCGACATCAAATCACCATTCTAAGTATTCCGTGAAAGATCTTTGTGTATTGATGAATAGAAAACAATGCATATACAGTATAAGATGATCCCCTTTGTCTTTAAAAATATAACAAGTTGATTATGTATGGGCATTTTAGAATACTGGAGAGAGAAGCACAAGCAAGAGAAGGAGAGAAGAGTGCCAAATGTGGTCCTAAAATACCCGACTGGTCATCTTTCTTTGTAGAGGAAGAGACATATTTGAGATATAGAAGTGTTTGTGTTCTTTGGTCATGAAAAATCACTCAATGTATGGTAATCCTAGTAGCATGCAAAAAAAAAAGAAGAAGCAGAGTGTGCTGAACACCGGGCAGGAGAGTATCACGTACCTGGGGAAGACTGGAATGTTGTATAGGCCTCTCTCGTACCTCCTGCCTAACACTACTGAATGTGCAGACAGAGACGTGTAAAGGCAAGGAGTTGGTGATCTGGTGATGCCCGCTCTGTAGGTGGGCAGAGCTGGTAGTCACAGTCCTCGGAACAGGATGCAGGAGAAGCTTGGCACCAGAGCGTGAGATGGAAGCAGAACCAGGAGACAAGCAGCAGTCAGCGGCAACCGGGCACCGAGGTACCCAATCAGCAGGCAAAGCAAGTCCAGGAGACAGGCCAAGGTTGTTAACAGCTGGGCAACGTGGTACAGAGTCAGGAGGTAGATCAGATCCAGTAAACAAGCCAAGGTTGGAGTAGTAGGTAACAGCGATAGAGCATGAGCCGAGGCCAAGTCCAAAGGCAGGTCATACATGGGTAAGTAGGTACAGCAGATTAGGTCTTGGGAACACAGGAACGAGCTGAAGACTATTCAGCAACTGCTCCCAGTGATAGACCAGTTTAAATAGGCCACTGGGTGCCAAGTCTTAATTGGTATGTGCACGTGCTCGCGCACGAGTTCAAGCTTGCACACGAATATGTGAGCAATGAACTTGCACTTCATAAGTAACATTGGTCCTTCGCTCATTAATATTAGCAGGTGTGCAATGTGCACGAGTATGAGCATAAATCCGCACTGGCCCTTTGGTGATAGAAATCTGGTTTACCTTACAGAGAGCCTATTTCCCACAAATTGTGTATGTCTAGGAAAATAAAAAAAAAAAAAGCCGACTCCACTACAAAAAATGTTCAAACACTGGTGACTTTATTGTTTTCAGATAAACAAAAAGTCCCTCTCTGGGAACTCCTTGTCAACGCATTTCACCCACAAAGCTGGGTTTAATCAAAAAGAGCTCTATGATTAAGGGTAGCTTTGTAGTGAAACATGATGGAGTAGAGGTTCCAGGTGAGGAGGACTCTTTGCTTGTTTGCCCAGAACAATAAAGTTGCTTTTTTTGTCCTCACTTGAAAGTTATTGTACCACTGCCATTTGGGGCTGCATGTTATTTCATTCATTGCTCTACTTTTGGTGTTTATCATTCACCTGGGGGTGACCCAATCAGGGCTCAAGTCCTGCGGGGACGCATGGGAACGGAGTTCCTGTACTTTTTCCACAACAGGAACTCAGTTCCTGTTAGCAGCCGTGTCCTGCAAGACTTTGAAGTATGCGAGCTGTGTGGCAGGTGCTACACCAGCAGCTGCCGACACAGCTCGCAATAGTAAGTAGGGGGCCCCATGACAGCTTCTGTTTTGAACTACCTGTCAATCACAGCGGGTAGATCAGGTCCCTGCTGCTAAGAGATTGTATTTAGTCAGACCTCTCGTGATGCGCTCCTCCCTGCCGGCCCCTCCTGATTTTCTGTCCTCTCATCCCCCCCCCCCCCCCCCAGTCTCCTGCATACTTGCTCTGTGTGTCCCGCTGAATCCCCCCTCCTCCATCTTCAGTGCCATATGATGAGAGAACCCAGAGGAGGAGCACAGCTATTCTGCTCACAGGACATGCAGGGAGAGAGGTGAGCTGAGGGAGGAACATCAGTTTGGGGTGGTAAGCTGAGCACAATACCTGGCAAAGTTTAATACCAGGAGGGAAGTTTATGTGGAAATATGTGAAGGGTTAGAATTGCAGCAAGTGTGTGTTGGAGCCCTGCAGAGTTTTTTCCCCAGGACTTGACCCCTGGACCCAATCCCTGCTGATTGCCCATATGGTACAATTTATTAGAAATGATTCAATAAGAGGGTCGGTGTCTGCAGTAAGGCAGTACAGCTGGTCCTCCTACTCAGCAGGTGCCTGGACCCCACTTTTGGACTGGCGGGGCTGGCTGTACTGCCTTATCAGGGGTCCTGGTCATGACAGCAAAACAGAAAACTAATGTGGGGTTGATGATATATATAGACCGGGTGAAGTAAAGAATTCACTATCACGACCGGAGGTAGTTCCATTCCGTAAAAGGTATGAGCAAAGATTAATGTAACAGAGAGGTCTAGAGACTGGAGATGGACCTCGTTCAATAAAAAAAACGATGAGATGGTTATGAGGACAGCAAATACAGTGCCTACCCCTAGAGAGAACTGCCAGGTTTTATATATAAAGGGAGAATGGAAGAAAAAGAGTGATAAGTAGGGCAAGGAAGAAGAGAAATAGGAAAAGGGGGAGGGGAGAGAAAGGGGGTAAAGGAGAAAGGGACAAAGGGTAGTGTTGGCGTGCCAGAGGGGGAGGCGCCACATGCCCCCATCAGCCAGGGGAATGCAAATCAAAGAGGGCTTTACCCTGCCCAAGGTAGACAAACTTAGTTTCCTTTTTATCAGTGGCTAAATTGCAGCCAACCTGGATGTAAGCTGGCATTCCTGGGCCAATCAGCTGCTGCGGGGACATTCCCTGCCCCACAGATATTGCCACATGGCCATATTTGGTCAATGATGTCATGAGCATCCCTGCCCCTTTGTGTATTGTGCATGGGTGGGGAATCCCATGTAATCACATGGGACAATTGTTCCATAACCCGGCCCACAAACCTGCCCACACTAACGCTCATTGCCCCTTTCATTTTAGCCCATTCCTCAACCGGCCCACAAACACGCCCACATTACTGGCTATTGCCCCCTTATGCAAGCCCATTGTTTCTATAATTCCAATGGCATGATGGGAATTCTTGTTTGCTACGAGCGGTCATGCCCCCTTCACAGGAAAATACATCAGCAATAGACATGTGCAATTAGTTTCCTTTTTTTTCGTTTTTCGTTTTTTTTCGTTATATTCGTTCATTCGTTATCGTACGAATGAACGAACGATTCGCTAAAAATTTTAACGAATCGTTCCAATCGAACGAATCCGAAAAACAACGAAAATCCAAAAAAAACTAATTAGAAACAACGAATCTACGAAAGAAGAAAATCCGAAAAACGAAAAACAGGAAAAACGAAAATCAAAATGAACGAAAAAATTCGTACATTCGTAACTTTATTTTTTTTTGTTGAATTGGTAATTTTCCGTGTCCATTACAATGGCGCTGCTTAACGTGCCTCGAATGGATTGAACGAAAAAATTCGTACATTCGTAACTTTTTTTTTTTTTTTTGCGATTCGTAATTTTCCGTGTCTCTTACAATGGCGCTGCTTAACGTGCTTCGAATGGATTGAACAAAAAAATTCGTACATTCGTAACTTTATTTTTTTTTGTTGAATTGGTCATTTTCCGTGTCCCTTACAATGGCGCTGCTTAACATGCTTCGAATGGATTGAACGAAAAAATTCGTACATTCGTAACTTTTTTTTTCGATTCGTAATTTTCCGTGTCTCTTACAATGGCGCTGCTTAACGTGCTTCGAATAGATTGAATGAAAAAATTTGTACATTCGTAATTTTTTTTTTTTTTTTTGCGATTCGTAATTTTCCGTGTCTCTTACAATGTCGCTGCTTAACGTGCTTCGAATGGATTGAACGAAAAAATTTCGTACATTCGTAACTTTTTTTTTCGATTCGTAATTTTCCGTGTCTCTTAAAATGTAATAATAGCATACACATTACATAAAATTATGAATTATGCTCCGATTACGAATCTGCGAATGTTAGGAATGTTACGAAAGTACGAATAAATACGAATGTGTTCGAATAAACGAATAAACGAAAATTAAACTAACGGAAAAACAAATCAACGAAAAAATAACTCTTACGCAAATACGAATCGTTACGAATACTAACACCGACGACTTACGAATTTACGAATCGTTACGAATCAACGGAAACGAAAGAAACGCAACGAAAATAAACGAATTTTTCTGTTGTGCACATGTCTAATCAGCAATTTCCTACTACTACCGGTACCTCCAGGCACTTGGGTATAGCTGTCATTTCTGAATGGAGGGAATAACATCATTTTTCTCAGAAAATGGACTGTCTAGCAAGAAAAAATATCAGCACGTTCCACATATGTAAAGGGACAGAGATTAGGAATGACAATCCAGTAACAATCCTGGAATTTTGGCTTTAAACATATACTCTATGTATTATGAGAGTTGGAGGAGGTGGTAGTGATGTAAGGGCTATACCCACCCAGGGACTCTGCATACACCCCAGAACATCTGGTTGCACGCGTATTGCTAATAACTTCTTGGGAAGAAGACAAATAAACTGTTGAAGTTGGAGAACTCTTTGGAATGAGTTCAGCCTCAGCTCCTTGGAGTGATCGGGCTCAGTATATGACTAATCCCCACTTGTGTATTAAGCATTATGTTTAATCGAGATACAAGTATCATCAACAAATGACTTCATGTTCTTTTTTTGGATAAAGTCATGGAGAAAACCCAAACAAATCCCAACACCAAATGACTTCTGGGGCGTATAAGGGAGGGCGTTTCTCAGATGGGAATCCCCACCACCACCTCATCCATATCACCTCTCAGCACTGTCACAGACCAGTACAGGCCTGCAGGGGATTCTTCTTGTATTCATGTAATAAGAGTTGACATTTATTTTCCTAAAGTTGACCAAGGCTCTTATCATGCCTGAACATTCGATAAGCACCTGAACGACCGCAACATACAGGGATATACAATGTAATACTGACCTATAATAGCACACATAGGTTGGACTTGATGGTCTTTTTTCAACCTCACCTACTATGTAACTATGTAACATTGCGGCAGGATTACCTTCTAGCATATCTACAAGCAGGACCGGTGCTAAGACTAGGCAAACTAGGCAGCCGCCTAGGGCGCACTGCTGCCTAGGGCGCCCAGCCACTGGGGTTCTTACTCTCTTCTCTCTGCAGCAAGCAACTAAGTCTAAGCATCAGCAAGCAGCTGCCGCTCCGTTCGCACATAGTGTCAGAGGCGCAGCGACGACGGAGGAATGTGTCTGTGTCCCGACTCCCGAATGAATGGAAGCAAGCAAACATTCATTGGTGGGCCCTGGTGAGGCTGCATGTGATGGGTGCTGGTGAGGCTGCATTTAATGGGAGCTGGTGAGGCTGCATTTGATGGGTGCTGGTGAGGCTGCATTTGATAGGCGCTGGTGAGGCTTCATTGATGGGTGCTGGTGAGGCTGCATTTTAAAGGCGCTGGTGAGGCGACATTGATGGGAGCTGGTGAGGCTGCATTTGATGGGTGCTGGTGAGGCTGCATTTGATGGGTTCTGGTGAGGCTGCATTTTTAATGGGTGCTGGTGAGGCTGCATTTGATGGGTGCTGGTGAGGCTGCATTTTTAATGGGTGCTGGTGAGGCTGCATTTTAAAGGCGCTGGTGAGGCGACATTGATGGGAGCTGGTGAGGCTGCATTTGATGGGTGCTGGTGAGGCTGCATTTGATGGGTGCTGGTGAGGCTGCATTTAATGGGTGCTGGTGAGGCTGCATTTGATGGGTGCTGGTGAGGCTGCATTTGATAGGCGCTGGTGAGGCGGCATTGATGCGCGCCGGTAGGCTGCATGGATGGGTGCTATTGAGGCTGCATTTGATGGGTGCTGGTGAGGCTGAATTTGATAGGCGCTGGTGAGGCGGCATTGATGGGCACCGGTAGGCTGCATTGATGGGTGCTATTGAGGCTGCATTTGATGGGCGCTGGTGAGGCGGCATTGATGGGTGCTGGTGAGGCTGCATTTGATGGGTGCTGGTGAGGCTGCATTTGATGGGCGCTGGTGAGGCGGCATTGATGGGTGCTGGTGAGGCTGCATTTGATGGGTGCTGGTGAGGCTGCATTTGATGGGTGCTGGTGAGGCTGAATTTGATAGGCGCTGGTTAGGCGGCATTGATGGGCACCGGTAGGCTGCATTGATGGGTGCTATTGAGGCTGCATTTGATGGGCGCTATTGAGGCTGCATTTGATTGGCAATTCATCAAAAAGGTGGGGTATGCATGCGCAGAGCAAAGGGGGTGGAGTCAGGGGAGCTAATGGGGGGGGCGGCAAAATGAGGTTTCGCCTAGGGTCTCAAAAATCCTTGCACCAGCCCTGCCTGCAAGAAGGAACTAAATGTTTACAAAATCGTCACCTCTTGCCATGCTGCTTCAGCTACGGGTTCACACTCCTTCTTCACCGTCATCACCACTGACATTATATCCTGGTCTTCTTCCAGGTCTGCTGTTCTCTTTCTTCAGCCATTGGGAAGCCACTGAAGACTGAAATCCTGTACATGTGCATGGGGGTTACATTGTCCCACAATTCAGCTCTTACTCCCAGCGTCTTACAGATGCCAGGGTTGTAAACTGCACTGCACATGTGCATGGGAGAAAAAGAGTTCCAAGATCCATGGAGTCCTAGGTTCTAAATCACCGCATCCCAAAATGAGTAGAAAGAACAGGCAACCCCCATGGGCGGGTGGGATTTTAAAAGTGAACAATCCTTTTTTTCAAAACTATCAAATTTATTAGAAACCGCAAAACCGCATACATTGAATGAAAGACTTAAGTCAAAAAACAACAAAAAGTACATCAATATTGTTACCGTATATACTCGAGTATAAGCCGACCCGAATATAAGCCGAGGCACCTAATTTTACCACAAACAACTGGGAAAACGTATTGACTCGAGTATAAGCCTAGGGTGAGAAATGCGCAGCTACTGTAAGTGGAAAAGAGGGTCAACAATGCCCATTTGCAGCCTCACTGTGCCCATTTGCAGCCTCACTGTGCCCATTTGCAGCCATAGGTCCCCCGAACTTCAAACTTGGTAGTTAAGGGTTCCTAGATGCCCCCTAGCTGCAGCCAAAATTTGGGGTCTCTGGACCGAAAAGGTCCCGAAATGACATTGCTGCAGATGGACACAGTTGACCGAGTTTGGGGCCCCTGTATCTCGGGGTCACTTGGTGCTAGGAACCCCAAATTTGGTGTTCCACTGGGTTTGAATACCAAATTTGGGGTTCCGAGCACCAAGTGGCCCCGAGATACGGGGGCCCAAAATTCGGGTCGGAAAATGTCAAGCACTTTTCTGCAGCAGAGAATGACATTTTCCGAACCGACTTTGGGGCCCCCGTATCTCGGGGTCACTTGGTGCTAGGAACCCCATCTTTGGATATGTTGTAGTGCTAGGTCCACTGGGTTTTCATACCACATTTGGCACCAAGTGGCCCTGAGATACGGGGCCCCAAAGTCGGATCGGAAAATGAATTTTTCTGCTGCAGAAAAGTGCTTGACTCGAGTATTAGCCGAGGGGGGAACTTTCAGCACAAAAAAAAT
Source organism: Lithobates sylvaticus (assembly GCA_028564925.1). NCBI lineage: Eukaryota > Metazoa > Chordata > Amphibia > Anura > Ranidae > Lithobates > Lithobates sylvaticus. The sequence goes on from CM053031.1 coordinate 284,698,986, forward strand.
GTACTGAAAAGCTTGGCTTATACTCGAGTATATATACGGTATATATAAAAAATATTGCATAGTACCTGCAGAGACAGATAGGCTAGTTGGATGAACCCAACGTTTCCGGTTTGATGCCCTTCTTCAGGGTTTTTTTAACATCCAGAGCCCGGTTTCTATTGAAAGAATATATACACATACATATCGTTTAGTAAATAGTTTGTGTAGACAATATAAACATTGTAGATCTATTTTGTTTGTATTTCTCAAGACAATAAAGAGTTGAGCAAAAGCACACATAGTGAACAACCAGGTGATAATGTTGCCCTCATAACTAGGAGGTGAAAATGATCTCAAGGTGTAGTGAGAGGAACCTCCTTATGGATGACCCCAAAGTAGTTTCACCAGTGGCGGTGCGTGCAAAGAGGGCGCAGGAGCGCCGCCCCCCCTCTCCTGCACTGCTCTATCACCAATAGATAGATTCATGCATTGCATGAATCTATCTATTGTCACCGCTGCCGCCCCCTATTCAGGTGTCCGGCCCCTGATCGGGCGCCGGGCATCTGAATTACAGTGGGGGGGGGGGGGGTGTTTCTGGAAGCGCCCCTATTAGAGCTGTAAAGCTCTAATAGGGGACCTTATTAGAGCGGTGGGCTCTAATAGGCTTCCCTAAGTGTAAACAGCGGGCGCAATGCTTTGCGTTCGCTGCTTACACAGTATTGTGTTAGGGAAGCGAATACATCGCTTCCCTAACACAGACCCGCCTCTCAGCCAATCAGGTTGCCAGGTCTGTTACCTGTAACCTGATTGGCTGAAGTCACAGGCGCTGTGATTGGACGCTAGGCGTCCAATCATAGCAGAAGACAGGAGGAGCGTGGGATAAGAAGACCTCGGACGATGAGACACCGCTCGCCGCCTGACACCGTCACCAGCTGCACATCGAGACAAGGTAAGTGCAGAGGGCAGGCAGGGGGCACAGTGGCAGCACTTGGAGGGGCACAGTGGCAGCACTTGGAGGGGCACAGTGGCAGCACTTTGAGGGGCACTCTGGCAGCACTTGAAGGGGCACTCTGGCAGCACTTGAGGGGCACAGTGGCAGCACTTGAGGGGCACAGTGGCAGCGTTTGATGGGCACAGTGGCAGCGTTTGATGGGCACAGTGGCAGCATTTAATGGGCACAGTGGCAGCGTTTGATGGCACAGTGAGGCTGTTTGTTTGCGCCCCCCCAAAAATTTTGAGCACCAGCCGCCACTGAGTTTCACACAGATTCCCCAGCGAAGGTCCATAGACCACGGGTATAGATCAGATCAAATGATCTGAAATAGATGGAACAAAATACATGATAGTATAACAAATAACACCATTACAGGTATTTTAAATGGGGAAGTCTCAAAGTAAAAGGAAGGGTAGGGGTGGGTATCTTCATCCCTTGCAATAATTCAAAGGACCAGTAAACACTGTTCAGAGGACCACTCCAAGGGTGCTCCACGGTGCTAACTGGTGAGGGGGAGAGAAGTGGGGCTATTTCGATACCCAATTAAGTCAAACAAAAAATTGAATAAAATGTAACATTTATTTTAACATCAAGAGTAGAAAGCAAAAAATATCACATATACATGGCAAAACACAAAATATGTTAAGCAACTCCTATATAGTAATGAGATCATGTAAACAAATACAAAACCCCTAGGTAGATGGGCATAAGGTGATGTGGGTTTAGACGTGATCCTTGACTAGTTTCGCAGCCAATGCTGCTTCCTCAAAAGGCGTCACCCATAACATCTAGGAAAAATACATACAGTTTAATGCATAGTACAGAACAAACAAGTATAGTTTTGTAATACATAGTATTTGAGTTTTTATAAAAAAAAATATATATATATATATATATATATATATATATATATATATATAAGGGAAGCTGTCTCACTCACCCACCAGGAGCCCTCAACACAACAAGATGGCAAAAGAGATGCCCTAGATTCGGGTGACCCCCCCCGGGGGCGGACAAGGGGGGGCCAAAAGAGAATGGCTGGAGAGGAAATAGTGATGATATTAGATACACAGATACATTACAGGTATACTGCCTGGGCGGGAAACACATTGTACATCTCTTCAGCTGGTTCATATACACTGGATGTGCCTCCGTTGTGCAGTGAAACCTTTGATATGCTGTCTCCATGGGTATGTATTATCCTATGGAGTCTGCTTTGGATGTCTTATATCCTTATTAACTATGTTCACAGTCATACAGGCCCATTGCACTCTTAAATCGGGACCTAAAAATTCTAACCGAGATTCTGGCCACAAGACTCTCACAAGTTATTACGACTTTAGTGGATATAGATCAGACAGGTTTCATTCCTCAAAAATCTACAGATACAAACCTTAGGAGACTGTTCGCTCACTTGCAAATTGACCATGCGAACCCCGGGACTAGGGTGGTGGTATCACTAGACATGGCGAAAGCCTTTGATTCGGTTGACTGGAACTATATGCTGATAGTACTACGTCATTGGAGAGGTTTTCATGACATGGATATCGCTGTTATATAGCCAGCCCCAAGCGGCCATTAAGCTGGGCACCGCGGTTTCCCCTCGGTTTTCGGTAGGTAGAGGCACGCGTCAGGGGTGTCCGCTATCACCATCCCTATTTGCCCTAGCAATAGAAGCTTTGGCTATAGCTTTGAGAAAGTCGAGTGACGTGAAGGCCCTAGAGGTGGGTGGTATACGAGAGTGCATTGCACTTTATGCAGACGGCATGCTCCTCTTTCTACAAGACGCAGGACCATCATTGGAGGCAGTGTTTGGCATATTGGATAAATATGATACCTTTTCAGGACTGAGATTGAATTGGGAGAAATCAAATGTGATGGCTATAGACGCCGGTGCCCAGGCTCTGGCGACCAAAAGGGTTCCCATTTCATGGCTCTCGGAATTCAAGTATTTGGGTATCAGGATATCGCCCAGAGTAGGAGATTTCATGTCCCAAAACTTACTCCCTTTATTGAACAAGGTCAAAGTGCAACTAGACTCTTGGAGACATCTTCCATTGTCGCTAACATCGATGGTACTAGAGGATCCATTTGTCCAGAACCCAGGCACATAACACATGCTTCCTCCTGTAAGCATGTCTGTGTATCTACAGCTGCCATTGCAGGGGTCAAGTCCTGGGGAAAAAAGTGTGGGAACCCCCACCCAAGATCCACTCGCCCACCAAAAAAAAAAAAACTATACGCTCATATGCACGAACGCTTCAAAAGTGGTATTTTTCATCCAATTTTCGTATTGTGTGTATGAAGCTTAACTGTTAGTACATAAAAAAAAGACAATCCTCAATAAACATAAATACGGTAATTCTCTGAATAATCAGCATTCATTCAATTGTGCTTCCATGCAAATGTGATCATCATGTTCTGATCTTTATTGGGGAATTTTATTTTGTATATAGAGTGTTTATGTGGTGAGTTTACACTTTTCATTGAACAGAGTTTGGATAACACAGGGTTATATGGAAAGCTCATAAATGAAGTGCACATTATGTGGACAGAATGCTTGGGGAGATAGTGATGTGTTCCTGCTTAGGAGATGTATGTTAGCTTGGGGGGGGGGGGGGCTGCAAACTCTGCAGGGCTCCAACACACACTCGCTGCTATTCCAACCTTCACATATTTCCACATAAACTTCCCTCCTGGCATTAAACTTTGCCAAGTATTGTGCTAAGCTTACCCCCCCAAACTGATGTTCCTCCTCAGCTCACCTCTCTCCCTGCATGTCCTGTGAGCAGAATAGCTGTGCTCCTCCTCTGGGTTCTCTCATCATATGGCACTGAAGATAGAGGGGGGGGGGGGGATTCAGTGGGACACACAGAGCAGGTATGCAGGAGACTGGGGGGGGGGGAGATGAGGAGACAGAAAACCAGGAGGGGCCGGCGGGGAGGAGCGCATCACGAGAGGTCTGACTAAATACAATCTCTTAGCAGCAGGGACCTGATCTACCTGTCTGCTAGCTGTGATTGACAGGTAGATCGAAGCGGAAGCTGTCATGGGGCCCCCTACTGGCAATGCCTAAATGGTCAGGTGTGCGGCACTTACTATTGCGAGCTGTGTCGGCAGCTGCTGGTGTAGCACCTGCCACACAGCTCGCATACTTCAAAGTTTTGCAGGACACGGCTGCTAACGGGAACTGAGTTCCTGTTGTGGAAAAAGTACAGGAACTCCGTTTCCATGCGTTCCCGCAGCCCTGTGCCATTGTTACCACTTTCTTTACATTGTCACCAACAGGTCATGGTTATTACAAAGCCAAGTGATGGTGTCTCTACCCATATGCTAGAGTAACCACAGTGTAATTTTATTAAAATCTGTGGCAGAATACCATAATACGAGATGACACAAACATTTTAGCCATGACACTTTGCATATTATTGACTATGTCAACGGGGGATATTAGTTACTCACCCAACACCCCTTTATGGCATAACCCATGTCTACGGGAATTTTTCCAATGGACAGACAGATTATTTTGTGCGAGACGTGGAGTGAAATATTTTTCATATCTCTATGATAAGGCCACTCCCAAATACAGCATATTTTAAATACCCACAGCAAACGCTCAGTCTGGATTTACAAACTCTGTCTAGATGCTAAAGATCTTTGAGCTTTCTCAGCCAGGACATTGTAAACGTATTTCTATTTATTAGTCTTGTATCTCACATATTATACTTCCTATATTCTCTTTTAAATGGGTAAAATCCAGTCCCCCTCTTGCTCTAAATGTCCCTCTAATGAAGGTACATTTTACCATATAGCTTGGGAAAGTCCACCTATATGTACCTTCTGAAGTCACAAACTTAATAAGTTCGGTCTGATCCTACATTCCTCCCACTCTAAAGCTGGCCATCGACGGTCCAAATTCCATCAAGTTCACGAACCGGTGGAGATTCTAACCATGTTTGGGTAGGCTAAATTAAATTGATCAATCGATCAAAAACCATATAAAAGGGTTGCGCTAATGTTGTAGTAAGCAACAGCTGCTGCCTCACAATCTAACAGAGTATTGTGTAACAATCAATTTTTTTTAAAGTGCAGCACACAATAAATGCTAAAAGTAAATATACACGAACGGTAATGGTACCATATATCAAATAATAAAGTGCAATGTGCAAATGAATGAATATGTGCCAAAAAAGGTTCAAATAGTGCAAAAGTCCACAAATAGGAACTGTAAATACAAAGCAGCTACTGTGTGTCAAGATAGTCCCGATGTGAAAAGTTGGGGATTAAATCCACTCCATTAGCAATTATAAAAAATATATCCAATGTCCATTTAAGGAGTTACCACGACATGTGCATCCACCATCCAGGAGGGAGAGTAAACACGCTTACCGGAACATATGAACTCAACTGCCAGTGGCAGTCGAATGCGCATAAAGATGGAAGTGCCAGGATGATGGTCAAGGGAGTAATCTCTGAAGATCTGTCACCATAACTCTCCACCACGTCTAGCCCCTTCTGTGGGTACTCACGTGGTTGGGCTTACGAGGATGGCCATCTCCCAGATCTCCCCGTACATCCTCTCTGGTGTTGGCGGTGATGCAGAGAGATCACTCCGATGAGGATGGCGGCGGCCATCTCCTGGATCTCCCCGTACATCCTCTCTGACGTTGGTGGTGATGCAGAGAGATCTCTCCGATGAGGATGGCAGCGGCCATCTCCTGGATCGCCCCATACATCCTCTCTGAAGTTGGTGGTGATGCAGAGAGATCTCTCCGATGAGGATGGCGGCGGCCATCTCCTGGATCTCCCCATGCATCCTCTCTGAAGTTGGTGGTGATGCAGAGAGATCTCTCCGATGAGGATGGCAGCGGCCATCTCCTGGATCGCCCCATACATCCTCTCTGAAGTTGGTGGTGATGCAGAGAGATCTCTCCGATGAGGATGGCGGCGGCCATCTCCTGGATCTCCCCATACATCCTCTCTGACGTTGGTGGTGATGCAGAGAGATCTCTCCAATGAGGATTGCAGCGGCCATCTCCTGGATCTCCCTGTACATCCTCTCTGACGTTGGTGGTGATGCAGAGAGATCTCTCCAATGAGGATTGCAGCGGCCATCTCCTGGATCTCCCCGTACATCCTCTCTGGTGTTGGCAGTGATGCAGAGAGATCACTCTGATGAGGATGGTGGCGGCCATCTCCTGAATCTCCCCGTACATCCTCTCTGGTGTTGGCGGTGATGCAGAGAGATCACTCTGATGAGGATGGCGGCGGCCATATCCTGGATCTCCCCGTACATCCTCTCTGGTGTTGGCGGTGATGCAGAGAGATCTCTCCGATGAGGATGGCGGCGGCCATATCCTGGATCTCCCCGTACATCCTCTCTGGTGTTGGCGGTGATGCAGAGAGATCTCTCCAATGAGGATGGCGGCGGCCATCTCCTGAATCTTCCCGTACATCCTCTCTGGTGTTGGCGGTGATGCAGAGAGATCACTTTGAGGATGGCGACGGCCATATCCTGGATCTCCCCGTACATCCTCTCCGGTGTAGGCAGTGATGCAGAGAGATCACTCCAATGACAAGGGCGGCAGGCCATCTCCTGGATCTCCCTATACAGGATGCAGAGAAATCACTCCGATGAGGATGGTGGCAGCCATTGCCTGGATCTCCCCTTACATGCTCTCCCGGTATCGGCCAATACGGTCGCTTCTCTTCTTGGCCAATCAGGTCTCAGGACCCGCTTCCTGATTGGCCGGGAGGAGAAGCTGAAAGACAATAGCGATGATTATTTCGCTTTTGTCACACAACTGGTTGGGCTCTGCGCCCTGAGCCCACCCTTTTTTGAAGCCAATTAGAGCCTCAGACTCTAATCATGTGATTAAAAAAAAAAAACCCAATTGAAATCCATGCGTCCGGCGCCCTGCATGTACATTAGGATTATGAGCGGGCCGCCACTGGTATTGTGGCGCTACATTGTATGGCTATATGTTCAATTGTCATCTGTATATGTCTGCCTAGATAATGCAAAGTCGTTCGCCTCTCCATCTCTGCCCGCAGACTCTTGGGACATGTCAAAGTTCCCAGTAGCCTGCAGGACCACTCACAAATTGCAATGCGACTCGTGCATGTGAAGTGGGAAGTTGGCTGTGAAGAGTAACAGCCGGCTTTACATACTAAACATGCGGTCACCGGGGGCCCTAAGACCGGTGAAGAACCAGCCCAGAAGAGGGCGGCGCTGGACCCCAGGACAGGTAAGTGTCCTTTTATTAAAAGTTGGCAGCTACATTATTTGTAGCCGCTAACATTTCAAGATCCACTTTCAGATCAGACCGTGATATTTATCTCACCGTTATCCGCTCTTGTTTTCCCAGTCATTGTGTGCTACAAACTCCGACTTCCCAAGAAAAAAACAAAACACTTCCTTAGAATTGGGTGGATGGAATACTGGTTGGACGTGTGATGGTTCCTTTTCCTGTAGATTTGGCTCTATTCCTCCGTGTCAGTTTGTTATACAAGTCCTGAAGATTCCGAGTTCACAGTCTCAGCACAGTGTAGACTTTTCTTCCACTTGGACAGTTCGAAAACAAATAAGAACTGGAGGAAGCCGTGTTGGATCAGTAATCTGTATATAAGGTGACGGCGAGTGTCTCGTCAGTGGAGGAGAAGCAGCAGGTTACACTCCATTATAGAGTTATAATTCAATGATTCCTCTGTTTTCCTGGCTCTATAATCTCAGGAGGTGATAATATTATAATTTTAGCACTTGTGTGGTTTGGGAAGGGAGAACCCGGCATTCCTTCCTCCTTACATGCCAATAAATTCCACAAAGGTCTGTATAAGATCTGTAGAGGACCCTGCACCCCCCTGTGACACTGACCCCACCCATGTGACACTGACCCTTCACCCCCTGTGACACTGACCCTTCACCCCCTGTGACACTGACCCTACACCCCCTGTGACACTGACCCCACCCCATGTGACACTGACCCTGCACCCCCTGTGACACTGACCCTGCGCCCCCTGTGACACTGACCCTGCACCCCATGTGACACTGACCCTGCACCCCCTGTGACACTGACCCCACCCCATGTGACACTGACCCTGCACCCCCTGTGACACTGATCCTGCACCCCCTGTGACACTGACGCTGCACCCCCTGTGACACTGACCCTGCGCCCCCTGTGACACTGACCCTGCACCCCTGTGACACTGACCCTGCACCCCCTGTGACACTGACCCTTCACCCCCTGTGAGACTGATCCTGCACCCCCTGTGACACTGACCCTTCACCCCCTGTGAGACTGATCCTGCACCCCCTGTGACACTGATCCTTCACCCCTGTGACACTGACCCTGCACCCACTGTGACACTGCTCCTGCACCCCCTGTGACACTGACCCTTCACCCCCTGTGACACTGCTCCTGCACCCCCTGTGACACTGACCCCACCCCTGTGACACTGACCCTTCACCCCCCTGTGACACTGGCCCTGCACCCCCTGTGACACTGATCCTGCGCCCCCTGTGACACTGACCCTGCACCCCCTGTGACACTGACCCTGCACCTCCTGTGACACTGACCCTTCACCCCCTGTGACACTGATCCTGCACCCCCTGTGAGACTGATCCTGCACCCCCTGTGACACTGATCCTTCACCCCTGTGACACTGGCCCTGCACCCCCTGTGACACTGACCCTGCACCCCCTGTGACACTGACCCTTCACCCCCTGTGACACTGCTCCTGCACCCCCTGTGACACTGACCCCACCCCTGTGACACTGACCCTTCACCCCCCTGTGACACTGGCCCTGCGCCCCCTGTGACACTGATCCTGCACCCCCTGTGACACTGATCCTTCACCCCTGTGACACTGGCCCTGCACCCCCTGTGACACTGACCCTGCACCCACTGTGACACTGCTCCTGCACCCCCTGTGACACTGACCCTTCACCCCCTGTGACACTGCTCCTGCACCCCCTGTGACACTGTTCCTGCGCCCCCTGTGACACTGACGCTGCACCCTCTGTGACACTGACGCTGCACCCTCTGTGACACTGACCCTGCGCCCCCTGTGACACTGATCCTGCGCCCCCTGTGACCCTGATCCTGCGCCCCCTGTGACACTGACGCTGCACCCTCTGTGACACTGACCCTGCGCCCCCTGTGACGCTGATCCTGCGCCCCCTGTGACGCTGACCCTGCGCCCCCTGTGACGCTGACCCTGCGCCCCCTGTGACGCTGACCCTGCACCCCCTGTGACACTGACCCTGCGCCCTCTGTGACACTGACGCTGCGCCCCCTGTGACACTGACCCTGCGCCCCCTGTGACACTGACCCTGCGCCCCCTGTGACACTGAGCCTGCGCCCCCTGTGACACTGATCCTGCGCCCCCTGTGACACTGACCCTGCGCCCCCTGTGACACTGACCCTGCGCCCCCTGTGACACTGACCCTGCGCCCCCTGTGACACTGATCCTGCACCCCCTGTGACACTGACGCTGCACCCCCTGTGACACTGAGCCTGCACCCCCTGTGACACTGACGCTGCACCCCCTGTGACACTGCGCCCCCTGTGACACTGACCCTGCGCCCCCTGTGACACTGACGCTGCGCCCCCTGTGACACTGACGCTGCGCCCCCTGTGACACTGACCCTGCGCCCCCTGTGACACTGACCCTGCGCCCCCTGTGACACTGACCCTGCGCCCCCTGTGACACTGATCCTGCACCCCCTGTGACACTGACGCTGCACCCCCTGTGACACTGCGCCCCCTGTGACACTGACGCTGCGCCCCCTGTGACACTGACCCTGCGCCCCCTGTGACACTGACCCTGCGCCCCCTGTGACACTGACCCTGCGCCCCCTGTGACACTGACCCTGCGCCCCCTGTGACACTGACCCTGCGCCCCCTGTGACACTGACCCTGCGCCCCCTGTGACACTGATCCTGCGCCCCCTGTGACACTGATGCTGCGCCCCCTGTGACACTGAGCCTGCACCCCCTGTGACACTGACGCTGCGCCCCCTGTGACACTGACGCTGCACCCCCTGTGACACTGACCCTGCACCCCCTGTGACACTGACCCTGCAGCCCCTGTGACACTGCTCCTGCACCCCCTGTGACACCGACCCTGCACCCACTGTGACACTGCTCCTGCACCCCCTGTGACACTGACCCCACCCCTGTGACACTGACCCTTCACCCCCCTGTGACACCGACCCTGCACCCACTGTGACACTGCTCCTGCACCCCCTGTGACACTGACCCTGCACCCCCTGTGACACTGCTCCTGCGCCCCCTGTGACACTGACCCTGCGCCCCCTGTGACACTGACCCTGCGCCCCCTGTGACACTGACCCTGCGCCCCCTGTGACACCGACCCTGCACCCCCTGTGACACCGACCCTGCACCTCCTGTGACACTGCTCCTGCACCCCCTGAGACACTGACCCTGCACCCCCTGTGACACTGACCCTGCGCCCCCTGTGACACTGCTCCTGCACCCCCTGTGACACCGACCCTGCACCCCCTGTGACACCGACCCTGCACCCCCTGTGACACTGCTCCTGCACCCCCTGTGACACGGACCCTGCACCCCCTGTGACACCGACCCTGCGCCCCCTGTGACACTGCTCCTGCGCCCCCTGTGACACTGACCCTGCGCCCCCTGTGACACTGACCCTGCGCCCCCTGTGACACTGACCCTGCACCCCTGTGACACTGACCCTGCTCCCCCTGTGACACTGACCCTGCCCCCCCTGTGACACTGTTCCTGCACCCCCTGTGACACTGACCCTGCACCCCCTGTGACACTGACCCTGCATCCCCTGTGACACCGACCCTGCACCCCCTGTGACACTGCTCCTGCACCCCCTGTGACACCGACCCTGCACCCCCTGTGACACCGACCCTGCGCCCCCTGTGACACTGCTCCTGCTCCCCCTGTGACACTGACCCTGCGCCCCCTGTGACACTGACCCTGCGCCCCCTGTGACACTGACCCTGCGCCCCCTGTGACACTGACCCTGCGCCCCCTGTGACACTGACCCTGCGCCCCCTGTGACACTGACCCTGCGCCCCCTGTGACACTGCTACTGCGCCCCCTGTGACACTGTTCCTGCACCCCCTGTGACACTGACCCTGCACCCCCTGTGACACTGACCCTGCGCCCCCTGTGACACTGACTCTGCACGCCCTGTGACACTGACCCTACACCCCCTGTGCCATCTCCAGTGCAGAAGAGCTGACCTCAGACATACATAAGGAGACTTCAGAATTGTTCTCACTAGTCGCAGATCGCCCCCTGCAGGCTGTGCAGGAATTGGAATCTGGATGTGATAACAGTGTGGAATTATTGCTCTCAGGATTTCTGGTCATCCCGGCCAGCACTGAAATCAACCTTTTTTTACAATCTTCCTGTAAAAATCACGGAATGTCTCCCCAGCTAAAAGCTGACATCTGTCTGTAGTTCTGTGCACCATTACAAGACATATTGGGGGGGGGGGGGGGGGGGGGGGTAATAGAGAAATGGTGTGCAGGAAATCCAACAATGATGTCATCATATAAATAATTGTGATTGATTATTATTATTATTATTATTATTGCTAATACAACTCTTGTTTCATATTACTATTACTTTTTGCTGATTAGTGCACCACTTGCGTGCTTACTGTGGTTACAGGAGTCACATGGTTAGATATGGGGCCCTATGACCCGCAGTCGTGTCCCTGAACCCGCAGCACAGCCTGACAGCTTCTCTGTAGGTAAACATTATCCAATAGGAGAGAAGAGATATGTACTGAATATTGACACACGCACCGCTCTTTGGTCAGCCTTGAGATAACCGCGCGTTCCTCCCATCCAAAGTCAAGGTTGGGTCTGCAAAATCGCTGATCCAGGTGAAATCTCCGATCACCTTCTCCCTTCCCCCGTCACAAAAGACGAACTTTATTCAAAGAGCGAACGATTTCCGAAAATATTGAAGTTTAGAGTGACCCAAATTCCTTTCCACGTGTACAGCGGGGTAAGACAGGCTGAACCTAAATCAGAGAAAGAAAAAAAAAATCCAAGTATTTCTGATCGATGACAAACAAATAAAATTCGGATCAATGACTTACCTGAATTCAGTAACAGATTGTCAGAGCAGCCTTAACCACTCTTTTTTAGACTTGTTGTTTACAAGTTAAAAACACTTTTTTTTTGCTAGAAAATTACTTAGAACCCCCAAAAATTATACATTTTTTTTCTAACACCCTGGAGAATAAAATGGCGGTCGTTGCAATACTTTCTGTCACACCATATTTGTGCAGCGGTATTGCAAGCGCACTTTTTTTGGAAAAAAAATACACTTTTTTGAATTAAAAAAAAATAAGTAAAGTTAACCCAATTTTTTTTTTATACTGTGAAAGATAATGTTACGCCGAGTTAATTGATACCCAACATGTCACGCTTCAAAATTGCGCTCGCTCGTGGAATGGCGACAAACTTTCACCCTTAAAAATCTCCATAGGCGACGTTTAAAAAATGTGTGCTTTGAGTTACAGAGGAGGTCTGGGGGGGCTAGAATTATTGCTCTCGCTCTACCGTTCACGGCGATATCTCACATGTGTGGTTTGAACACCGTTTTCATATGCGGGCGCTACTCTCGTATGCGTTCGCTTCTGGACGCGAGTTTGGCGGGATGGGGCGTGTTTAAAAAAAATATAATTTTCTTATTTATTTTACCTTTTATTTTTGTTTTTACACTGTTCTTTTTAAAAAAAAAAAATTGTGTCACTTTTATTCCTATTACAAGGAATGTAAACATCCCTTGTAATAGAAAAAAGCATGACAGGTCCTCTTAAATATGAGATCTGGGTTTAAAAAGACCTCACATCTCATATTTACACTAAAATGCAATAAAAAAAACATAAAAAATGTTTGTCATTTAAAAAAAATAAAAATAAATGTCAATTTAAGAGCTATGGGTGGAAGTGACGTTATGACGTCACTTCCACCCTGCAATGTTATGGAGACAGGTGGGGGCCATCTTCCCCTCACTCGTCTCCATACCCAGCAAGGGGACACATCCGATCGCCTCCGCCTCTGCCGACGGCTCCGGTAAGCAGCGGAGGGCACCGGAGCCTTCTCCCACCGATAAATATGATCTTGCTGTGAATCCGCCACAGAGACCACTCTTATCGGAAAGCGGACCGCTGGCCGAAGAAAAGGATACCACAATATGTAAGGGAGAACTCTGGGGACTCTAACATAAGGGATCCTCTGGGAACCCTGATTTAAGGGGGATCACTGAGAACTCTGATGTACGGAGAGGACTCTGATGTAAGGGAGAACACTGTGGCCTCTGGTGTAAAGGGGAACTCTGATGTAAGGAGTGCTCTGAGAACTCTGATTTACCTTATTGTACTCACTCAGAGGCAGGAGAGAGAAGGTGGGGGGACTTCAGTCACAGACAGGGATGGATGGTGAGCTCACTCACCCCTTGGCAGTCAGCACCTCTCATCAGATGTATCTGAGGCTGCTGGACTTCAAATTACTGGCCCCCACTTTCCTTTTCTGAAGCAGTGGAGTGTGGGAAGACACCGAGGGGTGGGTGGGTGGGAGGAAGAGGTGCAGTGTGTGTTGGAGGGGGGGGGGGATTGTTAGTGCTGGTGTTTCGTCACATATAGCGACCCATCACATTTGGCTACCCACTGGACTGCGCAACGCCGCCATATGCGTTTCAACACTGCGCAGAATTTTGTGGCCACACCCCTGAGTCCAGGTTCAAGCCCCACCATCCAAGTGGACACAGAGTTAGATCATAATTATGCAGAGCGAAGCGAGGGCATGCCCGAAGCGTGGCGAGAGGGGCCCTGTGGCAAAGTGGTGTCTTACAACAGTGTTGGGACGCATATGGCGGCGTCGCGCATGCGCACTCCAGCAGGTAGCAAAATGTGGTGGGTAGCCGAATGTGACGTGACATTGGCTTTGGGCAGTGTGAATGAGAGTGTAACAGAAGACATTCTCAGCTTAGACAACTGCAGCCAGCAACTGACAACTGAAGTCGTAGTCCAGTCTAAATAATGTGTCCGGGTTTCAGGCAGTCTGAAACCCAGACGCATGATTTCAAACCCAAACTGTCCGGGTGAATCCTGGACAGGTGGCAACCCTACTTGGCACCCCAGATGTTTTGGAACTACCTTTCCCATGATGCTCATGCACTCTGCAGTGTAGTGGAGCATCATGGGAAATGTAGTTCCAAAAACATCTGGGGTGCCAATGTCACGTCACATTCGGCTTCCCATCACATTTTTCTACCCGCTGGAGTGCGCATGCGCGACACCGCCATATGCGTTCCAACGCCATTTTGCCACAGGGCCCCTCGCCACGCTTCGGGCACGGCACCGCTTCACTCGGCATAATTATAATTAGAGGTCGACCGATATGGGTTTTTCTCTGGCCGATGCCGATATTTAGAAATCGCGGCGGCCGATATAGGATGCCGATTTTTTTGGGCCGATATGTTAGGCCGATTTTTTTAATTTTTTTAATTTTTTTAATTTTTTCCCTTCATCTCATAAAATCTAATGAGATTTCACACTGGGGCGTTTTTCAGGCGCTTTTGGGCTAAAAATAGTGCCTGTAAACTGCCTGCAAAACGTCTCCCCTGCAGTCTGTGTGGAAGCCCGAGTGCTTTTACACTGAAGCGATGCGCTGGCAGGACCTTAAAAAAAAAAGTCCTGCAAGCAGCATCTTTGGAGCGGTGTTAACTGCTCCCCCACCACTCCTGCCCATTGAAATGAATGGGCACCGCTGCTGAAGCGCCTGCAATGCGATTTGGCAGCGGCGATTCACGGGCGCATTTAACCCCTTCCTCGACCACTAGCTGGGCTATAAGTGCCCCACTAGCAGCCGAATAGCGTCGCTAAAATGACAGTAAAGCGTCGCTAAAACTAGCAGCGTTTTACCGTCAACGCTGCCCGCTCCAGTGTGAAAGCAGCTTTAAGTGATACAAAAAATTTCCTACATTTAAACATTTATTAAACAAAACAAACCTCCAATCAGTTCACTTTTATGTATAATTTAAAAAAAAACTATATATTAAATACACAAAAATAGGTAATCAAAACTTTAGGACGAAAAAAAATAAAAATAAAAAAAAATCGGCAAACTTTACTGTTTTAGTTTTCGTTTTTAAAATCATTAGTGTATTTTTTTCCAAAAAAAATGCGTTTGAAAGACCGCTGCGCAAATACCGTGTGACATAAAATATTGCAACAACCTCTATTTTATTCCCTAGGGTCTCTGTTAAAAAAACATATATAATTGTTGGGGGTTCCAAGTGATTTTCTAGGAGAAAATACAGGATTTTTACTTGTAAGCAACAAGTGTCAGAAAAGATTTAGTCTTTAAATGGTTAAACTGAGAACTTCTCCACACAGCCTTGAGTTTATTCATTAAGTGTAAACATTGTAATCATTGTAACACTTTGGTCTTTTTTGGCAGAATGCCCAGAGAGGAGAAGGGGAAGACTGAGGCAACTTGCATTGACTTCTATTACAGAAGTCTTTTGCAAGTCGCGGCTGAAGTTATAATCGGCCTTTTTTATCAGCAGAATCGGCCGATGCCGATTAATTAAAAAACGCCAAATATCGGCCGATATATCGGTCGACCTCTAATTATAATCTAACTCTGTGTCCACTTGGATGGTGGGGCTTGAACCTGGACTCAGGGGTGTGGGCGCAAAATTCTGCGCAAGCGCAGATCGACACAGTGTTGGAACGCATATGGCGACGTCGCGCGTGCGCAGTCCATCGTGTTGCCAAATGTGATGGGTCACCATATGTGACGAAGCAAGGTGTTGGAAATGTTCCTCAGAGAGATTTTGCTCCATAGTGACATGATAACATCACACAGTTGCTGCAGATTTGTCAGCTGCACATCCATGATGTTCCACCACATCCCAAAGGTGCTCTATTGGATGAGATGTGGTGAGTGTCTCTATTGGATGAGATGTGGTGAGTGTCTCTATTGGATGAGATGTGGTGAGTGTCTCTATTGGATGAGATGTGGTGAGTGTCTCTATTGGATGAGATCTGGTGAGTGTCTCTATTGGATGAGATCTGGTGAGTGTCTCTATTGGATGAAATCTGGTGGGTGTCTCTATTGGATGAGATCTGGTGAGTGTCTCTATTGGATGAGATCTGGTGAGTGTCTCTATTGGATGAAATCTGGTGGGTGTCTCTATTGGATGAGATCTGGTGAGTGTCTCTATTGGATGAGATGTGGTGAGTGTCTCTATTGGATGAGATGTGGTGAGTGTCTCTATTGGATGAGATGTGGTGCGTGTCTCTATTGGATGAGATCTGGTGAGTGTCTCTATTGGATGAGATGTGGTGAGTGTCTCTATTGGATGAGATGTGGTGAGTGTCTCTATTGGATGAGATGTGGTGAGTGTCTCTATTGGATGAGATGTGGTGAGTGTCTCTATTGGATGAGATGTGGTGAGTGTCTCTATTGGATGAGATGTGGTGAGTGTCTCTATTGGATGAGATGTGGTGAGTGTCTCTATTGGATGAGATGTGGTGAGTGTCTCTATTGGATGAGATGTGGTGAGTGTCTCTATTGGATGAGATCTGGTGAGTGTCTCTATTGGATGAGATCTGGTGAGTGTCTCTATTGGATGAAATCTGGTGGGTGTCTCTATTGGATGAGATCTGGTGAGTGTCTCTATTGGATGAGATGTGGTGAGTGTCTCTATTGGATGAGATGTGGTGAGTGTCTCTATTGGATGAGATGTGGTGCGTGTCTCTATTGGATGAGATGTGGTGAGTGTCTCTATTGGATGAGATGTGGTGAGTGTCTCTATTGGATGAGATGTGGTGAGTGTCTCTATTGGATGAGATGTGGTGAGTGTCTCTATTGGATGAGATGTGGTGCGTGTCTCTATTGGATGAGATGTGGTGAGTGTCTCTATTGGATGAGATGTGGTGAGTGTCTCTATTGGATGAGATGTGGTGAGTGTCTCTATTGGATGAGATGTGGTGAGTGTCTCTATTGGATGAGATGTGGTGAGTGTCTCTATTGGATGAGATGTGGTGAGTGTCTCTATTGGATGAGATGTGGTGAGTGTCTCTATTGGATGAGATGTGGTGAGTGTCTCTATTGGATGAGATCTGGTGAGTGTCTCTATTGGATGAGATGTGGTGAGTGTCTCTATTTGATGAGATGTGGTGAGTGTCTCTATTGGATGAGATCTGGTGAGTGTCTCTATTGGATGAGATCTGGTGAGTGTCTCTATTGGATGAGATCTGGTGAGTGTCTCTATTGGATGAGATCTGGTGAGTGTCTCTATTGGATGAGATCTGGTGAGTGTCTCTATTGGATGAGATCTGGTGAGTGTGGAGACCATTGGAGTACAGGGACCTCATTGTCCAGTGATGAGATGATTGGAGCTTTGTGACATGGTGCATTATCCTGCTGGAAGGAGCCATCAGAAGATGGGGACACTGTAGTCATAAAGGGATGGACATGGTCAGCAACAATACTCAGGTAGTTCGTGGCATGTAGACGATACTCAATTGGTACTAAGGGGCCCAAAGTGTGCAAGAAAATATCCCCCACACCATTACACCCCCACCACCAGCCTGAACTGGTGATACAAGGCAGGATGGATCCAAGCGCCAAATTCTGAACCTACCATCCGAATGTCGGAGCTGAAATCCAGGCTCATCAGACCGGCAACGTTTTTCCAATCTTCTATTGTCCAGTTTTGGTGATCCTGTGCAAATTGTAGCCTCCAATTCATGTTCTTAGCGGACAGGAGTGGCACCCGGTGTGATCTTGTGCTGCTGTAGCCAATCCACTTCAAGGTTGGGTGTGTTGTGCATTCAGAGATGGTATTCTGCATAGCTTGAAAGTAACGAGTGCTTATTTGAGTTATTGTTGCATTTCTATCATCTCTGCCCATTCTCCTCTGACATCACCAAGGCATTTTCCTCCACACAACTGCCGCTCACTGTATATTTTCTCTTTTTCGCACCATTCTCTGTAAACCCGAGAGATGGCTGTGTGTGAAAATCCCAGTAGATCAGCAGTTTTTGAAATACTCAGACCAGCCCGTCTGGCACCAACAAACCATGACACGTTTAAAGTCACGTAAATCCCCTTTCTTCCCCATTCTGATGCTCAATTTAAACTTCAACAAGTTGTCTTCACCACATCTAGATGCCTTAATGGATTGAGTTGCTGCCATGTGATTGGCTGATTAGCAATTTGTGTTACCGAGCGATTGAACAAGTGAACCTAATAAAATGTCCGGTGAGTGTATATTTTAGTGATTAGAATTACATATAAGGAAGAATGTATGATATACGAGGTCCTGTGTGTCTGGAAGTTGCTTCAGATTTGCGATGGACAGCGGTGGACAGCAGTGGACAGCACTGGACAATGGTGGACAGTACTGGACAATGGTGGACAGTACTGGACAATGGTGGACAGTACTGGACAATGGTGGACAGTACTGGACAATGGTGGACAACGGTGGACAGCTGTGGACAGTGCTGGACAATGGTGGATAGTACTGGACAGTGGTGGACAATACTGGACAGTGGTGGACAGTGGTGGACAGCTGTGGACAGTGCTCGACAATGGTGGACAGTACTGGACAGTGGTGGACAATACTGGACAGCTGTGGACAGTGGTGGACAATGGTGGACAGTACTGGACAATGGTGGACAGTACTGGACAATGGTGGACAGCGGTGGATAGCGGTGGACAGTGGTGGACAGTACTGGACAGTGGTGGACAATACTGGACAGCTGTGGACAGTGGTGGACAGTACTGGACAGTGGTGGACAGTACTGGACAATGGTGGACAGTGGTGGGCAATGCTGGACAATGGTGGCACGCAGAGGAACAGACATGACCTTCAGTATCAGGAAAGGAGTCTTAAAATTTTACCTGAATACTCATCTCCCCCTCCCCCCATGTACTCAGATAAAAGCGACTGCGGCCGTTTCCTTCTCTGAAACATTGTAGCAAGTCGGCCACAAAGGAGGAAACTGAGAAGACATCTGCTTGGGAAATCTCATTACCGGCACCCAGAATCACCGACCAGAGGGAAGCAAGAATTGGCAAACTGAATGACAACACCGCCGAAAACTTCCCTCTGCGTCACAGAGCCGACCTGGGGAAACAATACCGCGGCCGCCATTGTCTAGTTATCATTATTTAAGGTACTTATATAGCGCTGTCAATATATGCAGTGCTGTACATATACATTGTACATTCACATCGGTCCCTACCCTCAAGGAGCTTACAACCTAAGATCCCCAACTCACATTCATATACTAGGGGCCAATTTAGACAGCATGTCTTTGTATTGTGGGAGGAAACTGGAGAATCCGGAGGAAACCCACGCAGGCACAGGGAGAACATGCAAACTCCAGGCAGGTAGTGTCGTAGTTGGGATTCGAACTGGCAGACCCTTTTTACTGCTAGGTGAGAGTGCCACCCACTACACCGCTGTGCTACCCACTACACCGCTGTGCTACCCACTACACCGCTGTGCTACCCACTACACCGCTGTGCCACCAGAACTACCCTTCTGAGTCACCAAGACAGAGATACAAGGAATTCTAGGAGATCGGTGACTTAATGCCTCTCTCCAGCCAAAAATAACAAAATAAAAAAAAAGAAACAACCTCATTAGATGAGAAAATTGCAAAAACAGCTTTTGCTGCAGTATTTGCCTTCATTTCAAAGATTTTCCTGCAGTACGGTTTTCTGCCACTAGATGTCCTCAGTCTGATGGCCAGCATCATTTAACCCACTTCCTAGGAGCCCAGGTCCTTACAGAATGCCTCCCCCCCCACCCCAGCCTGTAATTGGAAGCAGCACAGTGTGGAGCTCCTCCCTCTGTCACTCTCTCCTCCTATCAACATGCTACTTATGAGTTCCTTGTACTGCTTCTTCCCCTCACACTCCAGCTCTGCTGTACAAGGACTGCAAGAGGCTCACAGTCAGGTACTTACACTGCTTGTTTTTTTTTTTTTATAAATAAATCTAATGATGTTTTAATGAACACAGCTGCATTATTTGTGTCCTTTACATCTACCTGGAATTCAGCTTAATCACTTGCCCCCCTCTAAGATTCACCTCCCTTAACCACTTCCATACTGGGCCTATTCTGGGTGTAACAAGATGTCCGCCTGCCCCCTTCCCACTCTATCCTTACTGTGGACGAGTGTGGGGTGTAGCAAGATGGTGGCGACAGAACATCTAAAGCAGAGTATGATCCCCTCCCCTCGGAGACTAGGCCGCAGGGCAGTATTCCAACATAACGACCCCAAACACACCTCCAAGATGACCACTGCCTTGCTAAAGAAGCTGAGGGTAAAGGTGATGGACTGGCCAAGCATGTCTCCATACCTAAACCCTTTTGAGCATCTGTGGGACATCCTCAAACAGAAGGTGGAGGAGCGCAAGGTCTCCAACATCCACCAGCTCCGTGATGTCGTCATGGAGGAGTGGAAGAGGACTCCAGTGGCAACCTGTGAAGCTCTGGTGACCTCCATGCCCAAGAGGGTTAAGGTCGTGCTGGAAAATAATGGTGGCCACACAAAATATTGACACTTTGGGCCCAATTTGGACATTTTCACTTAGGGGTGTACTCACTTTTGTTACCAGCGGTTTAGACATTAATGGCTGTGTGTTGAGTTATTTTGAGGGGACAGCAAATTTACACTGTTATACAAGCTGTACACTCACTACTTTACATTGTAGACAAGTGTCATTTCTTCAGTGTTGTCACATGAAAAGATAGAAGAAAAGATTTACAAAAATGCGAGGGGTGTACTTACTTTTGTGAGACACTGTATGTGACTGGGAGGGGCGAGTTGAGTTGGATTCAGGACTGAAGAAGAGCGGTCTGAACCAACCAGACTGTCGCCTCCACGTATTCCATTTCGAATGGCATTGTGACTCCCTTGGATTGCATGCGGTATTTATCTATTGTTTTATCATCTGTTATACATCTTTAAAACAAGCGAAGTAATTTCCTTTTTATTATTATAAAATCTGGACTGAAATTATTGTATGATACCCATATATCTGAAAGGTTAAACATAGGAACTTTTAAGTAATAAAATATAGCTTTTATTACATCCTGACACCATATTTGTCCTAGGGCATCGATGGGGTACCTATGGCACGCAGAGCCCTCTCTGTGGGCACACCAAGCTATTATTTTATAATTAACATCAAGCTTTTACATTTATTTTTATTTGTTTCCCCCCACCATATTTTCCCCTTCCCCCTACTCCCCCCCCCCCCCCCCCCCCCTCCCTCCCTTCCCTCACCCACCTCGGCCCTCTCTATCTATCAATATGTTCCTGCTCTGCCTTATATAATTTTCCATTGCTCATGTTGATATTATTGCCTCAGTTCTTGCGCGTGGCTCCATGACTTTTTGAAGGTTCTCCAACTATCCCATTTTCCTTTCAACCCTGTGTCTTTTTCCTCCACCTCCTCTCTCAAACTTTCCATCCTATAGGTTTCTTCTACTGCGTCTATCCAATCCCAGATTTGTGGGCTGTCCAGTCCTTTCCAGTTCTTAGGTATAAGTCGCTTCGCTGCGTTTAAGAGATGTGGTACTAGTGATTCCCTGTATTTCGCTACCCCTTCATCTGTTCCATGAAACAGGATAACCCACGGGTCATACTCCAGTGTCTTTTTAGTAATTTCTTTTACTAAGTCTATTATCTTTACCCAAAACGTTTTAATTTTCGGACATTGCCACCAGATGTGTGCCATAGTTCCAACCTCCCCGCATCCTCTCCAACATTCGGGGGATTTTCCCGTTTGGTATCTACTTACTTTGTCTGGGGTCGCATACCAGCCTGTTAAACACTTATAATTTACCTCTGCTGTCTTCATGTCTACCGCAGAATTATGTGTCAGTTGCATTATTTTCCCTATTTTCAAAGTGCTTTTCTGTGCTCCTAATTCCCTTTGCCATTTGACAATGAATGGGGGGATCACCAGCTCGTCAGTCGTCATCAGTAATTTATATAATTTAGAAATTGTATTTCTTGTATTTTCTGCTGTGCATATCCGCTCCAGTTGTGTCAGATCTAGTTCTGATCTATTTGGTTGTGGTAACTTCTTTACAAACTGACCTAGCTGCTGATACCGCCATTCACTTATCACCATTAGCTCTTTCTTGTGTTCTAAATCGTGTAGTGTTCTTAATTTTCCGTTCTCCATTATATCTCTTAATTGTGCCCTATCATTTTTAATCCAATTACCCCCCGTTTTTTCGCTCCCTGGTGCAAACATCTCGTTATTTTTTAGCGCTATTAGAGGTGAATTAAAATCTCCGTTTAGGCTTTTGTAAACTTTATCCCAAATTCTAAAAGTGTTTTGTGTCAGTGCATGAGTGTTTGGTCCTATTCCTCTAAATTTTGGGGGGTTCCATATTATATCTTTCAAACGTGCATTACACAGTGTGTTCTCTATGCTCACCCACCTTTTTTCCCTTGTGTCCCTTACCCACTCCACTACTCTGGATAGCACTATGGCATTATAGTAATGTTGAATATCGGGTATTCCTAATCCCCCTCTTTTTTTTTTCCTGTTTTAATGTTAGAAAGGATATTCTTGGCTTTTTGTTTTTCCATATAAAGTTCATCACTATGGTTTTGAGTTTCCTGAGGTATGTTTGTGATAGTGCGACGGGTAACATCTGAAATTTGTACGTTATTTTGGGGAGGAGGGCCATCTTTAAAGTATTTATGCGTCCGATCCAGGATACTGGCTTATTAATAACTCTTTTACATTCTTGTTTGATTTCATCCAGAAGAGGTATATAATTAGTTTTATAAATCTTATCAAGGGAGTTGGTTAATTTTATGCCCAGATATTTGATTGTTTTTTGCCAGGGGAAGTGGAACTCTTTCTGTATATCCTTTTTTTCCCTATTAGTCATATTTATATTCAAAATCTCTGATTTGGCTAAATTAATTTTAAAATTTGATAATTCACCGTATTGTTTTAAAGTTGTGAGTAGCTTCGGCAGGGTGGTCCTTGGATGTCCGATGTAAAATAATATGTCATCTGCGAAAGCGGCTATTTTATGCTCTTCCTCCCCTGCCCAGATCCCTCTAATTTCTGAGTTGTTTCTTATCGTGGCCAGGAGTGGTTCCACTGATATAATAAACAATAGGGGGGACAGGGGGCACCCCTGTCTCGTCCCATTCTTCATCTCGAAGGGGGCGGATGATAAACCATTTATTGTCACTGAGGCTGTAGGGTACTGATACAACGACTGGATCCACCGGATCATTCTTGTTCCGAATCCCATTATTTCCAAGGTCTGTACCATGAGTCCCCAGTCTACCCTGTCGAAAGCTTTCTCAGCGTCGATCGACAGGAGTAGACCTGGGGACCCACTATCTTGTATCCTCTGTATTAGGAGAAGCGACCTTACCCCATTGTCCCTCCCTTCCCTACCAGAGACAAAACCCACTTGGTCCGGATGTATCAATTTGTTCATCAGGCCCTTAATCCGCCTTGCCAATATTTTAGCATAAAGTTTTATGTCCGTGTTTAATAGCGAGATCGGCCTATAACTAGAACAAATCGATACATCCTTTCCCTCTTTTGGTATAACCGTGATTTGGGCAGTCGCCGCCTCCCTACTTAGCCCATATTCCACTCCCAAGCCGTTAAAATACTGACATAGTCTTGGAATCAGGATCTCCCCATATTTCTTATAATAATACCTAACCCGGCTGCAGGATAGTGGGATAAACACAATACAATATGAAAAAGAAAAAACTGCGCCAGGTAAATAAGCTAAAAAGTCTATACCCTAATAGAAACAGTCCAATCAAAGGCTGTTAGAACATCACTAGTGCATAAAAGACACAACAGTAATAATACTCTGAAGTAATGGTGGTGGATAGTAAGGTGATTGGCAGTAGCAACATATAGCCAAAAAAGTCCTGGATTATAAATCAAACTGGGGACCATATACATATGGATCTGTGTGAAAGTGTGAACAGTTCATGGGGTGAGTATTGTCCTAGGATGAATTTCTGAGGCTGGGTACATCAGACTAAATCTCCTGTCACACCGCTGTGCTCCACACCACACGAGAGTGCCACCACCAATATATATTACCCTTACCAGATGACAGGCAAGGTAAAGCCTTTCAAATTGAGCCCATAGACAGATCCTGACTTCAAAAAGGAACGATCGAACTCCAAAACCGTGATTTGGGCAGTCGCCGCCTCCCTACTTAGCCCATATTCCACTCCCAAGCCGTTAAAATACTGACATAGTCTTGGAATCAGGATCTCCCCATATTTCTTATAGTAAGCGGTTGTAAACCCGTCTGGTCCCGGACTTTTACCTGGCGCCGTATCTCTTAAAGCTTCTTTAATCTCTTCCTGAGTTATGGGTGTCTCTAACTCCTCCCTCTCCTCTTCTGTAATAGCTGGTAATTGTGCCTTAGTTAAGAAATCTTTCGTTTTCCGAGTTTTCTCCTCCAGCAGGGACCCCCTGTTCTTTACAGAGTACAACTTCTTATAGTAGTTTTGCGATTTCCTTAGTTTCATAGACCATCTCTCCCGTTTCAGTTTGTATTTTGTCAATATAATTTGTCGATTTTTTCTTTTGAAGTATTTTAGCTAAATGTTTACTGGCTTTATTTCCCCATTTGTACCGCTCTTGGGCTATTCTGTTGTATTTTCTTTTTTCTTCTTGGTCCATGTACTCTTTCAGTTCCCCTCTCTTGATTACTAATTGTTGGTGTGCGGTGGAGTGTGGGCTTAAGTGTTTTTTTATGTAATTGTTCCGCTGTCGCTACTTCCTCCCTTAACCCCTTTATTTTCTCTGCCCTTTCTTTTTTCTGTTTTGCGCCTAGCGCTATTAGAACTCCTCTCACATACGCCTTATGGGCCTCCCACAATGTTGCTGCTGAGATTCCTTCGGTATCATTGATCTGAAAATACTGCTCTATTTCTTTTTTTAGCTTCTCTGCGCTTTCCTCGTCCCTTAACATTGCTTCGTTTATTCGCCATTTATTGGGATGTCTTTGATTTCCTGCCGTTTTTAATCTCATTACTACCGGGGCGTGGTCCGACAGTGAAGCTATTTCTATTTTTATCTCTGCAACTTCCCCTACCAGTCTGTGATCTACCATGATGTAATCTATCCTGGAGTATGTCCCGTGCACAGGGGAGAAGAACGTAAAATCTTTGCTTTTTAGATGGTGTATCCTCCATGCGTCCACTAGCTGACATTTTTTTAATTTTTGTTTTAGTGCTTTTAACTGTACGTTCTCTGTCCCCTGCACACGGGACGTACTATCTATCCTTGGTTCCAGACAAAGATTGAGATCTCCCATTAAGATCACATGTCCCTTCTGAAAGGCCATCAATTTTCCCAATATTTTAATCATATATTTTGCTGCATTCGTGTTTGGGGCATAGATGTTTGCCAGTGTGAGTTCCATTTCGCCTAATTTTCCTTTTAAGAACAGGAATCTTCCCTCCGGGTCTGTTAACCTCTCTTCTAGTTGAAATCTTGTCCCTTTGGACATCCCTATTGCTACTCCTCTTGTTCTTGTGTTAATCGTATCCCCATAGTACCATGTCGGGTAATTGGCTGATGATAGTTTTATATTTGTTTCATGCGATAGGTGCGTTTCTTGTAGGAAAACTATGTCTGCGCGGTAGTCCCTAAGTTCATTGAGGATCTTATTTCTTTTGGCGAGAGTGTTTAAACCTCTAACATTATATGTCAGGAAACGGGTTTCCATCATTTATATTCTCTTTTTTTTTTTTTTTTTTTTATATAGTCAGCCCACGTACATATATTTATCCTTAGTCTTCCTAGGCACTTTATTAACCGAGGTGGATGAGGTTCCCTCCCCCCTGTCCCCCTATTTTCCCTCCCTCTCCCCCCAACCCTCCCCCCCCCCCCCTCCCCCCCCTCCCCACCTTCCCCCTATCTTCCCTCCCTTCCTCCCCCCCACCCCCCCAACCCCCAACTTCTCCCCCCCCCCCCCCCTCCCTCCTACCCTGTGGCCCTCTCCCGACCCCGAAGTCGCCTATGGCCTGGTACTTCCTGGCCATCTGCGGTTTCTTCCCCTTGAGGTGGGTTCCCTGACTTCCCGCCCATGCACATACTCCCCTCCAATCAGGTATGTTTAGGAAGCTTAGATCGTCTATTACATTCCTGATGGGCTTGTACTCCATGTATTCCGTGTACAGAAGAGCACAATGGGAGTAGGTAGTGTATATGTGCATGCCGGTCGAACCCCAGCGTTGGATCTTACTCAACTCCCCCTCCCTCCCCGCTTAGCCCCCCCCCCTTTCCCTCGCTGTTTACCTCCATCTTCCTTCCCCATCCCTCCCGTATTAGGGAAAACACCGGTCCCATCAGAAGGGGCCTAAACAATAAAAATATGAAAGTGTATTCTATCCAGCCGCAGGCCCCCTCCCCTCCCTCCCCCCCCCTCCCAACCCCCCCTCTCTAGGTTTCTTCGTCTGACCAACCTGGCAATGCGGGTATCAGGAGGTCTAGTTTATTACAAAACTCTACCAGATCTTCTGGAAAGACTAGTCTAGCAGATATTCCCTCTTTCTGTCCTATGAGACTTGCTGGGAACCCCCAGTTGTACTTGATATTCTGTGCCCTCATCTGCTCCAAAAGGGGCTTCAGGAGTCTCCTTCTTGTCAGAGTGTCTGGGGCTAGATCCGCGTACAGCTGCACCACCTCTCCTTCATATACTAAAGGTGCTGCCCGTCGTGCCTTAGCCCAAACCTCCGCCCTATCTTCATAAAATCGAAATCTAGCTATAATGTCCCTTGGTCTTCCTTCCGCTGTATTTCTAGTTCTTCCGACCCTGTGGATCCTTTCGATCTTTGGGAAGTCCTCTAGGGGTCTCTCGAGGAGGGGGTTGAATATTTTTACCATTATTTTTCTTAGGTCTTCTCCCTTCATCTCTGGGACCGCTCTCATTCTCAAATTCTGTCTACAATTCCTATTCTCCTGGTCTTCCAGTCTGTACAAGATGTTCCTCTGGTTGAGTTTTGTTATTTTGACCTGCTCCTTTAATGCGCTTAATTCCTGAGTGTGTTTATCCATTTTTTCTTCCACCTCCTCGACCCTCGTCAATAGCAGACCTAAATCTCCTCTTAGTGCGTTAATATCTGCCTTAATTGCAGTCTCGAGTTTCAGGAACATGTCCATCATATCCTCTTTCGTTGGCATTTGGGAGTCTGTTATTTGCTCTTCCACTCTGCTTATTTCGGATTCGCTTTCCACGGTTATATCTCCTCTTGACTGGTCTGGAGCCTCACCCGATTTTGGGGCATTACCTTTTCTTCTGTCTAATTTACCTTGCTGTTCCGTTCCTTGTGGACTTGCTCCTTGATTCATGTATTGTTTTATCGTGCTGCTTGTTACCTTGGGGGTTTTGGGGGCACTCCCTTTTGTTGTTTTATTCGTTGTTTTACTCATCGTGCTTTCCTTTGTCTTTCTTATTCGTTTCCCCAGTTTGTTTAATTATTTTAACCTTCCTCTCTCTCCGGGGGTACTCTCCTTCTACCCTTACTATATCCACCGGGGATAATTTGTGGTGTTTTATTTTATTTTTATTTATTTATTGTTATCTAAGTCCTCTCCCTTGCAGGTTTAGTTTACACTCCCTTTTTCTCCACAACACACCCGCTGTACAAGGGGTCGTAGGTGGGAAGTAGGTATTCTTGGCCCAGTCCCGGGTACTATACCCCCTTCATGGGATGATCAGGGGGGGTATACAGGGTTCGGAGAGGGGTCCTAGTGGTTTATTTTATTATATCAAGTTATTAATATCTCCGTACTCTACCACTCCTTGCTCCGGACCCCTTTTCATAGGTATATATTGCCCAACCTACATTGCCTTTTTAAAGAGGACAAACTTGGTCCACACCGCTAAGGCCGAGAAAGAGGGGGAGGGCTTACCGACGAAGGGAGAGAGACCAAAACAAAAAAAAAAACAAAAAATAAACAAGAAGAAAAAACTGAAGAACCTGAGAGGAAGGAGGGGGGGGGGGGGCAGCGGTCAGGGGGGGACGGATCTGCCACTACGTTATTTTCACAGTTGTATCCCCGCTTATCCCCGCTTATCCTCCGCTTGTTTTAATCCCCGTTCCTCTTTTATTCCCCCGGGTGCTTGTTCCCATTCACGTTCACCTTTCCCCGCCCGTACATATATTCATAAAAGTCAGTTTTTAGCAGGTAAGGTTTTCACAGAGGATATGTACAGCTTCAGTTCTTGATTACTGTCTGCCTTTCCTGATGGCAGGGGAGCTGAGGGGAAGGGGGGAGGGTGCAAAGGGAACCAGACGCCCGACAGCAGGGATGGTCAAGCTCAGGATCGCCTTCAGCAGCTCCTGCTATACAGTTTCACAATATCATACAGGTGCTCTTACTGTGTATGGATACCTGCACTAGTTCCTACCAGACAGTTCACATAAGCTCTGTAATCAATATGCAGCAATATACAGGGTTATCTCATGCATTTATGCTTCTTGGCAAACAATCCTTTCTTTTCCCTTTCCTGCTGTGATAATATGCGATCCAGAGTATATATTACATTCCCTCTCGGGGTACCTTAGTCTTCTGTTCCTCTGCTGGAGAACCGCTCCATCTTCCGCTTCGTTCCCCTGCTCTCTTACCTCCCCTCTCAGGACCGGTCTCCCCTCCGTGGGGTGGGCGCCCAATTGCGCCGTGATTTAGTATACGGTGCTGCGAGGTGGGGGTTCTGGCTTCCTGCTGCCTGATGTGTCTCGCGGAACCCGCCGCGAGCGCTGCTTCTCCTCGGGGCCAGTGGGTGGAGGGAGGGGGGGATCCTACGGCTTGTTAGCCTCGGTCACGGAGGCTCTCACCCTCCATACCGCGCCGATCACTCCGGGTCCCTGCTGGCGTTCGAACCTCGCGGCTCTGTCAGGCTCCTCCCTCCGTGACGTGCGTTACGTCATCACGCCCTCACGCCCCGTCTTTAATATTGATTGGGCCCTGGGCAAACATTCCCCCCCATTCTGAGACATAAAAAAATAGCAGGTGGACTCAGAATCAGTTTACTGCAACAGATCATGCAGCGATTGCAATTGGTTGCCACTGGCTTGATGCTAGAGGTTACAACACATAATTTCTGCTTGCCGATTGGTTGCTAGAGGTTACTGCACATTATTAGCGCTCACTGATTGGTTGCTAGGGGTTACAGCACATCATTACCACTCACTGATTGGTTTCTAGAGATTACAGCAGATCATTACTGTTCGCTGATTGGTTGCTAAATGTTAATGCACATTACCACCACTCACTGAGAAGCTCAATGCATTGGGCCCCCTAAAAAAGATTGGGCCCAGGGCAGGTGCCCCGTTTATAAAAAATAAATAAAAAATTAAAGTTTTTCTTAGTTTCTGGTAGAAAATTTTGTAAATAAGTAATATTTCTCCTTCACTTGTGTGCGCTGATGAGGAGGCACTAATATGCTGCACTGTTGGGGTTGCACTGATGATCAGTGCCCCGATTATCTGCAGGTCTCCCCTGTGAGGAATCGCAGCTGATCGCCTCGCCTCGCCTTACATGGGAGGGAAGCTGATAACTGGCATTTCCTTGTTTACATGCGATCAGCTGTGATTGGATACAGCGGACCACATGGGTAAAGATCCACGTCATCGGCCCTTTAACTGAGATCAAGGATGTGCCGTGTCCCAGGGCACGCACCTCCATTTGCCCTGCGGGTGCACAAGCGGGACGACATCATATGACGTTGTCCCAGAACAATAGAACCACCCTGCAGCTGTCATTTCCCTATACGGCGAGTTGTAAACCTTTCCATAAAAGTAGCCACTGTGCTGCACATAGCCCTGTGCAGAGAGCAGAGCTGTGGGAGTGTCCCCATCAGGCCACACCCAATATGAAAAACTGCAGGAGAGGGGCGGAGACAAGACCAGTCACCCTGCACAAGGAGAGAGAGAGCGAGAGCAGAGCTGTGGGAGGGGCCCCAGCAAACTCCACCCACTGCAGGCTGCCTTCAGAAAACTACAGAAGGGGCGGAGACAAGACCAGTCCCCTGCACAAGGAGAGAGAGAAGAGCTGTGTGAGGGGCCCCAGCAAACTCCACCCACTGCAGGCTGCCTGCAGAAAACGACAGGAGGGGGCGGAGACAAGACCAGTCACCCTGCACAAGGAGAGAGAGCAGAGCTGTGGGAGGGGCCCCAGCAAATTCCACCCAATGCAGGCTGCCTGCAGAAAACTGCAGAAGGGGTGGAGACAAGACCAGTCACCCTGCACAAGGAGAGAGAAGAGCTGTGGGAGGGGCCCCAGCAAACTCCACACACTGCAGGCTGCCTGCAGAAAACTACAGGAGGGGGCGGAGACAAGACCAGTCACCCTGCACAAGGAGAGAGAGAGAGAGAGAGAAGAGCTGTGGGAGGGGCCCCAGCAAACTCAACCCAATGCAGGCTGCCTGCAGAAAACGACAGGAGGGGGCGGAGACAAGACCAGTCATCCTGCACAAGGAGAGAGAGAGAAGAGCTGTGGAAGGGGCCCCAGTAAACTCCACCCACTGCAGGCTGCCTGCAGAAAACTACAGGAGTGGGCGGAGACAAGACCAGTCCCCTGCACAAGGAGAGAGAGAAGAGCTGTGGGAGCGGCCCCAGTAAACTCCACCCACTGCAGGCTGCCTGCAGAAAACTACAGGAGGGGGCGGAGACAAGACCAATCACCCTGCACAAGGCGACAGAGCAGAGTTGAGCGGTCCTTATTACAGGAAGTTACTGCACAGGTCTGGAAGGAATACACAAAGCTCGCCGAGATGAAGAACACACATAGTGAATGTATTATTAGACACTCTCTGCTGATCCCGGAGTTCAGCTTTAAATGCGGCCTATAAGATTATTGTATTTAATCAGTAAAGAGGATTTCTTGTCCGCCAGAAAATCTAAGGCTGACCTTGGCTGGGAAGAGACAGATAATCATCACTTGTAGAGTCTTGGTGAGATTAGGGGATGTGGCTGACATCTCAGACATGTTGTGCCGTAACAAACTGCTGCAACTGTCTGGGCTCTATTTTTACCTCTCGTGGGGACGGAATTTAAGTAGCGATGTTCCTCCTCTTGCTGTCAGATAGATGGTTCATCCAAGTGCCTCCACGGTAATAAGGTGTCAGTGTAACCCCCCTCCAGACATTTAATATCATTTTGCGGAGAGCACAGGACTTCCCCTTAAGAAGTCTGATGCGTCATTCCTATTATTGTTAGAATGAGAGCTCTATGAGGATGATCGAAAAATAATACCTGTAGGCTTCAGAGATGTGGTTGGGGGGGGGGGGGCGGCAAAAATGCACAGTTGAGCTGCATTTTTGCCAGCCGCCCCCTTAAGCTGCAATAGGCAGTAGACGGGGCGGGGGGGGGGGGGGGGTTGGCGGTACATGCCATGGCTGCAATGCTTTGCTTTATGCCCGTAGCAAAGTTTACCCAACATGAAAGCTATCAGAGGGCAGCAAGCCCTGTGAATGTTACACACTCTAGTGTAGCGGTCGCACTTTAACAAGTGTGCGCTATACATGGAAATTTCGTTTTTTCCTGAGAACCGTAACGGGGTTCTGAGGGATAATTGTGCAGGTTAACTTTGGCATCAGTTTGGATGGGCTGAACTAGGGTTCTGCCTGGTCATAGGTGCAGTGAGGTACCTATGACAGGCCGAGAACCAGGCCTGGTTGGACGTGTTTAGGTACCAATCTTTCCCGGAGCCACTCAGTGGACGTGTCTGGCCCTGCTGCATAGTCTGGGAAGGGGTACTTAAAGTGGTGTTGCCACCAAAAAAAAATAGTCTTAAAAATCATAAAAAAAATAATAATTCACCTCTAAATGCCTGTTGCTAGGGGGGTTCCTCGTAGTCTGCCACCTTCAGTGCCCGGGCACTGACGTCACTTCCCCAAGTCATCTGGGACCTGTCACGTGTCCCAGATGAGTGAGCGTCGAATCGCGGCTCGCGCGCATGTGCAGTGGGTGCCCGGCTGTGAAGCCACAGCCGGGTGCCCACATTAAGAATGCCGGCGCCGCGAGCGGAGTGGGGAACGAGGAGGGGTCTCGTTCCCCCGCATCGCTGGACCCCGGGACAGGTAAGTGTCCGATTATTAAAAGTCAGCAGCTGCAATATTTGTAGCTGCTGACTTTTACATTTTTTTTTTGTGGGCCCTCCTCTTTAAGGTGCTGAAGTCCACGTGGTTTGGGGTTCGGCCGCAGTTCTTGGTTCCTGGTTCTGGACCGGGGTAGCCCCCCGTGAGGGGTCCCGGGCCTAGGAGCATTTGCCGTCCCGCAAAAGCATGGTCAATCCGACCAGCCTCATAAGACCCGCATGGTCTGGGGGCAGGGATCCGTCTGTTCCCGAGTCCCGGAACTGGCTAGTCCGAGGCCCAGTAACTGAAGGAGGATTTAAAGGCGTCCCGGTGTGCTCACGGCTTTGGAGAGACACGGCAACTCGTACAAGTGACCAGGGGAGGACTCTTCGGAGGAGGGCCAACAAGCTGGCTACTCAGTAAGAGCCTGGGAGCTGAAGTTGTATGGACACTAAAATAATCCACACTTTCCACAGGAGACAGAGAAAGTTCCAGGTACTGGGAGAAAGGTTCCTATTCATCTTCAGTTACAATCTAGTCTGTGGCAGAGACTTTTGCAAAGTTTTCGGATCACATGTTGGCTGCTAGATCTCTGGCTAGAGCTTTATCCGGCAGTGAAGCACCCAGCTGCGAGTGGCTACTCTCTGGGTTTGATTAGAGACATTCAGTGGATGTCAGCAGTTCAAGGTGCCTGAGTTTCTTCACCCGTACCCTCTATTCCCACCTGAGACTGTGTTATGTTGGATGTTACCACTGCAGAATAAAAACCTTTAAAAGGACTTTTATGTGTCAGCATCTGAAATGGTTGGGTACTAACCCTGGGAACCCCTAGACAACAACAGACAAGCCACGAGGAGGTAACCAGTAAGCCCAAAAGTCAAGGCCGCCCCTCAAGGGGTTATGGCCGCTACACGTGGGGGCTCGCAGTCCGGGATTTGCAGTTACCTCGCAGTGCACTGGAATAGAGAGTGAAGTGTTTTTGAACTGCGCCATCAGAGATCATCGCCATTTTACAGAGACTTTCACTGAGGTGGGTAAGCGTGGGAGGAGCCTTTGTCGAAAAGCCTGCTAAGTTACGCAGCACAAGCAACCAGTGGGAGGAGTCTGCGCTGATCTTTCCCGTGAGAGTGTGTTGCGGAAGGAGAAGAAGTTGGTTGAGTTCTCGGAGTATTAGAGAAAAGATACCAGACCTTCTCGGAAAAAATGTACCATGTCCCAGGCGTGCAGCCTGCATCTGGACCCAGGATGCCTACCGCGAGGGGTCCAGCAGGCATACAGATGCCCGGCACTGTGATTACAGACGCGGGCAATCGTCTGCTGCCGCAGGGGCAGTTCGTGTTGTGCACCATTGGAGACATGGAAGCCCTTGGAATGTTGTGCGGGAAATGTGACGGGTTGGTTGCAAACACCGGCCCTTTGCCAGGTGCCGAAGGTGTGGGGAGCACACCTTCAAAGTGGAGCAGCCCACCGAACTGCCTCAGGCTTTCCACATAGACATGGCCACAGGCATAGCGACGGAGGAGTCGGCCGTTTATGCCCCGACATCATCCTTTGGAGCTTGGATTGCTATAAGGGATGCTGTCGCCTCTGAAGTTCCAGAGACTGTCCCAGAGGTCGTGGACACGACCCCGGCCGTGAGTGCCGCTGCTGCAGCGCCTGTCTGCCACAAGGGA
Organism: Lithobates sylvaticus; assembly: GCA_028564925.1. Lineage (NCBI taxonomy): Eukaryota > Metazoa > Chordata > Amphibia > Anura > Ranidae > Lithobates > Lithobates sylvaticus. The sequence continues at coordinate 284,732,791 of CM053031.1, forward strand.
AAGCAGCCCAGCACCCCTTGTCACCGCAGGAGCAGACCACGCCCATGCATTCCCGGACCAGATATTTGGAGGAAGGTCTTCAAAAACAAGCAGCGGGGAACCGCGGGTGCTGCCGCTGCAAATTATCAGCCAGCAGGGGAGTCGTCGCCTGGTTCACAGTCTGGTTCCGATGAAGGAGACGATTGGCACTTCGAACCTCGGCTGCCGCGAGTACGGGTTTTAAACCTTTTAAAAGGCTTTTAAGCTTTTAGCCACTCTGTTTTGGACAAAGAACATTGCCCGTTCATGACGGGGCCTATTTCAGTCCCAGAGACTTTAGTAAGCGGGTGGCAACAGAGTATGGACAGTGGGGGGGGGGGGGGAGCACCAGCACACAGCCTCATCTCTGTTCCTGTCAGCTGTGCAGGGGTGGGCTCTCTTTCCACTAATCAGCTCTCAGAGCTCCCCCACTAAGCTCTGCAGTGTGTAATTTCAGCTCTCTGCCCCCTCTGCTTTCAGACAACCATTATAAATTCTGGAGTTTGAACGGCTGTAGAGGAGAGACGGAGGCAGATAAACAGGTCAAACTTCTATAGGAGGATTTGTTTCATCTCTGTGTATCACCTGAGTGTTGTGTTGTGTTGTTACACACAATTCTCTATTTGATAATTTGTGTCAAAGAACTGTACACAAATAGATGTAACTAAAAACAAAACAAAAAAATGTTTGCAGTTAACAGTCAGATTTACTCATATATTTAGACTTCCATTATACCAGAGCTGTACAGTGCATTGGTCTTAAAGACTTCCTCCACAGGTGTCAAACTGGGGGCCCCTCCAGCTGTTGCAGAACTAAGTCCCATGAGGCATTGCCAGGCTGACTGTTACAGCAGAGGCATGATGGGACTTGTAGTTCCGTAACAGCTGGAGGGCCACCAGTTTGACACCCCTGTAATGGATGAGAAAGATACCTGTTAATCTGCCAGAAATCCAGGGAGCTCCTAACTTTCTGTTTAGAACTTGCAATAAAATTGTAACCGGCGTTGTCGGCCCTGCTCAGCCACCTTCCTCTTATACCCATGGCCAGCTTCATAAAAGAAGAGTAAAGTGTTCTGTAGTGTAGCAGGGGAATATAGAGGAAAAGCATTGTATTGCCAGCTCAAATGGAAGATAGGAATGGATTTCTAGCAGATCAACGCCTAAGGATAAACCTTGAGGAAATTTGCATGTTTTGCAGAAATGTCTTTTTTTTTTTTCCATATTTTTTTTATGATAACCCAGGTGGTATATTAGTATTGGAAAAAAAAAAAAACAAACACACACAAATTAGAGATAAGGTGCTACAACCCAATGATATGCAAGAATCATCGAGAGCTTATGGGTACGCGTGATGAGCAGTCGCACCGCTGCAGGCAAAAATCATGAAGGAAGAAAATCTGCTACTCTAGGCATGCTCTTTAGAAATCACGTTTTTGGTTTCTCCACCGAAGACACAATATCGATACAGCAGTTGTTTACATGTTTCAGCCTGGTCGGCCTTAGTCTTAACCATGACTAAGGCTGAAACACTTCAACCACTGCTGTATTGATATTGTCTCTTTTGTGAATAAACAAATAATTTGAAAACATTTAACAGCTTCCCTACTGGCAATAGCGTGTGTGCGTGCGTGTATATATTATATATATATATATATATATATATATATATATATATATATATAGTTGTCAGATAAAAAAAAAAAAAGGTGTGCCATCACAAAATTTTCCATGTTTTGTCAGTAAAAAAAAAAAAAAAATACTGCGGGAGGTTGGCAACACTGATTGCAACTCCCCTGTTATACATCTTTAAAATAAGCAAAGTAAATTCCTTTTCATTATTATAATCTCAAGTGAACTGAAATTATTGTATGATACCCATATATCTGAAAGGTTAAACATAGGAACTTTTAAGTAATAAAGTCTAGCCCTTCATTACATCCTGACACCATTTCTGTCCTAGGAGGACACCGCTAGATACAGTACAGCGCGGGAACGTTCTACACCATAAGACTGGCAGGATCACCGGGTGAAAATAAAGACTACTGCAGTTACTACATCTTAAGACAGGTAAGGTGCAATATATTACATTTTTTCTTGGCTTTAGATATGCTTTAACATCTTCAATACCAGGCACTTTTACCCCCTTCCTGCTCAGGCCAGTTTTCATCACTGTTGCACTTTCAAAGACAATTGCACGGTCATATAACGCTGTACCCAAACAAAATGTATCATTTACTTTTTATTTATTTTTTTGACACATAGGTAAGAGAGGTGTGTGTGTGTGTGTGTGTGTGTGTGTGTGTGTGTGTGTGTGTGTGTGTGTGTGTGTGTGTTAGGGGGGGTTAGGTTAAAAGTGCATTTTCTAGCTAAAAAATTTATTTTCTTTCTTGTAAACAAAAGTGCTGGAAAAGGCCTGGTCTTATTGGTTATTCAGGGTTATGAATAAAGCAGACATGACTGAAACGCGTTAACCACTCCTGTATCGATAGTGTCTTGTGGAGAAACAATAAATTTGACTATTTTGAAAGAGCATGCATGGAGTAGCAGATGGTCTTCCTTCATGATTGTTAGAGAGCTTTTTTTATTTCACCACTTGCCCCTCCCCCCCCTACCAGCTGAGCAGAAATCAGACACCAACACACAGAATGTTGTATACGTAATAAACTCGTGTTTCTACAAGAAACAAAGCAGTTAATATACAGAATATACAACTTTTTTTTTTTCAGGCCTGACACCACCTTTCCTTGGAGACCTGACTGTCTGCCGTAACGCACCTCCCTCCCACCCCGCGTACAAAGCTAAGCTGAAGACAACTCCGTCTCCACAAAAAAAAAAAGAAATTAAAAAAAAAGTCATTTGATAACAGCGCCAAGAAAGGAACCAAAAAAAAAAAAAAAAACTAGATCTGGAGTCACCGATAATGAGAGTTGAGGACATTTGCTAAGAACACATGTAACATGCTATTAATAAAAAAAAATAAAAATGGGAAGTAATAAAAAGCGAATCTCGCCTGTTTCTCAGGTAAGGTGAGGAAGCAACAGAGAGACGCGCCGGAGTAAAATGAAAAAGTGCTGATCGCAGGATTGATGGTGGTGAATGAAGTCCTCACAGGTAAAATGTTTACCATTAAAAGAATTCCAATAAGTTAGGGCTAAAAGCCAAAAATATTGCTATACAAACCTGATAAAAAGGAAAAAAAAGAGAATGAAAAGCTGCGTGTCTACTACAGACTGCAAAAACTGGGCAACAGAGAATTGGGACGCCTTCATCATTTAAAGATTAAAGGTGTGAGCGATAAAATATACAGGAGATACCATCTCAGGCAAATGGGTGGAATAAAGACTAGATATTCAATACTGGCATCAACTGAATATTATCTATAAAAGGGCACGGGGTGGAAGAGGGTTAATGCCCCACGCGGGGGGGGGGGGGGGCTTGACAGTCTGTCGCAGCCATGTCATCTTCTATGACCAGTCCCTAGGCATCTGTAGAGTCCGCCATCAGCCATATATACATATAAACAAAGCGTAGTGTGCACGTATTTACAGGAGTTGAGGGGCCACATCATTACAAAGACAGGGAAACAAAAAAAAAAAAAAAAGGGACAGCTGCAGGATCGGTCTTTGTTGAGCTCCACCCACCGCAGGGTCATTCTTTGTTAAGCTCCACCCATGAGGAGCCGGTCTTAAAAAAAAAAGGCGCATCCCTGTCTCAGACCATACAAGGAGAGGGTTTTGTGCGTTACACAGTCTTTGTTGTGGCCACAGAGAACTAAAAGAAGGTACAAAGGTCACACCCATGACGGGTCCTGATAATCAGGGGTTCACAACCTAAGTTTAGGGTTCTAGGAAAAAGTCTAGGACTTTCAGCGTAAAAGCCTAAAAAAAAAAAACATGGGAGGGTCCACATCTCTTGGCTGCTGCCCTGTATAAATAACATACTCCCAGAAAGGAATAAAAAGAACAGATAACTGAATTATATAGAAAAATAGGCCAATTAAAATGGCTAGCAAATAAAAAAATTAACATGTATTTATATACAGATAAGTATCCCCCCCCCCTCCCCCCCTCTCATGGGACTGAACGAATGAAGTGGAACGACTGTCACGGTACAGATCTGGTCAATGTTGTAAAGTATAGGCGTCTTAAAGTGCCATACATAGGCCAGGCTGCTAGAATATTCAGGTCCAGAGAAGAAAAAAAAAAAAACAATTCTAAATACCCACAAAAAAAATAAAAATACTAGGTACTGCAACGGGCACCGACCAAATGCCAAGTTGTCTTCATACTGGAAAAAAATAAATTTAAGCAACAGGCCTGGATGCTTCTAAAAAGTTGTCAGAAACAAGTCCTACGCCTATTATGACCGCCAGAGTCTGTCGTTTTGGCCACAGTAAGCAGTTATGCGGAACCCATGACCGGAACCTGCAACTGGGCTTGCAGCTAATTCAAAGTCCCCCGGCAGTTTTCAGTCCCACATAAACAGGGAATTTTGTTTTCTTCGATGGGGAATTTGTAGTCGTAGGTGATCTCCTCATTGACGTTGATCGCCTGCTTTGAGTAGATGACAATTTTCTTTTGAGACTCGATGGTGATGACTTTGGCGTAACAATTAGGCTAAAAAAAGAGGAAAAAAAAAAAGGGTTTCAATATAAAAACAATGCAAAGTAAAATCATATATGTTCAAGAACGAAATAAAATGAATATAGAAAAAAAAAAAAAAAAAAGCAGGTAAACATGAATGCTGCATCTGTCGCAGCTTCTGCCAAGGTTACAGTTTGTCATTCACACTATGGGCAGCTGATGCCTGTTCACTTCCTGGATTTACACAGAGGTACACCTCCAGCTCTGCAGCTTTCATTGGGCCTCTTATGACTCATCCCCCCTCCCCTTACTGGCAAACTCACAGGAGTGAGAGAGCTGTGCATGATGTCTTAAGCCTAGGCATTTTTCCAGACAAGAAACAATTTTCAGACAATTTTTCCAGACAAGAAACAGGAAGTGGGCTGTATAAGGTATTTACTGGCAGAAGAAAAAAAAAAAAAGGAACCATTTCAAGAAGCATTCACAAAATAGCCAGATGTTTGTGGACACCTGACAATCACCCCTACCTCTGCAGTCTACTGCAGCTGCTGACTTTTAATAATCGGACACTTACCTGTTCCAGGGACCAGCGATGCGGGGGGATCGGAGCCCTGCTCGTCTCCCCCTCCGCTCGGCGGCGCCGGCAGTGTAACTGTGGGCACCCGGCTGTGGCTTCACAGCCGGTCACCACTGCGCATGCATGAGCGGCGCCGCGCGCTATGATTGGAAGCGCAGTCATCTGCGCAGAGGGGAAGTGATGTCACCTAGCCCGGGCACTGAAGGAGGCAGACTACGAGGACCCCCTAGCAACAGGCATTTAGAGGAGAGTTAAAAATAAAAAAATTCCAAATGTTTTTTTTTAGAAATTTTACTCATTCTTTTTTTGGGGGGGGGGGGGGGGGGGGGGGGGGGGGCGACACCGCTTTAACTGACTAGCGAGCCCACAGTGTCGCCCCCCCCCTCGGATGGACTGCTGGCATCTTAACGAAGGGAAACAGGCAGTGGAGACTTGCGGCTTTACTGCCCGTTTCCTACTGCGCATGCACGAGTTGCGCGGCGCTTTGTGAATGGCCCTATTGTTTTCTAGGACACACACACACACATGTCCCAGAAGACAACTGGGCAGCTCGCAGAAGATGAGGAAGCGCTGCAGAACAGGAAGCGGCAGATTAGGAAGACTGCCTAGCAACAGGCGTTTCTGGTAAGTAAAAAAGTGTTTTTTTTTCTTCAAATGTTTTCTTTTTTTGAGAAAGTTAATGGAATTTTTTATTTTAGGGTGGACCTTCGCCTTAAGTGAACAGTTATGAGGACAATGCCATGTTAAATGAATGATGCAATAGGGAGAAGATTCCAGGGATATTTCGAAAACATCTGGCAGCCATCTATATGCTTAGGCAGAGGTTAACACGTACTAACGCCAAATAGATTGATGTTACAAGGAAAAATCGGTAGTATGAGGCCAAGAGAGCAAACCCAGGTCACAGAGGAGCAGCCCAGGCTTTATAATCAAGAGCCTAGTGAGCTGTCATTTACAGCCTATAGAAGAGGCAATGTATCTGTAGGTAGCAAAGGATAAAAGATCCTCTGCTGGGACAGTAAATGCCCGTGCAGATGACGATCTTCTGGATGAAAATGACATTCAGTGCAAGCCACGTCATGCGTGCCGATCCCTGTGACAGGCCACGGACAGTCAGATCACAGGGGACCTCTCCGTCCTGATTAAGCAATTCTAAATTGTAAATATCTCCCAACAGTTTACAATTAACCGGTTCCCGACCGGCACACGACGATATACGTCGGCAGAATGGCACGTACAGGCAGGAGGGCGTATATATAAGTCCCTCCTTAATGCCTGCCGTGCCATCGGGAGCGCGCCGGTCGGGACCCCGTGAGGCCGGTCGCGGGTCCCGCGGACTCTATCGCCGCGGGGACACCTGCGATCGTCTCACGGGAAGGCTGAACAGGGAGATGCGGAAGTACACAGCATCTCCCCGTTCTGCCTAGCAACTAGTGACGCCGATCTCTGCTCCCTGTGATTGGAGCAGAGATCAGCATTCACTAGCCGACAGCCACGCCCCCACACAGTAAGAAACACACCCCATGGCATACTTAACCCCTACACTGCCCCCTTGTGGTTAACCCCTTCACTGCCAGTGTCATTTATACAGGAATCAATGCCACGCCCCCACACAGTAAGAAACACACCCCTAGGCATACTTAACCCCTACACTGCCCCTTGTGGTTAACCCCTTCACTGCCAGTGTCATTTATACAGGAATCAATGCCACGCCCCCACACAGTAAGAAACACACCCCTAGGCATACTTAACCCCTACACTGCCCCCTTGTGGTTAACCCCCTTCACTGCCAGTGTCATTTATACAGGAATCAATGCATTTAAATAGCATTGATTGCTGTATAAATGACAATGGTCCCAAAAAGGTGTCAAAAATGTCCGATGTATCCGCCATAATGTCGCAGTAAAAATCGCTGATCGCCGCCATTACTAATAAAAAAAAAAAATTATTAATAAAAATGCTATAAAAACTATCCCCTATCTTGTAAATGCTATAACTTCTGCGCAAACCAATCAATAAATCGCTTATTGCGATTTTTTTTACCAAAAATATGTAGAAGAATACGTATCGGCCTAAACTGAGGGAAAAAAAATGTTTTTTTAATATATTTTTGGGGGATATTTATTATAGCAAAAAATAAAAAATGCTTTTTTTTTCAAAATTGTCGCTCTTTTTTTGTTTATAGCGCAAAACACAAAAACAGCATAGGCGATCAAATACCACCAAAAGAAAGCTCTATTTGTGGGAAAAAAAAGGACGTCAATTTTGTTTGGGAGCCACGGCGCACGACCGCGCAATTGTCAGTTAAAGCGACGCAGTGCCGAATCGCAAAAAGGGGCCTGGTCCTTTGGCTGCAAATTGGTCCGGTCTGAAAGTGGTTAAAGTCGTGCAACAAAGATTAGACAAACTTTTGCAAAAGCTGTGCGCCCAGTCTGCACACAGAATTTAGTCCGTACAACTTAAAGCGGAATCTTCTTTCATTTGTTTCATCTTTCCATCTATTAAATCTTCTGCCCTTGTTGTTGTTTTAACTTTGGATAGTAAAACATTTTTTTTTTTCTGCCAGTAAATCCCTTATACAGCCCACTTCCTGTTTCTTGCCTGATCATTAGCCTAGGCTTATGACATCATGCACAGTGCTCTCTCTCACTCTAGTAAGCGTTTGCAAGGAAGGGAGGGGGGATGAGTCATAGGAGGGCCAATGAGAGCTGCAGAGCTGGAGGTGTGTGTCTGTGTAAATTCAGGAAGTGAACAGGCAGCAGCTTCAGCCAGACTGAGTGGAGGGAGATTTCTGCAGCATATTTGGCAAGTACCGAATGACAGTGTATATAAAATAACATGCAAAGTGGTTGGAGGGAAGCTTCACAATGGCAAAGATGTTTTTATTACAAAATAGAAGGGCAGACTGCAGTTTCTCTTTCAGGTGGCCCATAGATGGATCGGAATTCAGCCAGTTCAGTAAGAACCAGCTGAATTTTGATCCATGTGTGGCCATTGCAGTTTAGCAGAAATCGATACGTTACCAATTGACTTCTGTTCAACGTCCCTGTCGAATAAAAGCCCCTTGATCAGCGGGGTGCAGTGCTGATCTGTGTATTCTGACAGCAGGGGAGTCTCTGCTGTCAAAATACAATAGTGCAGGGTGGAGGATTCTCCCATCCACCTCAAATATGTGCATGGGGTAATCAGTTCAGTTATTTTCATTTAATCCGCTGGCTGAATAAAAAAACAAAAAAAAAAACCTGAATCACATATGGCCAGCTTTAGGCCCCATTCACACTTGCAAATAGGGACAGGATACCCAGCTGGGAACCTATATCCTGTTCCCACTTCCGGGAGTCCAGGCCGCGGCCCGTGACATCACTGCAGGGCTCCCTCCTCCTCTCCGGGCCAGTAGAAGAGAGGAGCGGGGTCTCGCGCATGTGCAGTAGGGTTCCCGGTGTGAAGCCGTAAGGCTACACTGATGAGTGCCCTTACCCGCAATAGCGGCGGCAGCAGCACCCGATAGCTGATGGAAACATCAGCTGCAGGGCCGAAATCACGGGACTCCGGGACAGGCAAGTGTCCTATTGTTAAAAGCCAGCAGCTGCAGTATGTGTAGCTGCTGGCTTTTAAATATTTTTTTTGGGGGGCGGAACACCGCTTTAACTTTGAATTGACACCTGCAGCGGTTTGCAGAGGGCAGTGTTGACTGCGAGGGAGATGCAGGAACCTGCACTGGTATCGCGCTGGTTCCTGCATCGCAATAGAGTAAAGCGGGGCTAAAGCCAAAACTTTTTTGCTTAATTCTGGACGGAGTAAAAAAAATAAACAAATAACTAAATTTAACATAAAATATTAAAACCACTGTCAGTTTATTTTTGCTGTCTATTCCCCGCAGAGAGGGGAGGGGGTTCCTTTCACTTCCTGTTCCAAGGATACAACAGGAAGTGAGAGTGAATCTCTACAAATTCAGGGAATTCCCGTCCTAGTAATTTGTTCCCAGTAGAAGATTTAAGCTAGTCTCTAGTGATCACTGTAATATGTTGGGCTTTCCGTTACATTCTGTCTTCCGGACAATAGTCACCAGGACAAGTGGAGAGGGTGAATCTGTCCACCAGGGAAAGTCGACAAAGTTCTAATCCTTCCACACTTAAAAGGAAAAGTTCACTTTTTTGGAAAAAAAAAATTGCGACAGCTAGCTGGGGAGAAGATCCCCGCTAGCTGTCGGATGGGAGATGCAGGGCCATTCCGTTCGCAACATGTTACACCGTGAATATGGGTGTAACATGTTACGGAAGGTGAACTTATCCATTAAACATAAAAAGCTTTGGCTATACATAACCTTTAAAGCATTTCTATACATGGTGGAGGTTGAAAGAGCATTCCTGGAGATATGAAGTCTTTTACGTCCTCTTTATTTTGCTCTTGAAATCAAGTAATCCCCACAGTACTCTTACCGTGCAGCAGTGATTTATAAATCTGGCCAAGTTGCCACATTTGGTGGCATCTATGATGGTGTCCTGGTCGACACGGAATAAATAGCTGCTTCCGATCCCTTGCTGAGCGTACCTCTTCTCCCTCATGTCCGCCACCACCTAGAACAGAGAAAAACAGGATTTTTATCAGCAAGAATAGAAACTCATGCAAACCTTGTTCTTTCCGGGAAAAGCCATTGCAATAGCAGCTGAAGAGCGTTTTTTTTCCCCCCAGGACCAGAATGGCAGCACTGTGGGTTCAAATCCCAAAGGCAGCACTGTGGGTTCAAATCCCAAAGGCAGCACTGTGGGTTCAAATCCCAAAGGCAGCACTGTGGGTTCAAATCCCAAAGGCAGCACTGTGGGTTCAAATCCCAAAGGCAGCACTGTGGGTTCAAATCCCAAAGGCAGCACTGTGGGTTCAAATCCCAAAGGCAGCACTGTGGGTTCAAATCCCAAAGGCAGCACTGTGGGTTCAAATCCCAAAGGCAGCACTGTGGGTTCAAATCCCAAAGGCAGCACTGTGGGTTCAAATCCCAAAGGCAGCACTGTGGGTTCAAATCCCAAAGGCAGCACTGTGGGTTCAAATCCCAAAGGCAGCACTGTGGGTTCAAATCCCAAAGGCAGCACTGTGGGTTCAAATCCCAAAGGCAGCACTGTGGGTTCAAATCCCAAAGGCAGGACTGTGGGTTCAAATCCCAAAGGCAGCACTGTGGGTTCAAATCCCAAAGGCAGCACTGTGGGTTCAAATCCCAAAGGCAGCACTGTGGGTTCAAATCCCAAAGGCAGCACTGTGGGTTCAAATCCCAATGGCAGCACTGTGGGTTCAAATCCCAATGGCAGCACTGTGGGTTCAAATCCCAATGGCAGCACTGTGGGTTCAAATCCCACCCAGGACAATATCTGAATGGAGTTTGCCTGTTCTCCCTATTGCTGGTATGGGTTTCCTTCGGGGTACTCCGCTTTCTTCCCACACTCCAAAGACATGCTGGTAGGTTAATTTGGCGTTGAGAAATCAACTTACGAGCAATAAATACCAAAACTAGTAAAGAAAACTTTCTGAGAGAATAACGAGCAGTCCTCTGGGAATACATGATAAGATATTGATTTAATAAAAACAGTAGAACAATTAATCGTGCAATCGTTTTATTCTACAGGGTACCGGCTTTCAGAAAACGTTAGGCGAGGGGCTTTGAGCAATCTTTATACCTAAAAGAGCACTGCAAAAAAAAAAAAAAAATATATAATATTATAATAAAAAAGGCTCCTGCAGCAAAAGGGTTAAAGTGAAATGTAATACAGGTGACTCAGATCTGGCAGACAGAAGTGGAGATTACCATTATCCTAGCCTGGAATTTCATGTGAATGTTATATAATGGGTGTAGTCAGATCTGATTCAGCAGTACCCATTTTATATCTCTATACTGAGATATAGGGAAGATTACTGATTCTGGTGTAATGAACAGCAGATACAATAACACAAGGAGATCAAATGGTTGAAGCCTGAATAGGTGAGCTAATGTTCCATACACATACTTTACATAAAACAACAGTCATCAGCTGTAAGCCGACACAAGCCTGATCACAGGGGGAAGTAGACAAATATTTCTCTTATTATTCCTTTTATAAGCCTTATTGTAAATATTTACACAGGCACACAAATGCAGAAAAGAAGGTTCTGGTTATTTACTGAGATGGAGGGGATGAAGGGGAGGAGGAGGGGATCACGAACATGAAGGAGGACCCTGATTGGTTTATCAATTCTAAAGCTGGTCATACATGGATCAAAATTCAGCCGGTTCACCAGGGACCAGCTGAATTTTGATCCATACATGGGCAACCATGGTTGTACACAAGTATATCCATCGATCGGTGTACAACCAGCCTGTCAGATTTTTTTCCCCCCCAAACGATTAGCGCTGCGTGCTATAGCCAGCAACACTGATGATTGTGTTCTGCCGGGAGGGAAGGCTCCCCACCGGCAGAACACAATAGCACTGTGGGAGGGATTCTCCCGTTAACATTGACCGTGTTGATTGGGAAATCAAGCAATTTCCCCACCAAACTCATCTCTTCAGAGAAGCCCATCTGACCCCCCCCCCCATCTAACAACTGTACATTTATTTCCCCCCCCCTCATCAGCACATCACCTACAGTTATTACCTCTTGCCCTTCCTGAATGCTGCAGCACCGTCTAATGGATAAAAACCATATAAAACGGAGGTTAGCGCCGCCATCTAGTGGCTGAACAAAGCCTCACCTGACGGATGTTTTGCCCGACGTACTCAATCACCATCTCATCAGCAGCGATGGGCTCCATGGCGAAGAGACCCCACTCATGAATGCGACTGCGGCCAAATCTCAGCTTCTTCTTACGGAACTGCAGAAGTAGACAAAAACATGTTTTCAGTTTATTTATGGGCAATGTGTCATGTCCCACCAACAGTGTAGCTGCCAAACTACAGTTTTTTTGTAGCTGTGATGTCTAATTTTAAATCACCAGGCAAAAAAAAATAAAAAAAATCTCAAGTCTGCCGGTAAAGGGCCATTGTGTGTGTGTGCGAGTTGGTGGGGGGGGGGGGGTGGTGTGGTGTGTGTGTTGGTGGGGGGGTGGGTGGGGTTGTGGTGTGGTGGGGGGGGGTGTGTGTTGGTGGGGGGGGGGGGGGGGTGTGTGTGTGAGGTAGGGGTGTGTGCGCACGTGATTGTGTGTGTGGTGGGGGGGGAGGTAGGGGTGTGTGCGCAAGCGTGTGGTGGGGGGGAGGTAGGGGTGTGTGTGTGTGTGTGTGTGGTGGTGGGGGAGGTAGGGGTGGGGGGGGAGGTGGGGTGGGTGGGGGTAGGGTGTGTGTGGGTGTGTGTGTGTGTGTGTGTGTGTGTGTGTGTGTGTGTGTGTGTGTGTGTGTGTGTGTGTGTGTGTGTGTGTGTGTGTGTGTGTGTGTGTGTGTGTGTGTTGATGGAACATACCACAGTGATACCCACACTACTACAGTCTGCTGGGTTCTGACAGCAGGGCTGCCAGGAGCCAATGTCGATCAAAATGCAGGGGGGGGGGGGGGTGGAGAATGTACTGTATTTGCATTGATTTCCACAGTTATCTACTCTACTACAGGCTGCTAGGAGCTGCTGTTAATCAAAATGCAGGGGGTGTGCCAGCAGAGTTGGGCAGGGACAGGGGTGTCAGGCTGGCTATGTGGAGCACAACATGAAGGATCCAATTATGAGCTGAGGGATGCAAACTGACCATGCCGGATTCGGTTCCCATGCTTGGCCTGGTCAGAATGCTGATAAAGATACACACACGAGGGTTACTTTGAGCACATGAATGCATTTGGTGAATATCATTAAGGCCGGCCGCACATGGGTCGAATTTCGCAATAATTTTCTTTTGAAATTCGTATCCAAGAACTAGCGGGTTGATTTTCGTTGCCTATAAAATTTTAGTAATGGGGCACATGTTGGAAGATTTTTTAAAAACAAAAATGATTTTCTAACCAATGATGGGAGAATCGTGTGAGAAATATAAAATATAAAAAAAAAGGACGACAAGAAAAGAAAAATTCCCAGCCACGAAAATTCTTTTCTGTAGCAACATGGAGGTGAAACTGAAGGCTTGGCTGGTGGAATTTCCTTAATCAATGGTGGCGCCAATCGGATCACAAAATACATGAAATTTCAGATTTTTGAAAGAAAATTTGTTCGGAATTTGACCCATGTATGTATGTATGTATGTATGTATGCATGCATGGCCTGCATAAAGCTTACAAACCCTTCAATTTGTTTTTTTCTGGGCACTTCACCAGAAAAAAAAAATACTTAGGCACCAACTAGCGCATGGTCTATTTTCTGGCAGCAGTGAGATTTTTGGTAATAGTTATGCAATATATAATAACATGTGAACGTTTGTCATGACGGGGGGTCACAGCTGACAAGGCAAAGTCAGCACTGTACTGAGGTTCTGTCTGACAAAGCTTTTCTCAACCACTTTATACATATCAAGTATGCATCGTGTCCAATCCCATTACTAAAACGTCAACATCGCCCTCTTGTGTTCAGAAGAAAGAATTACAACCACTTCTTACCTTCAGCTGGTTGAGCTTTAGCAAGTCGCTGTCCAAAATTGAGAAAGAGCCGATGGCATTGAGTAGACGCCTCTGCTCCGAGCGGCGCTCAGACAACACCCTGTTTGTACCCTGTATTAAAAAAAATAAAAAAAAATAAAAAAATAATAAATTAACAAAGAAAAAAAACTATAGACTTTGGGTGCAAGAAGAGCCAAAGAAACTATAGACTTCAAGTCTTTGTGTGCAAGAAGAGCCAAGTCAAAAAAACATTGGGTGAACTTCATACGAACGGGGGGGCTTCCTCCCACCACCCCCTCTGCAGATGCTCCACCCAGCTAAATCACCAAAGGCCAATCTGTACTTCTAGAGCCCAGACTGGCCTCTGTGTGAATAAAGTCTGCAAAATCATGCTTTCAGCCTTCATTCATAAATACACCAACATTATTATTGTTACTAAATATTTTCATTAGCTTATTTATGTCTGGATTAATATATACATTTTTTTTTTTTTTGCTATTCCCCTCACATTGGAGAGATTTCCTCTCACTTTGTGATGCATCTCAGGGACAGGAAGTAAAGGAGAATCTCCCAAACAGCAAACGGACAGCAAAAAAAAATGCACCAACAGGAGCTTCATCCCTTCCCTTATACTTTGAAAGGCACACACCAGGGAAAGAGGAAATCGTATCCTAAAAATACACACATGACCTACCGATGTAGATCTTTTGATTGTCTGATATTAAACATGTGCTAGTCCCGTAAATTGATCGCTACATTCCAAAAATCCCTCTACCCTTCAAAGGATGTTTTTTTTTTTTTTTTTTTTTTTTTAAATAATGAACATATTATACTTGCCTGGTTCTGTGCAATAGTATTGCACAGAGCAGCCATGAGCCTTCTCTCCTGGAGTCCTTGCTACGTCTATCATTTATAGATGCGTTTTAAACAAACTAATGTTTATTAATAAATTATATTTTACATATACCATTGTCTTTGTTTGCCCATAAAGTCCCAGAGTACCTGGGGGGGTAAAGGCAGAAGGTTTTTTCTCTTCATGTACTCTAAAGAATGCATGAAGAGAAAAAAACCTTCTGTTTGTAGCACCCCCTAATTACTTACCTGAGCCCCTTCTCTCTCCAGCGATGCCCATGAGTGTCTAAGCCTCCTGATTGGCTGAGACAAAGCAGTGGCGCCATTGGCTGCCACGGTTGTCAAAGTCAGCCAATCAGGGTGGAGAGGGGGCGAGGCCAGGTTAGGGCTCCATGTCTGAATGGATACACGAAGCTCTGACTCGGCTCTGCTGCCCCCATAGAGAGCTGTTGGCTGAGGGGGCACTCGATAAGAGGGAGGGGCCAGGAGCAGCAAAGAGGGACCCGAGAAGAGGAGGATCCAGGCTGATCTGTGCAAAACCAACTGCACAGAGGAGTTAAAGTGGTTGTAAACCCTTTACAACCACTTTAAACCTACAGGTAAACCTAGATTAAGGCTTACCTGTAGGTGCTGGAAATCTCTCCCAGACCTGCACGGTCTAAGAGATATTTGCAAATCGATGTACGGCGGTTTCTTCTGCGCATGCGCAGGAGTTAGAAAGGGCACGCTGTGCCGTTTCTAGCTCAGGTCATGGCGTTAAAGGCGGTATGCGTGGGAGTGACGTCGTGCGACTCCGGCCAGTCACAAAGCCGGAGTTCGCAGCCCCGGAAGGAAGAGGGGTGAAGAATGGACGCTCGCTGCTAGCGAGGAAGACGGGGACATCGCGGGCTTCTCCTGCAGGTAAGTGTCACATAATGGGACTACTATGCAATGCATACTAGCCCATTATGCTTTACCTTTGCAGGGAAACAAAGAGGAAGTAACACCCATCAGGGTTTACTTACTCCAAGTATAACATGTTTAAAAATTATTATTTTTTTTTAGGGGGCACCCTACTTTAATAAAAATAATAAAGTCAGCAGCTACAAATACTGCAGCTGCTGACTTTTAAAAATCGGACACTTACCTGTCCCAGGGTCCAGCGATGTGGGGGAACAAAGCCCCCCCTCGTTCCTCGCCCCGCCAGGCATTCTTACTGTGGGCACCCGGCTGTGGCTTCACAGCCGGGCACCCACTGCGCATGCGCGAGAGGCGCCGCGTGCCGTGATACGACGCTCAGTCATCTGGGACACGTGACAGGTCCCAGATGACTGTGCGGCGCCGAGGGGAAGTGATGTCAGTGCCCGGGCACTGAAGGTGGCAGACTACGAGGGACCCCCTAGAAACAGGCATTTAGAGGTGAGTAAAAACATTTTCTTTTCCAATTTTTTTATGCTTTTTAAGCAATTTTTTTTTTTTTGGTGGCAACACCACTTTAAAACACAAAAAAATACCACTTTTACAATCACTTTAAAATCCAAAGGGATTGGTGAAGCATTTCTCTTTGCTGGATGTTAGATTATGATGTAATTACAGTCCGCACTTCGATTCCCCTCCTTTCTATGAATCACTTCTGTTTTGCTGTACGGGGGAAGTATAGTGCTTCATTGAACCTGTGCCAATACTGTCAAAGATGCATTCTTATAATTACCCGGGGGTTGTGACACCAAGGTTTCCCATACAGGATGAGTCACAGAGAACATATCTATCTTACACTGACAGCCATGCCATGTCAGCACCGCAGCTCATCGATTGCAGCCGCACATTCGTCAGCCCTCTGCAGTGGACTCCGATTCCTCAGCTTTATTAAGTCTAATCACCTCTGCAAAATTTCTAAAGTGACAGGGCAGAAAATGACAGGCGGGTGCCCCCAAACCACTTAGGAGAGCTAGGGTAACTTGAAAAAAAAAAAAAAAAAGTATCACAATTTCAAATCAATGTGGAACCCCCCCAGGGGGGTGCACCGGGTCCCATTCTGATCTGTGCAGTGGTTAATGAGCTAGCTTGGTAGACAACGTGCCACCCCTCTTCCTATGGCTGTTCAGCTCAGCACATTTGAGGTGTGGGGGGACAAAGCTCGTCCCTGACAGCAAGCACCTGCTGGAGACCTGCACCTCATTTCACCACAGCGGGAGGGAGGGATGACTGACAGCGCAATGCATCAATGCACACACTAACCAGCACACCATAGATCTTCAAATGTAGTAATAAATGCTTTTATTACAAAACAATGACATCATCAAAAGAATAGGTGTAAGGTTTCGGAGCCGCGCAAAACCCCTTCGTCAGGCATGCAAGATAAAGGGTACTTTTGCGTGGCTTGAAACATTGCATTTGTTCTTTAACCACATGCCAACCGGGCCATAGCCTAAAGACTGCTACCGCCCCCCTGGCCCGGTTCCTCCCT
Organism: Lithobates sylvaticus; assembly: GCA_028564925.1. Taxonomy (NCBI): domain Eukaryota; kingdom Metazoa; phylum Chordata; class Amphibia; order Anura; family Ranidae; genus Lithobates; species Lithobates sylvaticus. The sequence continues at coordinate 284,749,799 of CM053031.1, forward strand.
CCCCATTTTCTGTCTTTTTTGATTTATAGCGCAGAAAATAAAAAAAAACAGCGGTGATTAAATACCACCAAAAGAAAGCTATTTGTGTGAAAAAAAGAGGACAAACATTTCATATGGTTACAGTCTTGCATGACTGAGTAATTGTCATTCAAAGTGTGAGAGCACCGAAAGCTGAAAATTGGTCTGGTTAGGAAAGGGGGTTAAAGTGCCCAGTGGTCTATAATTCTGCACAATCTTGGAGGCACCTCATTCTAAAATGTAAAGAACTAAACGATACCCAACATTAAAGGCGATTTATTCTTACAAAGCAATATACCTTCGCACACTGGTACTGACTAGTATTCCAATGAGAGAGAGAGAGAGAGAGAGAGAGAGAGAGAGAGAGAGAGAGAGAGAGAAGAGAGAGAGAGAGAGAGAGAGAGAGAGAGAGAGAGAGAGAGAGAGAGAGAGAGAGAGAGAGAGAGAGAGAGAGAGAGAGAGAGATGAGAGAGAGAGAGAGACTATGGCTCCATGTCTAAGAAAAAGGCAGGCTTGAGCCACCCCCATTGGCTTGTACACAATTTTTAGGCTACTTGGGAATACTGAGGAACCCAGAAAGCACCCTGACGACGTCACCACTTCAATACCGGGCATTTTTACCCCTTTCCTGTCCAGGCCGATTTTCAGCTTTACCCTCTGTCACAGTTGGAATGACAGTTGCGCAGTCAATGCTACACTGTACATATGAAATTTTTATAATTTTGGAGACAAATAAAGCTTTCATTTGGTGGTATTTCATCACCACTCCGAAGGACACACCGATTACAGAACACGCCCAGGGGGTGCGGTTCCAGGATCGTTTTTCGGCTATAGCACATTAATGAAATCGTTAAAAAGACTGCTCCAGACTACCATACAGCTCTGTTTCAGTTGACCTTGCCTGCCCCTTCTGGTTGGTATTCACAGCCCACTAATGCTGCATACAGAGAAGAAGGGGGCAGTGGCTACAGTGCAGTGGCTCCCCCAATGGAAAGCCCATAAATTGGGCTTCAGCCTGGGGTGAAATTGAAAGCCAGGAGAAAAATGAGAGAAGGTAGAAATGATTTTAGTTCACAAAATCAACCACAGATCAGAACTGGAACAAGTCTTCCATACACTTGGTCCCCTGGAGAATTCTACAACGATTTGGAAAATATTGGAAATTATAAGACTTCGTCAACTTGAAAGAAGACCAGGGACAATCACAAAGAAATGCAATAAAAAAAAAGGCACACAACAGGACAGAAGAAAAAATTGGCAAACGCAGCTTAGCATCTAGATTTGTTCACTTTGGTACAAATACATCAGATGATACAGACCTGCATGTCGCTGTCCAGTTCCCGTACAGATACAGGAATCACATCCAGGTACTTGTCTTTGTCCTTCCTGCTGATTGAATAATAACCTTCACTGCGCGCACAACCTGTCTGGTGCTCCCGCAGACCATCTTGCTTGTTACGTTTTTTCTTGGGGTCAGCAATGTTGGTGAGTGAGGCGGTGTTAAGGAAAACAACAGTGTGCAGAAGACATGTGCTAACGACACAACATTGGCAATACATACATTATAAAAACACAATTTAAAGAATAATTCCAGGCACTGACATTTTTTACGATGAAACGCATAGGGCGGAGCCTGATGTGGGACGTCACCACGCAAACAGCTGCTGCGGACTTACTGGAGGTGTTATCTGTTTAACAATAGCCTACTTGTCTGTGTATATTTATAGTTTTAATTAGGGATCGACCGATAACGTTTTTTTTCGGTGACTATAGGATACCGATATTTCGGCCACCTCTCCTGACGATATTTTGTATATTTAAATTTTTTTATTTTAAACTGTCATTTTACTTTTTTTTTTAATACCCGTTATTGCCGTCACAAGGAATGTACACATTCCTTGTGACAGTAATAGGCATGTGAGAGGTGCTCTTTATGGAGGGATCGGGGGTCTATAAGACCGCAAACACCCTCCTCTGCACTTCAAAGTATTCAAAACGTCAGGATCAGCGTTTTTGAATACTTTATTTTTTTTTTAAACTGGCACCTTTAAGATGCCAATAATCCGGGAAGTGATGTCCTGACATTACTTTCCTGATTACTAGATCCGAGACCCGAACAAAGCATCAGCTTTGTTCAGGTCTTCGGCCAGCCGACCGACGTGCCGGCTTGTTGCTCGAGCCACCCGGTGGAACAGGAGAGCCCGAGCGAGCGGCGGAAGGCGGTGGGGGTGGTAACGTTAATTGACCACTCACATCTCGATGGTCAATTAAACTTGTTAAAAGGGGTTGCAAAACCTTAATTAAAAAAAACACCTGGCAGTGACCGGCACCCCCAGCATCCCCCCCGTTTTACTTATCCGAGCCCTGGAACTTGACCCGCCAGGGACGCACTGTCTATCTGCCCGGGGTTCTTGGCTCTTGATTGGATAGATTGATAGCAGCGCAGCCATTGCCTTCCGCTGCGGTCAATCAAATCCAATGACGCGGGCGCCGGGGGCAGGGCCGAGTCATACATTAGTCGGCTATGGACGCCGAATGCTGGACTCAGGAGCACGCCCGCAAGGAACCCCCCCAGTGCTTCTCCTAGGGGGTTTATCTGATGTGGGGAGGAGCCGCCGGGGGGACTCCAGAAGACTAGGTTCAGGGCTACTCTGTGCAAACCGAGCTGCAGAGTAGGGGTAAGTATATGTTTGCTATTTAAAAAAAATTAAAAATAACCCTTACAATCACTTTAAGCAGTTTGTGGTGCTGGTTTTCGCCATTGGGGTGTTTTCCATGGAAGATTTAATTCACTATTTTTAATAGATTTCCTATTTGCACTTGGACTTTATATGGACTGCGATTCACACCCGCTTTTTGATATTTATTTCTTTGTTTTATTCACGAAGCATGTTTGTTTTGTTTCTAATTATTGATTTATTACTCGTTTAGCCCTGCACAATAATTTTTGGTAACATATTATGTAGTTATATTGTTCCAGGATGTTCCAAACAGTTGATTTGACCACACCTAATGTTTTTGCTATCTCTCTGATGGGTTTGTTATGTTTTTTCAGCCTAATGATGGCTTCACTGATAGTGACAGCTATTTGGATCTCATATTGAGAGTTGACGGCAACAGATTCCAAATGCAAATAGCAATGAAATTAACTCTGGACCTTTTATCTGCTCCTTGTAAATGGGATAATGAGGGAAAAACACACATCTGGCCATGGAACAGCTGAGGAGCCAATTGTCCCATTATTTTTGGTCCCTTAAAAAGTGGGAGTCACATCTACAAACTGTTGTAATTCCTACACCGTTCACCTGATTTGGATGTAAATACCCTCAAATGAAAGCTGAAAGTCTGCAGATAAAGGACATCTTATCAAATGCATTGTGGTGTATAGAGCCAAAAAGATTAGAATTGTGTCCCAATATTCATGGATCTGACTGTAGCTCAGCCCTCTCCTGGGGGGGGGGGGGGGGTCTCAATATATAATCCTATGTGTATATAGCTCAGCTCTCTCCTGGGTGTCTCTCAGTATACAATCCTATGTGTATATAGCTCAGCTCTCTCCTGGAGGTCTCTCAGTATATAATCCTATGTGTATATAGCTCAGCTCTCTCCTGGAGGTCTCAGTATATAATCCTATGTGTATATAGCTCAGCACTCTCCTGGAGGTCTCTCAGTATATAATCCTATGTGTATATAGCTCAGCTCTCTCCTGGGTGTCTCTCAGTATACAATCCTAAGTGTATATAGCTCAGCTCTCTCCTGGAGGTCTCTCAGTATATAATCCTATGTGTATATAGCTCTGCACTCTCCTGGAGGTCTCTCAGTATATAATCCTATGTGTATATAGCTCAGCTCTTTCCAGGGTGTCTCTCAGTATATAATCCTATGTGTATATAGCTCAGCACTCTCCTGGGTGTCTCTCAGTATATAATCCTATGTGTATATAGCTCAGCACTCTCCTGGGTGTCTCTCAGTATATAATCCTATGTGTATATAGCTCAGCTCTCTCCTCAGTATATAATCCTATGTGTATATAGCTCAGCACTCTCCAGGGTGTCTCTCAGTATATAATCCTATGTGTATATAGCTCAGCTCTCTCCTGGAGGTCTCTCGGTATATAATCCTATGTGTATATAGCTCAGCTCTCTTCTGGAGGTCTCTCAGTATATAATCCTATGTGTATATAGCTCAGCACTCTCCTGGGTGTCTCTCAGTATATAATCCTATGTGTATATAGCTCAGCACTCTCCTGGAGGTCTCAGTATATAATCCTATGTGTATATAGCTCAGCACTCTCCAGGGTGTCTCTCAGTATATAATCCTATGTGTATATAGCTCAGCACTCTCCTGGGTGTCTCTCAGTATATAATCCTATGTGTATATAGCTCAGCCCTCTCCTGGAGGTCTCTCAGTATATAATCCTATGTGTATATAGCTCAGCCCTCTCCTGGGTGTCTCTCAGTATATAATCCTATGTGTATATAGCTCAGCTCTCTCCTGGAGGTCTCTCAGTATATAATCCTATGTGTATATAGCTCAGCTCTCTCCTGGAGGTCTCTCAGTATATAATCCTATGTGTATATAGCTCAGCTCTCTCCTGGAGGTCTCTCAGTATATAATCCTATGTGTATATAGCTCAGCACTCTCCTGGAGGTCTCAGTATATAATCCTATGTGTATATAGCTCAGCACTCTCCTGGGTGTCTCTCAGTATATAATCCTATGTGTATATAGCTCAGCACTCTCCTGGAGGTCTCTCAGTATATAATCCTATGTGTATATAGCTCAGCCCTCTCCTCAGTATATAATCCTATGTGTATATAGCTCAGCCCTCTCCTCAGTATATAATCCTATGTGTATATAGCTCAGCCCTCTCCTCAGTATGGACTCCTATGGTTTCCTATGTGTATACAGCTCAGCCGTCTCTCAGGCCCCGGTGTGCCCCCCTCCCCCTCCGGTGGGGTCTCTCGGTCACTCACCCGGCGGTCTCTCCGCTCTCCCGGCTGTCTCTCGCTGTCTCTTCCCCTCACAGCCTCCCGGTAAAGCCTCCTGCCGTTTCTCCGCCGCTCTTTCGCCGGGACCCGGCCCCTCCCCCTCGGCGAAGCCCCTCCCCTCCCGGTCTACCGACCGCTCCGCTCCTCCTCCCGTCCCCCCCTCTCGTATCGGGCTCCGCCGCCGCTCCGGACGATTTTCTAATTTTTCCACCCCGATTTACCTTCCTGACGAATCTGCCGACATCCAGATCGTTTTACTTAGCGCGGCTTCCGTCTTCGCACTTTCCACCCAGCTTTGCTGGAGTTTATTTGATTCGCCTCCGTTTTGATATCTGATGTTTCCGAGTGAACGGTGGTGGTCGGCGATTAAGAGGAGTCAGATTTTTTTATTTATTTCTTTACAAGTTTAGTTATCACTTTTGACGAATCTGCTGCCAAGAAATGCCGATAAAGAACGAAACGTCTGAGGTGGGAGCAAAGGCGGGCTCTGACCATAGAGAGGGGAGGGGATAGGGCGGCCTATTCTCATCACTCTATGATCTGGCTGGAGTTTTTTCCCCAGAATAACTTTATTGACATTCAATTAATTAACAGGGATGTCTTTAGATAGAGTAGTAATCAGCGTACCACTGAGTATAGGAATTCCCATTTTATATGTTCTAATTTAAATAAAATTGCAATTCAATAGTGAATTCTTATTGACTGTCTTATTATATGACGGCTGTATCTTTTACAGTGCTGTATATAGCTGCATGACATTTATATGATGTGTATTATAATATTTCTATAAATTATTATTGTTTATTCCATTATCACATATATTTGGTTTATATATATATATATAGTTCTATATTTTTGTGTTCATAAATTGTCTATGTTTAATATATATATATTATGTATAATTGTTTATTTTAATCATATATGTAACTTTTCATATTCATAAACTTTATATGGTGTTGTTATTTTTATACATATATATATGTATATATATATATATAGAGAGAGAGAGAATTTTTTTTTTATATAGATATTTACAGTATATATAAAATTACCATATAGAATTAGTGACTGTGAGAAATAAAAAAAAAAAAAAAAAAATATATATATATATATATATATATATATATATATATATATATATATATACACATTATCTCACAAAAGTGAGCACATCCCAATAAAATTAGTTTTTGGTTTTCAAGAGGTATGAATACTTTTTTACTTATTTGTAAATATTATCTTCTATCTTTTCATGTGACAACACTGAAGAAATGACACTTGTCTACAATGTAAAGTAGTGAGTGTACAGCTTGTATAACAGTGTAAATTTGATGTCCCCACACTATTATAAGCCCCATTCTTATTTTCGTTGGGATTTTGCTTGGCGAACATGAGGGTCTGATCTGGCTATTGGAGGGACGTTGGGAGAGATGCATATTCCATACACCTCTGTTTCCCTTGATGTCAGGAGCTGACAATTTCCAATGCCCATTTGACCTTCCATAATAGAAGGTCCACCATGTGGGGTAAGAGTACATCCTTATTTTATGTTGGTGATTCACCTGGTGAAGGACAGCGCGTGGCGTTCATTCGCACTCAGCACTTTATTCAGCACATGTCTCAAGACACTGGACTCATCCACTTGTTGACACCTCTTTAATTACATGTTGGACTTTATATCTATGTCATTGTTCACTTAGCGCAACTTATTAGTATTTCATCCCCACAACATGATGCTACCACCACCATGTTTCACAGTGGGGATGGTGTGTTCAGGGTGATGTGCAGTGTTAGTTTTTGTAATGGAAATTTGTAAGTTCTGTATATAATTGTATTCTATTTTGTATGTATTGCACACTGCCCTCACTGTGCACACGGCACTAATAAATGTTTTCAGTACATGTTTACATTCTTTTGAGTCCTGATTAGAATTAGCCTGCCTATGATACGCCCCTTGTTACCATAAACATACAATTGTAATATTAATGTGATACCTACGTAATCATGTGTATAAAAACCTTCAATTGCGTCATATTAAAGCAGAACGGTTATTTGGAAAGATGCTGAGCGTATCTTTTGTCTGTTCCCTACTGCAGTAGTTATTATTCATTTGGAACCACTAATCAATATGAGGATAGGAGTTGCCTATCTATAAATTTCCAGGTCAGTTTTCCCCCACACATAGCGTTTTTCTTTTAGGCCAATTTTGGTCTCATCTGACCAGATCACCTTCTTCCACATGTTTGCTGTGTCCCCCACATGGCTTCTCCCAAACTGCAAACAGGACTTCTTATGGCTTTCTTTCAACAATGTCTTTCTTCTTGCCACTCTTCCAAAAAGGTCATATTTGTGGAGTGCGCGACTAATAGTCAGCATAGTCAGGAGATAAGCCAAAAGGTCAGGGCAACAAGGAGATCGGGATAGTCAAAGAACACGCCAAAGGTCGGGATAGGAAGCAGACAAAGACAGTCAAGAACAAGCCAAGGTCGGTAAACAGGATCAGATTGTAGGACACACAGCAATGAGCACACGGAAGCCAAACACACAAAATTGGTCAGCGAGGCTTGGCTTGCAGTGCACAGGTAATGTAGTGTTGCTAATTAGAGGCTGGGGTGGAGCCATGCTTGAGGGAAGATTACCTAAGCATACAGGTGAAAAGCCACTGGCCTCTAAGCTGAACATAAAAGAAAGGTGAGCAAACAGACATTGCATATTCATGACACTATGGCTCAAAAGACAAAGGGTAGCCCCTGGAAGTTGCACATCTAAGGTGTCCTAGAGAAGTGTTGATATCAAGGGGACATTTAAGGCCAGGAATCGCAGGTGCTGAATCTGCGTCCAAGAGGCCAATGACCCACAAGAATTTTGGGGGGAAAAGGAGGGGTTGGACTATCTCGGTAGATAGTCCAACCCCTCCTTTTCCCCCCAAAATTCTTGTGGGTCATTGGCCTCTTGGACGCAGATTCAGCACCTGCGATTCCTGGCCTTAAATGTCCCCTTGATATCAACAATTGTTATGGATGATGGTACTCTTGACCTAACTGACCTAAATTATTAAAGACTATACTCACGTTTTGACATTGACGTCCTAGAGAAGTGAATAGAGTGGCAACCTCTGCCTGTACTCTAACCAGGCCGAGCCCCCGACACATTTCACTCCGACCTCCCGAGCTTAGTCATGTCTAAGCTAAGCTAAGTTCCCCATAACTAAGCTCCAGGGGGTGGAGTGAAATGCGTTGGGGCGTGGCCTGGTTGGAGTCCAAGCTGAGGTTGCCACTCTTTTCACTTCTCTAGCACACCTTAGATGTGCGACTTCCAGGGGCTACCTTTTGTCTCTTGAACCCCTGTAGGAGCCATGACGGCTCCATCCTCTGTCAGCACTCTAAGCCCCCGTACACACGGTCGGACATTCCGACCACAAAATCCATCAGATTTTTTTCGACAGATTTTGTCCGATATATTTTGTTGCATACACACGGTCGGACAAAGTCCGATCGTTCGGAACGTGATGACGTTCGTTCGTTAGGACGGGACTACGTTCAGGCTAGTAGCCAATAGCTTTGGTCTCGTAATTTGATCTGAGCATGCGTGGCACTTTATCCGATCGCAATACTCTACAGACGATCGGAAGAAGTCCGATCGGATTTTATTGTCGGAAAATTTGAGATCCTGCTCTCAAATTTTTTCCGTCGGAAATCCTTGGACAATCATCTTCAAGAACCTACCCTGTCCTTAGACAATCATCTATAAGAACCCATCCGTCCTTGGACAACATATACAAGAACCCATCCTGTCCTTTGACAATAATCTACAAGAACCCATCCTGTCCTCAGACAATTATCTACAAGAACCCATCCTGTCCTTGGACAATCATCTTCAAGAACCCATCTTGTCCTTGGACAATCATCTTCAAGAACCCATCTTGTCCTTGGACACTCATCTACAAGAATCCTTTCTGTCCTTGGACACTCATCTACAATAACCCTTCCTGTCCTTACACAATCATGTACAAGAACCCATCTTGTCCTTGGACAATCATCTTCACAAACCCATCCTGTCCTCTGACAATCTTCTACATGAACCCATCCTGTCCTTGGACAATCATCTACATGAACCCATCTTGTCCTTGGACAATCATCTTCACAAACCCATCCCGTCCTTGGACAATCATCTACATGAACCCATCCTGTCCTTGGACAATCATCTACAAGAGCCCATCCTGTCTTTGGACAATCATCTTCAAGAACCCATCCTGTTCTTGGACAATCATCTTCAAGAACCCTTCCTTTTCTTGGACAATCATCTTCAAGAACCCATCCTGTTCTTGGACAATCAACATCTACACATTTCAGTGGTGATTCCAGAGGTGCTGGTGCTACCTGTGTGGATATAAATGGTGGGGTATCATCCTGACACTCAATAAAACTGAAAAAGTGGCTTATAGAAGCTATGAAATGTCTTTAACATCAGCTTTCAGGTTCTTGTGGGTGTTCATTGCTATCCTGGTCTTGGTTAATTAAAATCTAAACATTCCAATGGTGATTGGAACAAGGAGTCGGTGCTATCTGTGTTGTTTTATATGTTGGAGTATCTTCAACTGAACTGAAGAAATGGCTCGGAGAAGCTATGAAACAACATTATAGAATATTTCCAAGAAGGAGACACAGAGGAGGAGATGCCGAGGAGGAGACACCGAGGAGGAGACCCTAAGAAGAAGACACTGAAGAGAAGACACAGAGAAGGAGACACCGAGGAGCAGATGCTGAGGAGGAGACACCGAGGAGGAGACGCAGAGGAGGAGACACTGAGGAGGAGACACCAAGAAGGAGATGCCGAGAAGGAGACACAGAGGAGGAGACCCTGAGGAGGAGACGTCTAGCAGGAGACCCTGAGGAGGAGACGTCTAGCAGGAGACACCGAGGAGGAGACGTCTAGCAGGAGACACCGAGGAGGAGACCCTAAGAAGGAGACACAGAGGAGGAGGTGCAGGCCTGTGACCTAGATGGGTTAAGTGCAGGGTTTGCCGAGAGGGGGGGCTTTGACTGAGGGACAGAGAGACCGACCGAGGGGGGGGGGGGGTTGGGGGTTGGATTGTTTGTCCCCCCCCCCCAAAAAAATGGTGCACCAGTCGCCACTACTTGGCACGCTGTTGCAGCATGGTATTGCGATGTAAAATCCCTCACAGGATCGTAAAGACTCACACCAACTGCTCAACTACCTCTGAAAAGTGTTCCACCACATAACCACATTTCAGAGGGGCAGTGAACCCACCAACAGTGTGAATGAGGCCTTAGGGTTTACTTTACATCAAAAAGAATAATAGATCATAGGCTTATAAAATGTCACGCAATGCCAAGCTGTCAACAGGGAGAAGTCAATGCCAAGGAGTCAATAATAGCGTGCAATGCCAAGCTGCGGTTTCCAAAACGAGCAAAGTCCTTTCTTGTATAGGAGAGGTATGGACTCCAGAGAGAGAGAGATATAATTTTGCCCCCCTGTTCAAATCATTAGTAAGACCTCATCTGGAATATGCAGTTCAGTTTTGGGAACCAGTTCTCAAAAAGGATATCGGGGAACTGGAGAAAGTGCAGAGAAGGGCAACCAAACTGATAAGAGGCATGGAGGAGCTCAGCTATGAGGAAAGATTAGAGGAACTGAATTTATTCACTCTTGAGAAGAGGAGAATAAGGGGGGATATGATCAACATGTACAAATACATAAGGGGGGGTTTCTCAACCAGGGTTCCATTGAACTCTAGGGTTCCTCCAGAGGTTGCTAGGGGTTACTCGACCAATGAGCAATTTATATCTCTTAGATGAGTTCCCAATGACAACATTGATCTTTTTATCTCTCTGTAAGCGGGTAACTTCCCAATGCTCACAGGTATAAGCAGAAGTCTTCCCATTGACCATCACACTAATGTATCATGAGTTGTAAGATATAGTCATTTTAGCAGAGGGTTCCCTAAGACCTGAAAGTTATTTTTAAGGGTTCCTCTGTGTTAAAGAGGTTAGTAAAGTCTGATATAAGGGGTCCATATAGTGAACTTGGTGTTGAGTTATTCACTTTAAGGTCAACACAGAGGACAAGGGGGAACTCTTTACGTCTAGAGGAAAAGAGATTTCATCTCCAAATACGGAAAGGTTTCTTCACAGTAAGAGCTGTGAAAATGTGGAATAGACTCCCTCGGGAAGGTGGTTCTGGCCAGCTCAGTAGACTGCTTTAAAAAAGCCCTGCATTCTTTCCTAATTGTACATAATATAACTGGGTACTAAGATTTATAGGTAAAGTTGATCTGGGGAAAATCTGATTGCCTCTCGGGGGATCAGGAAGGGATTTTTTCCCCTGCTGGAGCAAATTGGATGATGCTTTGCTGGGGTTTTGCCTTCCTCCGGATCAACTGTGGGTATAGAATTGTGTATATGGGATTGTATGATTTTTATTTCCCCCTTCTATTGGTTGAACGAGATGGACTTGTGTCTTTTTCCAACCAGACTAACTATGTAACAATGTGAACAGACAGGCCTTCTATTGCAGAACAGACACTCTATCAGTGGTGTGCATAGCTCGCAACTGTCCCTGATTTCGAGGGACTGTCCCTGATTTGGAGCAATGTCCCTCTGTCCCTCATTCCTCCTTATTTGTCCCTCATTTTGGTCTGATCTATATAGTGTTAATTTTGGCAGCAAATTTCGATTCAGCTTTAGTCTAATGCCCCGTACACACGGTCGGATATTCCGATGGAGAAAGTATGATCAGATTATATCCGATCGTGTGTCGGCTCTAGCGGGCTTTTTGCATCGGAAATTTCCGACAGAAAAAATTTGAGAGCAGGATCTTAAAATTTCCGACAACAAAATCCGATCGGACTTTTCCCGAACGTGTGTAGAGAATTCCGACGGAAAAAGTGCCACGCGTGCTCAGAAGAAATTTGGAGACGAAAGCTATCGGCTATCGGCCTCTACGTAGTCCTGTCTTACGTTTTGTACATCACCTCGTTCGGAACGATCGGATTGTCCGACAACTTTGTCTGACCGCGTGTATGCAAGACAAGTTTCAGACAAAATCCAATGGATTTTGTGGTCGGAATGTCCGACCGTGTGTACGGGGCATTAGTCTTAGGACTAAAATGGCATTTTAGTTTTAGTCCCATTTTAGTCTTCTGCAATTGTTTTAGTTTTAGTCGTATTTAGTTGACTAAATGTCCAGTTCATTTTAGTCGACTAAAACAAATTTTAGTCATCTAAAATCTAATGGGTATTATTCAATTGTAATGCATTAGTTAACATTTCTCATTTGCAAACTCATTATATACTGCTGGAGTTAAAAATCTCATATGTTATTTATTATTACATTGAGGTATGAACATGCACTACAGACCAGCGTTAATTTTGAAGTCAAATTTCAATTTAGTTTTAGTCTTATGCCCCGTACACACGGTCGGAAATTCTGACGGAAAATGTCCTATCGGACCATGTTGTCGGAAAATTTGCCCGTGTTGTCGTGAAAATTTGAGAGCCCATCGGAGATCCTGCTCTCAAATTTTCCGACAACAAAATCCGATCAGACTTTTTCCGATCGTGTGTAGAGAATTCCGACGGCATGCTCAGATCAAATTAGGAGACCAAAGCTATTGGCTACTAGCCTCTACGTAGTCCCGTCGTACGCAACGAACGTCACCACGTTCAGAATGATCGGATTTTCCGACAACTTTGTCCGACCGCGTGTATGCAACATCAGTGTCGGATTTTGTGGTCGGAATTTCCGACCGTGTGTACGGGGCATAAGTCTTTTGACTAAAATGCCATTTAAGTTTTAGTTGTATTTTAGTCATTTCAGTTGTTTTAGTTTTAGTCGTATTTTAGTCGACTAAAATAATATTCATTTAGTCGACTAATATGTTTTAGTCAACGAAATTAAAGCGGAGGTCCAGCTGAAAATAATTTTTTTTTTAACCAGTTCCCGACCGGCGCACGACGATGTACGTCGGCAAAATGGCACGGACAGGAATAAGGGCGTACAGGTATGTCCCTTTGAGAATGCCGCCGTGCCATTGCTTGCGTGCTGCCGGCGGTGCGCGGATCGGGACCCCAGCAAGTCTGGTCGCAGGTCCCGCGGATGCGATCACCGCGGGTATACCCGCGATCGTCTCACGGGATGGCTGAATGGGGAGATGCAGAAGAAAACAGCATCTCCCCGTTCTGCCTAGCAACAAGTGACACTGATCTCTGCTCCCTGTGATTGGAGCAGAGATCAGTGTTCACTAACACACAGCCACACCCCCCACAGTTAGTAACACGCCCCTAGGAACACTTAACCCCTACATTGCCACCCCCTGGTTAACCCCTTCACTGCCAGTGTCATTTACACAGGAATCAGTGCATTTAAATAGCACTGTTTGCTGTATAAATGACAATGGTCCCACAAAATGTGTCAAAAATGTCCGATGTGTCCGCCATAATGTCGCAGTCACAATAAAAATCACAGATCGCCGCCATTACTAGTAAAAAAAAAAAAAATATTAATAAAAATGCTATAAAACTATCCCCTATTTCGTAAACGCTATAACTTTTGCGCAAACCAATCAATAAACGCTTATTGCAATTTTTTTTACCAAAAATATGTAGAAGAATATGTATCGGCCTAAACTGAGGAAAAAATTTTTTTTATATATTTTTGGGGGATATTTATTATAGCAAAAAGTAAAAAATAATGTGTTTTTTTTTCCAAATTTTCGCTCTTTTTTTTTGTTTATAGCGCAAAAAATAAAAACCGCAGGGCGATCAAATACCACCAAAAGAAAGCTCTATTTGTGGGAAAAAAAAGGACGTCAATTTTGTTTGGAAGCCACGTCACACGACCGCGCAATTGTCAGTTAAAGCGACGCAGTGCCGAATCGCAAAAGGTGGTCTGGTCTTAAGCCAGCAAAATGGTCCGGTCTGAAAGTGGTTAATAAGCACACTTACCAGTCCAGGATGCCCGCGATGTCGGCTGCCCGAGGCCGACCCGTCCCTCGGCTCTCGGGTCCCGGCGCCGCCATTCTATCTAAGGGTAACAGGCAGTGGAGCCTTGCGGCTTTACTGCCCGTCTCCTACTGCGCATGCGCGCGTCGCGCAGTGCTCTGTGAATGGGGCACACACACAGTTCCCAGAACACACCGCGCCCCATTACCCAGAAGACAAAGCGAGGAGGAGAGAAGACTGAAGATCACCGCGGAGTAGGAATAGGCAGATTAGGACGCTCTGCCTAGCAACAGCCATTTCTGATAAGTTTAAAACATTTATTTTTTTTTTTTTCCGATTTTTTGCAACATTTTAGTGTAGTTTTTGCAGGGTGGCCCTCCGCTTTAACACTGGATCTGTATAGTTGTATATAAAATGCACTTTTTATCTTTCAAAAAGTGTTTCCCCAGTGCTAAACCTTTCATCCAATTTAAATTAAATTGCTGCATTTGTAAATTTTAAAAGCCAATATAAAGGAATAGTAGTGGTAAAAAAAAAAAAAAAAAGCCCTTGTGGATTTAATTAACCTTTTTTATTTGGTTAATTCTCCTTTAAGGGGGTGTGGCAGGGGGCGTGTCCTATGCCTACATACATTTGCTAGTAGGTGTCCCTCATTCCCATCTCAGAATGTTGGGAGGTGTGACACAAAAAAATAGGGCAGAGTGCGACATTTTTGTACTAGTGTGACAGATAATGATTGGCCGTGCGTCCTCCCCGTGTGCGTCACAATTAGGAAAACCCCTCTTCTATGCCCAGAAAATAAATGCAATCTTTTCACTTCTATCGTCTCACAGTTTGCTTAGAATAGTACACAGGACTGTAATATGAATGCACCAAGCAGCAGGGGGCGCTGGACTCCTTCAAAAGCATGAACGCTGCAACGTAATTGATCGTTTGTTGCAACTTTTTTTTTTTTTTGTGACCGTTTGGCGTATATCGTTTTTCTGATGCGATTTCTCACTTTGCACCGCCAGTAGTTTATCAGGCTTACGATGTTTTTTTTTTTTTTTAGCTATAAGCCAGGTTCACACTGAGCTGCCGGGATGAAGCCGTGCGAGTTCAGCTGAACTCGCAAGATTTCTCTCCCGCATGTCAGTCCCGATTTCGGCCGCGATTTCAGAGAGATTTCAGACAGACGTCAATGTAAATCGCAGTCCGAAATCGCACAAAAAGTTGTACAGAAACTACTTTTTGAAATCGGAGGCGGCGCCGCGAATGCAGCGTCGCACCGATTAGGACGGTGCCATTGCCGGAAATGGCCGCCGATTTGACATGTCATATGGTACCAATGAGAACCAGGGCTAAGGCCAGCTTCCCATCTATCCCTGTCTGCTTTTGTCCTTTTTTTTGGTCCGTTTTTCCCGCGTGTCGTAGCGCGCTTTCATGCGTTTTCAGTATGCTATTGAGAATCACAGTGCATGATAAAGCACAGCAAAACAAACACGCCTTATTTTTCCGTCCGCACCGTATAGGTCTGAACAGCCTCACTGAATGACATTGGGGTTGATTTCCTAAAGGCAGGACTTTCTGCGGGATTGTGGGGGAACTCCGTTCCGCCACCTCCAGTACTGAATGGATGTAATCACAAGGGATTCTGTGGTCTGCTGGGGGGTCTATTGACACTGTTGTGTGACAATAGCGATTTTCACTATTGGCTATTGTCTTCCTGATCCTCCTCCCGGCCAATCAGGAAGCGGGTTCTGAGACCCGATTGGCTGACAGGAGAAGCGATCTATGGCGGGGATCCATTGTTGCTGGGGGGTCTTATGTTGATGGTGGGGGATCTATTGTTGCTGGGGGGGTCTATTGTTGCTGGGGGTCTTATGTTGATGGTGATGGATCTATTGTTGCTGGGGGGTCTATTGTTGATGGTGGGGGGTCTATTGTTGCTGGGGGGGTCTATTGTTGATGGCGGATGATCTATTGTAGCTGAGGAGGTCTATTTTTGATAGTGGGGGATCTTTTGTTGCTGGCGGGGTCTATTGTTGCTGGTGGAGGTCTATTGTTGATGGTGGGGGAATCTATTGTTGCTTGGTGAGGTCTTTTGTTGATGTGGGGATCTATTGTAGCTGAGGAGGTCTATTTTTGATAGTGGGGGATCTTTTGTTGCAGGCGGGGTCTGTTGTTGCTGGTGGAGTTCTATTGTTGATGGTGGGGGAATCTATTGTTGCTTGGTGAGGTCTTTTGTTGATGTGGGGATCTATTGTTGCTGGGAGGTCTGTTGTTGATGGTGGGGGATCTATTGTTGCTGGGGATGTCTTTTGTTGATAGTGGGGATCTATTGTTGCTGGGGGAGTGCTATTGTTGATGGTGGGGGACCTCTTGTTGCTAAGGGAAGGTCTATTGTTGATGGTGGGGATCTATTGTTGCTGGGGAGGTCTATTGTTGATGGTGGGAGGTCTATTGTTAATGGTGGGGGATCTATTGTTGGAGAGGAAGGTCTATTGTTGATAGTGGGGATCTATTGTTGCTGGGGGAGATTTATTGTTGATGGTGGGGGATCTATTGTTGCTGGGGGGAGGGTCTTATGTTGTTGTAGGGTCATTTGTTGCTTGGAAGGATTTACTGTTGAGGATGAATCTATTGTTGCTGGTGGGGGAGAGTCCAATGTTGTTGAGGGGGCATTTTGTTGCAGGGGGTCTATTGTTGCTGGGGGAGGTCTATTGTTGCTGGGGGAGGTCTATTGTTTCTGGGGGAGGGTCTATTGTTGCTGGGGAGGATCTATTGTTACTAGAGGAGGGTCTATTGTTGCTGGGGAGGTTCTATTGTTGCTGGGGGATGGTCTATTGTTGCTGCCGGAGTCTACTGCATTTTACTGCTTTTCTTGTTATCATTACCAAATTCCATGCAAATGACTTAGCACCACAAAATTATACTTGGTTCTGTATTCTGTAAAAGCGCGGGTAAGGGGAGGAGCCAAAGGATGGTGCTCAGAGGAGGGGGGCGAAGCCAAAGTATGGTGCTTGTGGTGGGGGGTGGAGCCAAAGGATGGTGCTCATGGTGGGGGGGGTGGAGCCAAAGGATGGTGCTTGGAGGATGGGGGTTGAGCCAAATGATGGTGTTTGAAGGGGGTGGAGCCAAAGGATGGTGCTTGGAGGTGGGGTGGAGCCAAAGGATGGTCCTCGGAGTTGGGGGGTGGAGCCAAAGGATGTTGCTCTGAGGTGGGGGGTGGAGCCAAAGGATGGTGCTCTGAGGTGGGGGGTGGAGCCAAAGGATGGTGCTCGGAGGTGGGGGGTGGAGCCAAAGGATGGTGTTCAGGGGTGGGGGGTGGAGCCAAAGGATGGTGCTTGGAGCTGGGGGTGGAGCCAAAGGATGTTGCTCAGAGTTGGGGGTGGAGCCGAAGGATGGTGCTCAGAGGTGGGGGTGGAGCCAAAGGATGGTGTTCGGAGGTGGGGGTGGAGCCAAAGGATGGTGCTCAGAGGTGGGGGGGGTGAAGCCAAAGGATGGTGCTCGGAGGAGGGGGTGGAGACAAAGGATGGTGCTCAGAGGTGGGGGGTGGAGCCAAAGGATGGTGTTTGGAGGTGGGGGTGGAGCCAAAGGATGGTGCTTGTGGTGGGGGTGGAGCCAAAGGATGGTGCTCATGGTGGGGGGTGGAGCCAAAGGATGGTGTTCGGAGGTGAGGGGTGGAGCCAAAGGATGGTGCTCAGAGGTGGGGGGGGGTGAAGCCAAAGGATGGTGCTCGGAGGAGGGGGTGGAGACAAAGGATGGTGCTCAGAGGTGGGGGTGGAGCCAAAGGATGGTGTTTGGAGGTGGGGGGTGGAGCCAAAGGATGGTGTTCAGGGGTGGGGGTGGAGCCAAAGGATGGTGCTTGGAGGTGGGGGGTGGAGCCAAAGGATGTTGCTCAGAGGTGGGGGTGGAGCCAAAGGATGGTGCTCGGAGGTGGGGGTGGAGCCAAAGGATGGTGTTGGTGGTCAGGGGTGGGGGTGGAGCCAAAGGATGGTGCTTGGAGGTGGGGGGTGGAGCCAAAGGATGTTGCTCAGAGTTGGGGGTGGAGCCGAAGGATGGTGCTCGGAGGTGGGGAGTGGAGCCAAAGGATGGTGTTCGGAGGTGGGGGTGGAGCCAAAGGATGGTGCTCA
The DNA here is from genome assembly GCA_028564925.1 of Lithobates sylvaticus. NCBI lineage: Eukaryota > Metazoa > Chordata > Amphibia > Anura > Ranidae > Lithobates > Lithobates sylvaticus. Next base: position 284,767,885 of record CM053031.1, read on the forward strand.
GAGGTGGGGGGTGGAGCCAAAGGATGGTGTTCGGAGGTGGGGGGTGGAGCCAAAGGATGGTGCTCAGAGGTGGGGGTGGAGCCAAAGGATGGTGCTCGGAGGTGGGGGTGGAGCCAAAGGATGGTGTTCAGGGGTGGGGGTGGAGCCAAAGGATGGTGCTTGGAGGTGGGGGGTGGAGCCAAAGGATGTTGCTCAGAGTTGGGGGTGGAGCCGAAGGATGGTGCTCGGAGGTGGGGAGTGGAGCCAAAGGATGGTGTTCGGAGGTGGGGGTGGAGCCAAAGGATGGTGCTCAGAGGTGGGGGGTGGAGCCAAAGGATGGTGTTCGGAGGTGGGGGGTGGAGCCAAAGGATGGTGCTCAGAGGTGGGGGGGGTGAAGCCAAAGGATGGTGCTCGGAGGAGGGGGTGGAGACAAAGGATGGTGTTCGGAGGTGGGGGGTGGAGCCAAAGGATGGTGTTCGGAGGTGGGGGTGGAGCCAAAGGATGGTGCTCGGAGGTGGGGGGTGGGGCCAAATGATGTTGCTTGGAGGTGGGGGGTGGAGCCAAAGAATGGTGCTCGGAGGTGGGGGGTGGAGACAATTGGATGACTCAGAAGGGAGCAGTATTTGCACCTTTTAGAAAAAAAGCTGCGGCTTGGCTGACATCTGTGCGACTTCATGCACAGATGTCTATGCAAAGTCGCACATGAAATCGCCACAAAAAATAGTGCAGCGACTACTTTTTTTTAAATCGGTGAGGCACCGCACAAAGTCGTCTTCGCATCGATTTGAACAGTTCCATTGCCGATAATAGGGTTGCGACTCGTCGTGCGATTTGGACTTGTCAAATCGCATGACAGGTCGCATGGGTGTGAAGTGAGGCTAAGGCAGCTCACCGAAAACCAACGCACCAAAAACTCAGACATGTCACCAAATGATTTCTGCAGTGCGATGCCCTGCTAGGCACGTGGCTTGTCCTTAAAGTTCACCTTTACCAAAGAGCTGCAGATAAGGGGCGTCTCTAGATAAGAACAAGATCTGCAGCTCTGGCTAAAGTCAAGCAATGACCTTGCTATAGGTGAAGGTCATTTATGTACCTCCTGAAGCCTTACTGAAAAACTCCCAGAGGTTGCATCTCTCTATCCTGCCTTGTTGCTAGGGCGCGTTGCTAAGACACTCCCAGCTGTTACTGGTCACCTCCAACATCACAGGAGCGAACGCTTTCTCTGATTCAGACCACCCCCCCCCCCGTCTTACCTGCATAGACAGTTTAACCACTTGCCGACTGCCCGGCGTGCGTCAATTGACGGCGGCAGAATTGTACTCCTGCGCAAATAGCCGTAGCTGTACTGCGGGCGCTTTAAGGAGTATAGGGGGCGCGTTTCTAAGGAGTCGATGCGCGTGCCCTCCGGCCGCGATCGCTACTGACAGAGCGAGAACGGGGATTTGTGTGTGTAAACACACAGAGCCAAATCCTGTCAGGGGAGAGGAGACAGATCGTGTGTTCCAAGTAATTAGGAACAACGATCGGTCTCCTCCCCAAGTCAGTCCCGCCCCCCCACAGTTACACCGTGTACACACGAGCGGATTTTCCGTCTGAAAAATCTTGGATGTTTTTTCCGAACGAATTCCGCTCAAGCTTGTCTTGCATACACACGGTCACACAAAAGTTCTCTGAGCTTTCGACCGTCAAGAACGCGGTGACGTACAACACTACGACAAGCCGAGAAAATGAAGTTCAATGGTTCTGAGCATGCGACGAATTGTTTCCGAGCATGCGTAGGAATTTTGCGCGTCGGAATTGGTACGGACGATTGGAATTTCCGATCAAAACTTTTTCCGACCGAAAAATTGAGAACCTGCTCTCAATCTTTTGCTGGCGGGAATTCCGCCAGCTAAAGTCCGATGGAGCTTACACACGGCTCGGAATTTACGACCAAAGGCTCTCATCTGACTTTTGCTGGCAGAATTTCCGATCGTGTGTACGGGGCATTAGAACACATGCCAAGGGGACACATTTAACCCCTTGATCGCCCCCTAGTGTTAACCCCTTCCCTGCCAGTGACATTTCTACAGTGATCAGTGCATTTTTATAGCACTGATCGCTGTATAAATGACAATGGTCCCAAAAATGTGTCAAAAGTGTTCGATCTGTCCGCCGCAATGTCACAGTCACAATATAAATCGCTGATCACCGCCATTACTAGTAAAAAAAAATATATAATTATAATAAAAATGCCATAAATCAATAACCTATTTTGTACACGCTATAACTTTTGCGCAAACCAATCAATATACGCTTATTGCAATTTTTTTTTTACCAAAAATAAATCGGACTAAACTGATTAAATTGGGATATTTATTATAGAAAAAAGTAAAAGATATTGTGTTTTTTTTTTTTAATTGTCGTTCTTCTTTTGTTTATAGCGCAAAAAATAAAAAACGCCTATCAGGCGTCCAATCATAGAGGACAGGAGAAGACATCGAGGACATGGAGGAAACCACCCGCTGCCCCACCGAGACAGGGTAAGTGCCAGGCAGACGGCGGGCGGAGGGGGGCACAGTGGCGGCATTTGATGGCACAGTAGGAGCATTTGATGACACAGTGGGAGTGTTTGATGGGCACAGTGGATGCGTTTGATGGCACAGTGGCTGCGTTTGATGGGCACAGTGGCGGCAATCGATGGGCACAGTGGCAGCGTTTGATGGGCACAGTGGCGGCAATCGATGGGCACAGTGGCAGCGTTTGATGGGCACAGTGCTGGCAATTGATGGGCACAATGGGAGCGTTTGATGGGCACAGTGGCGGCAATTGATGGGCACAGTGGCTGCGTTTGATGGGCACAATGGCTGCAATCGATGGGCACAGTGGCTGCGTTTGATGGTACAGTGGTGGCGTTTGATGGTACAGTGGCTGCGCTTGATGGTACACTGGTGGCGTTTGATGGTACAGTGGTGGCGTTTGATGGTACAGTGGTGCCGCTTGATGGTACAGTGGCTGCGTTTGATGGTACTGTGGTGGCGTTTGATGGTACAGTGGCTGCGTTTGATGGTACTGTGGTGGCGTTTGATGGTACAGTGGCTGCGTTGGATGGTACAGTGGCTGTGTTTGATGGTACAGTGGTGGCGTTTGATGGTACAGTGGCTGCGCTTGATGGTACACTGGTGGCGTTGGATGGTACAGTGGCTGCGTTTGATGGTACAGTGGCTGCGTTGGATGGTACAGTGGCTGCGTTGGATGGTACAGTGGCTGCGTTTGATGGTACAGTGGCTGCGTTGGATGGTACAGTGGCTGCGTTTGATGGTACAGTGGCTGCGTTGGATGGTACAGTGGCTGCGTTGGATGGTACAGTGGCTGCGTTTGATGGTACGGTGGCGTTTGATGGTACAGTGAGGCTGCAATTGATGTTTTTTTTTTTCAGTTTGTTTGCGCCCCCCCCAAAATTTTGAGTACCAGCCGCCACTGCTTATAACCCCCAAACATTATCATTTTTTTTTTAGCAGTCACCCTAGGGAATAAAATGGCGATTGTTGCAATATTTTATGTCACACAGTGTTTGGGCAGCGGTTTTTCAAACACAATTTTTATTGGAAAAAATACACTTTCATTAATTTAAACTCAAAACACAATATATACCCCAAATTCTTTTGTATAATGTGAAAGATGATGTTACGCCGAGTAAATAAATACCTAACATGTCACGCTTCAAATTTGTGCACACTCGTGGAATGGCGACAAACTTCATTACTTAAAAATCTCCATAGGCGACGCTTTCATTTTTTTTTTTTTTGTTACAGGTTACCAGTTTAGAGTTAAGCCCCATACACACGGTCGGATTTTTGCATGGATTCTGTCCGATCGGACAATGTTGTTGAAAAATCAGACCGTGTGTATGCACCATCGGACAGTGTACGTCGGATTGTCCGACGGACAAAGTCCTATCTCCTGCTGGATAGATTTTCCGACAACACGGTCCGATCACACCAAATCCGATCGTGTGTACGGTTGTCCGACGGACAAAGTGCTACGCATGCTCAGATCACATTACAAGACCAAAGCTATTGGCTACTAGCCTCTACGTAGTCCCGTCGTAGGCAACAAACGTCACCACGTTCAGAATGATCAGATTTTCCGACAACTTTGTCCGACCGTGTGTACGCAAAACCAACATCGGACAAAGTATGACGGACAGGATCCGACGGACCTGGTCCTCGGATAATCCGCGCGTGTGTATGGGGCTTTACAGAGGAGGTCTAGTGCTAGAATTATTGCTCTCGTTCTAACGTTCACGGTGATACCTCACATGTGTGGTGCAAACACCATTTACATATGCCTGTGCGACTTACGTATGTATTCGCTTCTGTGTACGAACTTTCATTTTTTATTTTTTTTTACTTATTTTTTTTTTTGTTTTACACTGTCCCTTTATTTTATTTTATTTTATTTTAGCACTTTTATTCCTATTACAAGGTAATAGAAATGTAATAGAAATAAGGATGACAGGTCCTCTTTATGGAGAGATCTGGAGTCAAAAAGACCCCAAATCTTTTCTTTACCTTTAAAAGCGAAAGATCAAAAATTGTTTACTTCTACCTTGGACCGGAAATGACGTCATGACATCGCTCCGGTCCTCCAAGATCATAGAGGCAATCAGAGACAATCTGGTCTTTTATGGCCTCTGTTACCAGCCGACCACATTGTCCGATTGTTTCTCAGCGCAAAAGAAAAACGGTAAGCTCGAGAAGCACCGGCAAGGAGGAAGAAGGGGGCATCCCCTCCTGCCACTTTTGAAAGTGTTCCAGCGGCTCACGGGCCATTTGGACCACTTTCATGAGAAAGCCGGCCACCAGGAGGAAAAAAAAAATACCAGGGATATGACTTCAGCCATAACTCCGATAAACCACTTCAAAGCCACAACATTTATATACATATTGTAGTCTTGAAGTGGTCCATAGGTGTAGGCCATTTTTGTACCTCACAAAGCCTGACTGGAAAACTCGAAGGACTTTGCTAAGATACTTCCAGCCATTACTATCTACCTTCATCATCACAGAAGTGAGATTTTTCTCTGATTCAAACCTCTGCATGTAAAGTCTTTCTATCCTGATGCAGTATCTCTGAGATCAGCATCTTAGAGCTCACTCTGATGGTGTAGCTAAACAGTAATAGTTTGGCTTTTCTTAGCAACGTCCTAGCAACATCCTGGGGGTTGCTAGGACGTTGCTAAGAGACACCTATGTGTTACTGCTCACCTTCACCATCACAGCAGCAAGCTCTGAAACACTGAGCTTGGAGATACTGCATCAAGAGAGCGACAGCACCTATGAGGGGGTCTGATTAGACAAAGAACTCATCCCTACAATGGTGTAGGTGAGCAGTAATAACTAGTCCTCTCTTAGCAACGTCCTAGCAACATCCTGGGAGTTGCTAGGATGTTTCTAAGAGACACCTATCTGTTACTGCTCACCTTTGCCATTGCAGGAGCAAGCTCTGGACCACTAAGCTTGGAGATCCTGCATCTGGGGAGAGAAAGAGCATGTAAGGGGGTCTGATCTGACAAAGAACGCACGACTACAATGGTGAATGCGAACAGTAACACCTAGGCCTCTCTTAGCAACATCCTAGGATGTTGCTATGAGACACATATCTGTTACTGCCCACCTTTGCCATCGCAAGAGAAAGCTCTGGGCCACTAAACTTGGAGATCCCGCATCTGGGGAGAGAAAAAACATGGGAGGGGGTCTGATCAATGAAGAGCTCACCCCTACAATGGTGTACGTGAGCAGTAATAGCCAGGCCTCTCTTAGCAACTACTAGCAACATCCTGGGAGTTGCTAGGATGTTGCTAAGAGACACCTATCTGTTACTGCTCACCTTGGCCATCGCAGGAGCAAGTTCTGAACCACAAAGCTTGGAGATCCTGCATCTGGGGAGAGAAATAACATGTAAGGGGGTCTGCTTAGACAAAGAATGCACCCCTACAATGGTGAATGGAAACAGTAACACCTAGGCCTCGCTTAGCAACATCCTAGGACGTTGCTATAAGACACATATCTGTTACTGCTCACCTTTACCATCGCAAGAGCAAGCTCTGGACCACTAAACTTGGAGATCCCGCATCTGGGGAGAGAAAAAACATGGGAGGGGGTCAGATCAATAAAGAGCTCACCCCTACAATGGTGTACGTGAGCAGTAATAGCCAGGCCTCTCTTAGCAACGTCCTAGCAACATCCTGGGAGTTGCTAGGATGTTGCTAAGAGACACCTATCTGTTACTGCTCACCTTTGCCATTGCAGGAGCAAGTTCTGAACCACAAAGCTTGGAGATTCTGCATCTGGGGAGAGAAAGAGCATGTGAGGGGGTCTGATCAGACAAAGAGCTCACCCCTACAAGTGTGAAGGGGAACAGTAACACCTAGGCCTCTCTTAGCAACATCCTAGGATGTTGCTCTGAGACACATATCTGTTACTGCTCACCTTCGCCATCGCATGCTCTGAACCACTAAGCTTGGAGATCCTGCATCTAGGGAGAGAAAGAACATGTAAGGGGGTCTGATCAGACAAAGAGCTCACCCCTACAATGGTGTAGGTGAGCAGTAATAACTAGGCCTTTCTTAGCAACGTCCTAGCAACATCCTGGGAGTTGCTAGGAGGTTGCTAAGAGACACCTATCTGTTACTGCTAACCTTCATCGTAACCGGAGAATGCTATGAAACACTGAGCTTGGAGATCCTGCATCAAGGGAAAGAAAGAACATGTGAGGGGGTCTGATCAGACAAAAGAACGCACCCCATACAATGGTGTAGGTGAGCAGTAATAACTAGGCCCCTCTTAGCAACAACCTAGCAACATCCTGGGGGTTGCTAGGACGTTGCTAAGAGACACCTATCTGTTACTGCTCACCTTCACCATCACAGAAGCAAGTTCTGAAACACTGAACTTGGAAATACTGCATCTGGGGAGAGAGAGCATGTGAGGGGGTCTGATCAAACAAAGAGCTCACCCCTATAATGGTGTCGATGAGCAGTAATAACTAGATCTCTCTTAGCAACGTCCTAGCAACATCCTGGGAGTTGCTAGGACGTTGCTAAGAGACACCTATCTGTTACTGCTCACCGTAACCGGAGAATGCTCTGAAACACTGAGCTTGGAAATACTGCATCTGGGGAGAGAGAGCATGTGAGGGGGTCTTATCAAACAAAGAACTCACCCCTATAATGGTGTAGATGAGCAGTAATAACTAGATCTCTCTTAGCAATGTCCGAGCAACATCCTGGGAGTTGCTAGGACGTTGCTAAGAGACACCCATCTGTTACTGCTCACCTTCACCGTAACCGGAGAATGCTCTGAAACACTGAGCTTGGAGATCCTGCATCAAGGGAGAGCAAAAGCATGTGAGAGGGTCTGATCAGACAAAGAGCTCACCCCTACAATGGTGGAGGTAAGCAGTAACAACCAGGCCTCTCCTAGCAACAACCTAGCAACATCCTGGGGGTTGCTAGGACGTTGCTAAGAGACACCTATCTGTTACTGCTCACCTTCACCATCACAGAAGCAAGTTCTGAAACACTGAACTTGGAAATACTGCATCTGGGGAGAGAGAGCATGTGAGGGGGCCTGATCAAACAAAGAGCTCACCCCTATAATGGTGTAGATAAGCAGTAATAACTAGATCTCTCTTAGCAACATCCTGGGAGTGGCTAGGACATTGCTAAGAGACACCCCATCTGTTACTGCTCACCTTCACCATAACCGGAGAATGCTCTGAATCACTGAGCTTGGAGATCCTGCATCAAGGGAGAGAAAAAGCATGTGAGGGGGTCTGATCAGACAAAGAACGCACCCCTACAATGGTGGAGGTGAGTAGTAACAACCAGACCTCTCCTAGCAATGCCCTGGCAGTTTTTCAGTCAGGCTTCATCAGGTACATACATGGCCTGAACCTTTTATTCAAAACTGCCCAGCTTGCTTTTATCTATAGACCCCCCTTAGGCAGTTTTTTGGCAAAGGTGAATTAATCCTTTTATTTGTTAATGGCAACCCAAACGCGGCCAGCAAATGAGTGCTTTCGCATGCAGCAATTATCGGTGTAATAGACTGGGCATTTGTTTGCAGCTTTGATGACCCTTTATACGTTTGTGTGACAATTATTATTTTCTTCCCAATAACAATGACACCATTGACATTTTCCAGGCTGAGCCCTTATCTGTGATCTTTATTTCCACATGGCCTGAACAATGCTTGAACTTTAACAGGTGAACGCAGCCCCGAGAGCACATGGTGACTTCCCCAATGCCGGTGTGCCCCTTTAAGCCCCGCCCCTCATTGTGTCATCGCTCGTGAGAGGGGGGGGAAGCACTACATTTCCCGTCATGCCCCCGGCGCGGACAGGAAGCCGCCGACTTCCCGTTCCGCCCACCTCCCAGGCCGCCCCGCGCCGGCCCCCTCCCCCTTGTAGTCCGGCGCGCTTCCGCCTCGCTGGTCCAGGGCGCGCGAGGCTGGCCTGGTGAGGACTGCATGTCCCGGCGTGCCCCGCGGCGGGGGTGGGCGGGCACGGGCGGCCATGTTGGATGTGGTATTGTTATGTGTGTGAGTGTGAGGGGCAGGCAGAGCAGGGACAGGAGGGGGGGCAGCTGGTTTGGGGCCCGGTGCTGGGGCTCAGGGGCCACACATAGACTAGAGAGAGGCGGGGGGTGAGAGAGGCAGGTCTGGGGGCCACACGGTGCCCACCATTCGGCGGGAGGGAGGAAGCTAGGAGGGGGCAGGGGGGACTCTGGGGACTCTGGGGGTGTCCTTGCCTCCACCCCTGTTATCTGTAGGCTGCCCCTTTCTACACCCCGATTTCTGCAAATACACCCTTCATCACCCTCTTTCTGGTATCTGCCCCCCTGTAGGCCCCAATTACCCCTCTTCATCCCTGCCCCCACCCTACTGGAGCCTAATTACCCCACTTCTCCTTATTTCCCCCTCCTTTTACCCTGATCTGCCCCTTTAATTACACCCCTCCCCCCCCCTATAGGCCTTATTACCCCTCTTCCCTCTATCTGACCCCTTTATAGGTCCTAATTCCCCCCCTTTACTCTTTTATACCCCTTTCCCCAAATCTGCCCCCATAGGCCCTAATTACCCCTCTATCTCTGCCCACACTCTTATACATCCTAATTGCCCCCTCTTCCTATTATTTACCCCCTTAGCTACCCCTCTTTCCCATACCTGCCCCCCCCCCCCCTACTTCTCTGCTCAATCTCTAAAAGCCCTTAATGGGCACTTGTTACCCCCTTTCTTTCCTGTCTCCACCTTGGTAGATTCTAACTTCCCCCCCTAATAATAATAATACCCCTTCATTGTATCACTTCCCCCCCCCCCCCCCGCCAGTGCCCATCTCCCTCTACAACCTTTCCCTTCACAAATCTGCATCCCCCTCCACCCTACATCTACGTATTATTTCTCTATAGCCATATTATACCCCCCCCTGCCCCCTCTAGCATGAGACAGCACTGCCCTTCCTCCAGCTGACAGGTCCTCTTTGTAGACTGATCCGTATTCTGCACAGTACTGCCAGGATTTATGGTAAATCATTATCCGAGTCCCACTATCCACAGGGAACCTCTCCTAGGTCTATAGCCCGAGTACCTTTATAGAATATTGGGGGGTGGGGGCGGGGTTTGTATTACTGAGTACCTTTATAGACTATTGGGGGGGCGGGGTTTGTATTACTAAGTACCTTTATAGACTATTGGGGGGGCGGGGTTTGTATTACTAAGTACCTTTATAGACTATTGGGGGGGTGGGGTTTGTGTTACTGAGTACCTTTTGGGGGGGGCGGGGTTTGTGTTACTGAGTACCTTTTGGGGGGCGGGGTTTGTGTTACTGAGTACCTTTGGGGGGGGGGTTTGTATTACTGAGTACCTTTGGGGGGGGGGGGGGGGGGGGGGGGGGGGGGGGGGGTTTGTATTACTGAGTACCTTTGGGGGGGGCGGGGTTTGTATTACTGAGTACCTTTTTATAGAATAATGGGGGGGGGGGGGGGGGTTTGTATTACTGAGTACCTTTTTGGGGGGGGGGGTTTGTATTACTGAGTACCTTTTGGGGGGGGGAGGGGGGTTTCTATTACTGAGTACCTTTTTATAGAATATTGGGGGGGGGGGTGGGGTTTGTATTACTGAGTACCTTTTGGGGGGCGGGGTTTGTATTACTGAGTACCTTTGGGGGGGGGCGGGGTTTGTATTACTGAGTACCTTTTTATAGAATAATGGGGGGGGTGGGGTTTGTATTACTGAGTACCTTTTGGGGGGGGGGGTTTGTATTACTGAGTACCTTTTGGGGGGGGGGGGGGGAGGGGGGTTTCTATTACTGAGTACCTTTTTATAGAATATTGGGGGGGGGTGGGGTTTGTATTACTGAGTACCTTTTGGGGGGCGGGGTTTGTATTACTGAGTACCTTTTATAGAATATTGGGGGGCGGGGTTTGTATTACTGAGTACCTTTATAGACTATTTGGGGGCAGGGTTTGTATTACTAAGTGCCTTTATAGAACATTGGGGGGGCAGGGTTTGTATTACTGAGTACCTTTATAGACTATTGGGGGGCGGGGTTTGTATTATTGAGTACCTTTTATAGTAATACAAACCCCCCATTCCTCTTCACCCCCTGGGGTGGGTTGTGGGGCTCTCCTTGTCTATAGGGGGGTATCTATCTAGGCTCTGTGTTGTACTCTCTTCTCTGTATGGCTCCGCTCACATTGCCGGTTCTGTTCCAGGATCCCCGAGTCCTCTCTGCGAAGCTGGAGCTGTAAGAGGACAGAGGTCCCCCCAGGAGGGGCTCATCGGCGTGTCGCAGAGGGGAGCCGCCTTCTGATCATGATCGCACTGAGACACAGACTGGTCGGATCAGTGGAGAGCAGGTTGGTTGGTTGGTGTGGGTTGTGGTCATGGTTGCCACCTCATCCCTTTAACCCCTGAACACATATGAATTACACGGGTTCTGTGGCTGATTAATGTGGTAATTAAACTCACTTGGTGCCTTATCTGCATTAAATTGGCCTCAGAACCCGTGTAATTCAAAGGTGTTCGGGTTTTAAAGGGATGAGGTGGCAACTCTAGTTGTGGACGTGTCTGTTGTGTGATTTATTATAATTGTAGAGAGAGTCTTCCTTTACATACCATTGGATTACATACAAAAGGGGGGGGGGGGGGGGTTACTAAAACGGGAGTGCAGAATCCGGTGCAGCTCTGCATCATAGCCAATCAGCTTCCAGGTTTTATTGTCAAAGCTTAAAGGGGTTGTAAAGGTTCGTTTTTTTTCACTTACCTTTTTCCTTCGATTTCCCTTCTAAATATTTTTTTTTCTTTGTCTGAATTCCTCACTTCCTGTTTCTCCTCAGTAAGCTGTTCTGGCTGACTAAACACCGCTCTGATGATGGTGTGAAGTTTACTGAGGAGAAACAGGAAGTGAGAAATTCAGACAAATAGGAAAAAAAAAAACATTAGAAGGGAAATCGAAGGGAAAAGGTAAGTGAACCAACAATGCACTAGCTTTAAAGGAACCTATTTAGAAAATTAAAAAATAAACCTTTACAAGACCTGGTTCACACTGATGTGACAATCGCTCCGACATTGGAGCACTTGTCACACCAGAAGTCCAGACCCCATTCAGTGCAACAGAACTGTTCTAATCGGTGCGGCTTAGAAAAAAGGTTCCTGCACTACTTTTTGCTCCAACTTTGGTATGACTTGCATTGACTTCTGTTGGAGTCGCATGCAAGTCGTGCTGAAGTTGCGATGGGGTTCGGCTTTAACCACTTTCAGACCGGACCAATTGGCAGCCAAAGAACAGGCCCCTTTTTGCGATTTGGCACCCGTCGCTTTAACTGACAATTGCGCGGTCGTGCGGCGTGGCTCCAAAACAAAATTGGGCGTCCTTTTTTCCCCACAAATAACTTTCTTTTGGTGTTATTTGATCGCCCCTGCGTTTTTTTTTTTTTTGCGCTATAATCAAAAATAGAGCGACAATTTTGAAAAAAATGGCAATATTTTTTGCTATAATAAATTATCCCCAAAAAATATATAAAAAAACATTTTTTTTTCCTCAGTTTAGGCCGATACGTATACTTCTACATAATTTTTGGTAAAAAAAAATCGCAATTAGCGATTATTGATTGGGTTGCGCAAAAGTTATAGCGTTTACAAAATTGGGGATAGTTTTATAGCAGTTTTATTAATATTTTTTTTTTTTACTAGTAATGGCGGCGTTCAGCAATTTTTTTTTTTATTGTGACTGCGACATTATGGCGGATACATCCGACATTTTTGACACATTTTTGACCATTGTCATTTATACAGAAATCAATGCTATTTAAATGCACTGATTACTATATAAATGACAGTTTTAGTGAAAGAGTTAACCACTGGGGGAGGGGAGGGGTTATGGGCTGTGACGTGTGTGTTTTTTTACAATAGGGGGCGGGGCTGACATCCTGACGTCATTGATCGGCTTTCCCGATGACCAGGGAACAGCCAATCAATGACAGGCAGAGTATGAAGCGCGGGGAGAGGTTTTGTTTACATAGACCTCTCCCCGTTCTTCAGATCCGTAACCCGATCGCGGGACACCAGCAGCGATCGGGTCCGCTGGTCCCGCGGCCGTGGTCACGGAGCTCCCGACCGGGTCGTGAGCGCGCCGCTGGCAGGCATTAAAAGGATCGCGTACAGGTACGTGATTTTGCCTGCCCGTGCCATTTTGCCACAGTATATCTGCGTTAGGCGGTCGGGAAGCGATTAAGATCACAGCAGTGTGAACATGACTTGGGCACCCTTCACGGTTATGCAACCTGAAAGTTGCGCAATTTTTTTTTTTTAGCCGTGACTTGAAGCAATGCCCGTGTAATGTTGAGGTCTAGAGACCAAGTCGCCTCAGTCGGACCAGAGTAGTGCAGGGACTACTTTGTAGTCGCTGGGACTTGAAGACGCACCGTTATGAATGGTACTCATTGGAAATCATGGAAGTACGACTTGTCATGCGACTTTGCAGTCCCAAGTCACACAAGTGTGAAAGGGGCCTTAATTGAACAAGCTGAAGTTAGAAGCTGATTGGTTACCATGCAGAGCTGCACCAGATTCTGTGTGCTCCAGTTTTAGTAAATCTCCCTCGGACAATCGGCAGCCACGTGGAGAAAAAAAAAATGTTTTTACAGTCCTATTGCTGGGAGACTTTCAAATATATTCTTTCTGCCTTTCATCTGTGTGACCGTTACTGCCTGTGATGTCATTGTTGGGGCAGCGGAGAAGGAAGAAGCCGGCAGTCAGTGATGTCATACGCCACACCTTGCACGGACGCCATACTGCGCTACCTTTTTTCTTTCTTTCTTTCTTTCTTTCTTTCTTTCTCTTACTTTCTCTTTCTTTCTTTCTCTTTCTTTGTTTCTTTCTTTCTTTGTCTTTCTTTCTTTCTCTTTCTTTCTCTTTCTTTCTCTTTCTTTCTCTTTCTTTCTCTTTCTTTCTCTTTCTTTCTCTTTCTTTCTCTTTCTTTCTCTTTCTTTCTCTTTCTTTCTCTTTCTTTCTTTCTCCCTGAACACACTGGTGACTTTTCAGGGGGTATCTCTGAAGTCAAGGTTGTGCCACCATTGCCTTTAGGGAAACCAGGAAGTGAAAGTAAAAGCAAAAAAGTTTAAAAAAAAAAATGTTCAACGGTTTCTCATTACCATGCAGAGCTGCTGTTTTATTCAAAGGGGGAAGTTCCACTTTAAAGAGGAAGTAAAGCCTCCTTCAAAAAAAAAAAAAAACTGAACCTGCAAGGCAAAGGCATAATGAGCTAGTATGCATAGCATACTAGCTCATTATGAATAACTTGCCTGAGAATGAAGCCCCCAAAGCGACCCTCGTCTACGACCTCCTCCGCCACCCACAATCCCGGAGTGACTTCCGGGTCTTGCTGCTGGAGCGGCGATGACGTCACTCCCGCGCAATGCGCACGAGAGCGGCATATCGCCGTGATCTCCGGCATGCTCAGTGCCGCGCGATGCCTGTTTTTTTTCTAAATATCTCCTAAACCAGGGATCCTCAAACTACGGCCCTCCAGCTGTTACAGAACTACACGTCCCATGAGGCATTGTAAAACTCTGACATGACTAGGCATGATGTGAATTGTAGTTCCTGAACAACTGGAGGGCCGTATTTTGAAGACCCCTGTCCTAAACCGTGTAGGTTTAGGAGATATTTATTGGGCCTACAGGTAAGCCTTTATCTAGGCTTACCTGTAGGTCAGAGTGGTTTGTGAGGGTTTACAACCACTTTAACTCCTGCAGTGTGTATAGGGGACCCCACTGCAATGTGGTGTTTGTTTTGTTAGGCCTCGCACTGGTTTATTGTAAATGCTGTTTATACTGACTGGAGCAAATCAGTGTTATAAACTCGCCTCAGCTGCATTATTTCAAAACAGTTTGGATGACTTTAGCAGTGTTTTGGTGTCTGGGAGTTTACATTGGCCAGAAGTTTAATTTTATTCTGGGCATTGAAATAAATGCTGAAGTGCTAAACACACTTATAGTTTTGTGCGCGTTTAACAGCGTTCTGAATTTAAAATTTTTGTTTTGTGTGGTCAATATTCCCTCTCCTGAACGCAAAAGCTCAGTAAATGAGCAGAAGCTCTGCTGACTTCCATCATTCAATCATGCGCAAGCAAAAATGCTGTGTGTTTTTTTTATTTTTTATTTTTAATTTCCCTTGCATGTGATTGGGCATTCTTTGAAAAGTGACGCTTTACCTCATTTACTAAGCTTTGGAGCAACTGCACTTGCAGAGTGCACAGTGTATTTTCCTTTAGTAAATCAACCCCATAGGGCAGTGATGGGGAACCTTGGCACCCCCCCAGATGTTTTGGAACTACAATTTCCCATGATGCTCCACTACACTGCAGTGTAGCTGAGCATCATGAGAAATGTAGTTCCAAAACATCTGGGGTGCCAAGGTTCACCATCTCTGCCATAGGGTAACATTAGGGGAGTTCAGGGGCAGAATTTTTATTTTTTTTTGAGTTTAACAGCAGCAGTGTGCAGCACAAGGCCTGACAACCCCATTGTTAGTGATATTAAAGGGGTTGGAAAGTCAGGTTTTTTTTTTTTTTTTGTCTTAATACATTCCATGCATAAAGCCTTCTGTGTGCAGCAGCCCCCTAATACTTGCCTGAGCCCCATCTCTGTCCAGCGATGTCCACGAGTGTCTTGGCAATCTGGGACTCTCCCTCCTGATTGGCTGAGACACAGCAGCGGCTCCATTTGCTCCTGCTGCTGTCAACCGAAATCGGTTAGCACATCAGGAGAGAGAGAGAGAGAGAGAGAGAGACGAGGAGAGAGGGGGGGGGGGGGCGCGAGTCCGGGCCGCAATTCCATGTCAGAATGGACACAGGGAGCTGTGACTCGGTTTGGGTGCCCCCATAGCAAGCTGTTTTCTCTGGGGGCACTCGACAGGAGGGAGGAGCCAGAAGCACAGAAGAGGGACCTGAGAAGAGGATCGGGGCTGCGCAAAGCCACTGCAAACAGCAGGTAAGTATAACATGTTTGTTATTTTTTATAGAAAAAAAAAAAATACAAGACTTTACAATCACTTTTTAAAGTCCCTTTTTATTTATTTATTTATTTTTAATAACAAACGTGTTATACTTGCCTGCTCTGTGGAATGGTTTTGCACAGAGTAGCCCCGATCCTCCTCTTCTCAGGCCCCCCCCCCCCCCCAGCACTCCTGGCCCCTCTCTTTTGCCAAGTGCTCCCGAACAAACAGCTTACTGTGGAGACACCCAAACAGGGTTACTCCTAAGCCACTGCTCTGTGTGTCTATTCACACACAGCCGTGGCTCAGCCCCTCTCTCCTCGGCTGTGATTGACAGCAGCAGGAGCCAATGACTTCCGCTGCTGCCTCAGCCAATGAGTGAGATTACCCAAAGATCTGAGGCTCTTGTGCACATCGCTGGATCGCAATAGGGTTCAGGTAAGCACACAAGGTGAGTCTCGCTGGATCGAGATTGGGGCTGAGGGGGGGGGGGGGGGGCGCTGCACACAGAAGGCTTTTTTTCTTAATTTGTATAATGCATTAAAATAAAAAAATCCTTCTGCCTTTACGACCACTTTAAGCCCTGTACACACGAGCCCAATGTCAGGAGACATCAGTCTGTTAAAAAAAATAAAAATAAAAAAAACGGCCAACGTTCGGCCCGTGTGTATGGAAGCCAGTCTGACAGAAGCTGACCTCTTGGCATAATCGGAGTGGGTCGCTGGTGGCGCCCGCCCCAGACCTGGAAGTGTCAGATCACACTACTAGGTAAATGTATGGTAGGCGGTCCGCAAGACCTCTGGCTTTAGCAAATGGAGTATTAAAGAAAAGTCAAAGCGGGGTCAGGAGTTTGTGTGTGTTTTTTTTATTTTTTTTATTTGTAATTATTTATTTATTTTATTTATTTTTTGTTCAGAGATTCAGTAGCAAGGCAACATGATCAGGATGACAGCCAGGCTCGTAGGATTTTCAGAAAGGGGGGTTGGGGGTGGCATGGTCGGTTTTTTTCTCATGGTCTTTTTGTTTTTTTCTCTTTTTTTTTTTTTTTTAAATAAAATGATGGACAATTGTATTTCCTTGCAGTCAAAAAAATAAATCTCTCTTTTTCTCTCTCGCTCGCTCTCTTTCTCTCTCGTCGCTCTCTTTCTCGCTCGCAAGATTTCGCTCTCCCTTTCTTATCGAATCGTCGCTCCTTTCGTCCAGCTCGCTCTCTTTTTTAGCTCGTCTCTCCTTTTTCAGTTTGCTCTCTTTACGTCGCTCGAAGCTCCGCTTCTCTTCCTCTCTGTGGTTTTTCTGCCTAATCTCTTTCTCGCTCGCTCTCTTTCTCGCTCGCGTCTCTTTCTCGCTCTCGTCTCTTTCTCGCGTCGCGTCTTCTTCTCTTCGCACGTTACTTTTTTCTTTTTTCTTTCCGCTTTTTTTTCGCATCGCTCTCTTGTCTCTCTCGCTCGCTCGCTCTTTCGCAAAATGCATAATCTCTTTCTCGCGTCTCGCAGTGGCTCCACCCTCTCTCGCTCTCTTTCTCTCGCTTCGCTCTCTTTCTGCGTCTGCTATCGCTCTCTTTCTCTCTCTCGCTCGCGTCTCTTTCTCTCGCTCGCTCCTCTTTCCGTCTAACAATCTTAATTCTCGTGGACTTTGTCGCATATCTATCCATCGCTCTATCTATCTATATGCGTCCTTTCTCGTCTCTCTCGCTCTGAGCGCTACTTTCTCTCGCTCGCTTTCCGCTCTCTTTCATCTCTCGTCCTCGCTCGCATTTCTCGCTTTCCATCTCGTCTCTCGCTCGCTCTCTTTCTCTCTCGCGCTTTCTTTCTCGCTCTCGCGCTCTCAGCTCTTTCTGTTTCTCTCGCTCGAATCTCTTTCTCCTCTCTTCCGCTGCGGCGCTCTTATCTCTCGCGCCTCGCTCTATTTCTTCTCTCCGCTCGCTCTCTTTCTCTCTCTCTCGCGCACGCTTCCTCTTTTCTCTCGCGCTCTTTCTCTCTTTAGCGCTCTTTCTTCACTCGCTCGCTCTCTTTCTCTCTCTCGCTCTTTCTTTCTCTCTCGCGCTCTCTTTCTCAGGTCTCTCTTCCTCTCTCGCGCTCTTTCTCTCGCGCTCTCTTTCTTATTCGCATCGCCTTCCGCCTTTCGCTCGCTCGCGCATCTCTCTCTCTCTCGCTCGCGCTCGCCTCTTCCTCTCGCTCATCTTGCTTCTCGCCCTCGCGCTCTCTTTTTCTCTCGCGCTCTTTCTCTCGCGCTCTTTCGCTCTCGCGCTCTTCTCTCTCGCGCTCTCCATTCTTTCTCTCGCACGCTCTTTCCTTCTCTCGCGCTCTTTTTCTCTCGCGCTCTTTGATCTTTTTATACTCCTCTCTCGCGCTCACGCTCTCTTTCTTTCTCTCGCTCCTCTTTCTCTCTCTCGCTCTCTATCTCTCTCTCTCGCTCGCTCTCTTTCTCTCACAGTCGCTCGCTCTCTTTCTCTCTCGTCGCACGCTCACACGTATCGCTCGTCGATCCGCTCCTCTTTCGTTCGCTTCGCTCGCTCCGCTCTCTTTCTCTCTCCTCGCTCCGCTCCTCTTTCGCTCCGCTCCGCTCTCTTCCTCCTCGCTCGCCTTGTTGTAATTGAGCAATTCGCTAACATTCTTGCCTTCGCATGGCTTCTGTCTTGCCATTCCTCTCCGTCGCTCTCTTATCGCAAGCCACCTTTCGCTCGCTCTCTCTCTCTCTCTTTTGAACAATCACGCTCTAAATCTCTATCGCCTCGCTCTCTTTCTCTCTCTCCGCTCGCTCGTCTTTCTCTCCTTCGCGCGCGGGGATATAGATGAGACTGCTCTCTTTCACATCGCTCGCTCGCTCTCTTCTCTCTCCTCGCTTCCTCGTTTCTTCATCGCTCGCTCTCTTTCTCTCGTCGCTCGGCTCTCTTTTCTCTCTCGCTCGCTCTCTTTCCCCTCGTCGCGCTTCCTCTCTCTTTCTAGCTTCATCCAAGCCCTGGAAGTAGGTCATTCTCTCTATCCTATCTCGCTCTATCTCGGAATCGCTCACCCTGGTCGCTCGGCAGGTTTTGTCTTCGCAGTTAAAGCTCGCTCTCTTTCTCGTTTCTCGCTCGCTCGCTCTACTATCTCTCTCGCTCAACTATCCAGATTCATGTAACAGCAAAAAACATCAGCCAGATAAATCTAAATAAAAACAATTCCCTGGCTTTATAGCTTCTACAAAGAATTTTGATCCAGTTAAAGTGAAAACTATCCAGTTTTTTTTTTAAGTTTGATCCTTTTTTTTTTTTTAATTCTCTACTCACAGCTTAAAGTGTTATTAAACCATCCATTTAAAAGAAATTATTAAATGTATCAGCGTACCTGACATCATGATTGTTTCCTTTCCCCATTGTGTGCAGTCTTTGAAGCATAATGAGCCCTTGAAAGTTTGATAGTTTGATGTGTTCATCCTTCACACGCAGTGCTCTGTTGCCTGGCAGGGATGCATGTGCTGTGCTTGGGGGGGGGGGTGGGGGTAGGGTAGACGCATGCGCTTTTCCTGTGTGTGTAACTTGTGTGCTGGGGGGGGGGGGGGAGACGTGTGCACTGTGGTGCCGGGGGGGGGGGAGAGAGCGGTGGGGGGGGGGGGGGAGGTGCTGTGCGGGGGGGGGTGCCATGCTGGGGGGTGAGTGCGCTGCCGGGGACGACGACAACAACGCATTTGCATTGTGCCCGAGGGAGAGATGCGTGCACTTTGGTGCTGTGCCCAGAGGGGGGGGAGTGCGTTAAGCATAACGTAAGACTTTGGGGGACAATAAAGCAGAATAACATATTAACTACTATTTGCAGGGAACTTTAAGTGATTCTAAAAACAGTTTTTTTTTTTGTCTTATTGCATTGTTATAAAAATACAAATGCTATAATCTTTGCAGTCACATAAAGAGCAGTGTTGCACTGAGCCTTTGATGCTCCTTTTTCAAAGCTGAACTCTTGTCAGCTTATAGATTTAAATTGTTTTCCGCTTTTTAAATTTTTAATAGTGCAACTGTATCTGACAGTTACACTATTAAATAGATGGCACAGCAGATGAACACAGGAGCTTGCAAGTGTCGGTGTTCAATTGTTCATCTGTAGGATAGAGGCTTTTTTTTTTTTGTCTGTGAAACCTTTCAGATCTGACAGTTGTCATAAGTTGAGGAACCACTCTGACTGGTTCCCTGCTTCAGGTGTGAACCCTGAGCTTCAGTGACAGCAGGGATTGAGAGCCAAGAGCCACACAAAGATTTGGATGCTGTTTCTTGGAGGGAGAACATTTATTATTATTTATTATTATACCTTTGACATAGGGCATCCTGCTGGTGAACGTTAAATTGACTGTACAGTTTTTGTTTTTTTTTTTTTTTTTTTTTTAAAGAAAAAAAAAAAAAAAAAAAAACTTTTTTTTTTTTTATACTTTCCTGCCCCATGCAGTGCTTCCTCTACTCGGGTCCCTCTTCGGTGCCCCCACAGCATGCAACTTGCTATGGGGGCACCGAGCCGAGCTGCAGCTTCCTGTGTCTATTTAGACAGGGAGCCGTGGTTCGGCCCCATCCTCTTTCTCCTGATTGGCTAACTGACTTTGGTTGACAGCAGCGGGAGCCAATGGTGCCGCTGCTGTGTCTCAGCCAATCAGGAGGGATCGTCTGGGACAGCCAAGGCACAGGCACTCGTGCACATCGCTGGAGAAAGATCAGGGTCAGGTAAGTACTGGGGCTGCACACAGGAGGCTTTTAATCTTAATGCATTGAATGCGTTAAGATAAAAAAAAAAAAAAAACCTTCTGACTTTACAACCACTTTAATGATGCATTCACACTTCACAATTTGGAATTGCATGCAGAATTGCCGTGATTCTGCACGCAATTCCAAATTGTGTGGCGATCGATGTGCAATGGATGCTATTGTCCCTTAATGGCACTTCAAATGCAATTCTCATGCACAAACTGTGCCTTTTAAAAATCACTTTAAGCCTGTCATCCCGAAAAGGAGCAGGAGCTTTTTTTTTTTTTTTTTTTCAGGCGACAAGTGAATGGTTTGGCCCTATGCGACATGCAAAATCGCTCCCAGATGAAATTGCGAGCAGGGACGCTTGTCCTTGCTAAACCAAAGTGTGAATGCAGCCTAAAAATCCACATTTCACATATTTAGGGTGTAAATTCCCCAACAAGCAAACCGCCCCACCCTTACCTGAATTACAGGGTGCTTCTGTCTGCAACACTTTACTTTTAATTAAATTCGGCACTCCGTCTGCACAGAGCCGCATCATCCGGTTTTGGGGATTAATCCTTGTTACAATATTCCCATCCTGAACCTCGGTAGAGGAAATGTGCAGATTGTGTGATGATCCCTTTTTACTCTTTACTGCTCTGTAGTTCAGACCGCTCTGCTTCTAGTGCAGGGATATGTAATTAGTGGACCTCCAGATGTTGCAGAACTACAAGTCCCATGAGGCACATGGCAAGACCCTGGCAGCGACAAGCATGACACCCAGAGGCATGATGGGACAGCTGGAGATCCGCTAATTGCTTATCCCTTTTCAAGTGGGTCCCGACCTCCATACACACCTGAGGCTTGGGGCTGCCATTGCAAGAGCCTGTGCATTGCACCTACGACACGCTGATCAAAGGTGCAATGCTCTGCAGGCCTCATTGCAAAAATGTAGTAATTGCACATGGATCATAGGGATCAGTGTTGCTGCATTTCCTAGTTATTTGAAAATAACTTCTTTAGTCAACAGAACGCAGGCAGGAAGGGGTTAATAAAAATGGCTGAAATAGTAATTTTGCAGGCATTTAAGACGTGTGTGTCCACCTTTCTTCTATCTAGTGCAAATGACCCTAGCTAATTTTACTGCCTTTTTTTTTTATTTTATTTTTTTCTTGCTCTTTATTTCAGGTGTGGGTGCAGCTGAGGCATCGCAAGGCCCCAGTGGGAGATGTCGGCAAAGGGCCTGGGAGCTGCGCGGCGCAGGAGGACGCGCTGCCGAAAGTGTGAAGCCTGTGTGCGCAGCGAATGCGGCGAGTGTCACTTCTGTAAAGACATGAAGAAGTTTGGGGGTCCGGGGCGCATGAAGCAGTCTTGTCTGAAGAGGCAGTGCACAGCGGTGAGTGCTGCGTGGAGTGGGGAGAGAAAACGGCAAGTTAACGCATACCTACACTTAAAATGTAGAGTTTCGCAGGGATTCGTTGGCACCGTTTTGAATTATACGGTTAATGACAAGCAGGCCTAATCCAGCACCATTCATTACAGGGAAATGTGGCTGCTGGGTTTGCTGTAGGGCTGCAACTAACGATTATTTTCATAATCGATTAGTTGGCCGATTTTATTGTTTCGAATAATCGGTTAATATCCTTAAAAACAAAAAAAAAAAAAAAAAAGTGTGGAGTATAATTTAGTTAATATGTAAAGTTTAAATAAAAAGGCAATTTATTATTAAATATCTCTATGCAGTGGTAAATATAAATAACCAACTATATGGTTGGGGAGCAACATATTTAATCCACTCTGAGAATAACAGACCGAAGAGATATACTTTTTTTTTGGCCAATTAGTTGTTGGGCAGATTAACCACTTCAGCCCGGACCAATTGGCAGCCAAAGGACCAGGCCCCTTTTTGCAATTCGGCACTGCGTCGCTTTAACTAACAATTGCGTGGTCATGCGACGTGGCTCCAAAACAAAAATTGGCGTCCTTTTTTTCCCACAAATAGAGCTTTCTTTTGGTGGTATTTGATCGCCCCTGCGGTTTTTATTTTTTGCGCTATAAAACAAAAAAAGAGCGACAATTTTGAAAAAAAAATGCAATATTTTTTTTACTTTTTGCTATAATAAATATCCCCAAAAAATATATAAAAAAACATTTTTTTTCCTCAGTTTAGGCCGATACGTATTCTTCTACATAATTTTTGGTAAAAAAAATCGCAATTAGCGATTATTGATTAGTTTGTGCAAAAGTTATAGCGTTTACAAATAGGGGGATAGTTTTATAGCATTTTTATTAATAATTTTTTTTTTATTAGTAATGGCGGCGATCAGCGATTTTATTGTGACTGCGACATTTTGGCGGACACATCGGACATTTTTGACACATTTTTGGGACATTTGCCATTTATACAGCAATCACTGCTATTTAAATAGCACTGATTCCTATGTAAATGACAGTTGTAGTTAGGGGGTTAACCACTAGGGGGCGGGGAGGAGTCAGTGTGACGTGTTGTTGTGTTTTTTTTTTTACAGTAGGGGGGCGTGGCTATACGTCTGACGTCATTGATCGGCGTTCCCGATGACAGGGAACCGCCGATCACTGACAGTCAGTGTAGGAAGCGCTGGGAGAGGTTTGTTTACATAGACCTCTCCCCGTTCTTCAGCTCCGTAACCCGATCGCGGGATACCAGCAGCGATCGGGTCCGCTGGTCCCGCGGCCGTGGTCACGGAGCTCCCGACCGGGTCGTGCGCGCGCCCCCCGGGCAGGCAAATTAAAGGGGACGTACGGGTACGTGCTTTTGCCTGCCCGTGCCATTCTGTTGACGTATATCTACAGGAGGCGGTCGGGAAGCGGTTAAAAAAACTCAAGTTTCTGCAAAAACGCATTACATGCTTTTTCTGCAGCTTCTCCATGAAGTATATTGAACCAAAAAACGCACCGTATTGCGTTAAAAAATAAATAAAAAAAAGTCCCTGACCCTTTCCAAACAGCAGTGGTTAAAAAAAAGCGTAGATGTGAACGTGTCCCATAGGAAACCATGTAACTGAACTGTAGTGCGTTTCTGCAAAAAGCACCAAAAACACACAGATGTGAACCAGGCCTGAGACATTTAGTAACATAATGGGGGGTTAAAAAAAAAACGAAAATTAGCCCTTTTATAGTACAAAAAGCAGATAATCACTACTGTAGGGTTCATTTTTTTTTACTGTAGAACTGTGAAAGTAATACTTACAGTAGCGATTATTTGCTCTTTTTGTACTATAAAGGGTTCCTTTATTTTTTTTTTTTTTTAACCCCATTATGTTACTGGCCGATTAATCGATTATGAAAATAGTGATCGATTAATCGACAACTAATCGATTATGAAATTAATCAATTAGTTGTTTCAGTCTGCTGTAATGGACTGTTGTAGCATTAGCAGCAGTACGGGCGACTTCCTATCTGCTATAAGATATAAAGACTGCGGAGTGCTTCTCTGCCATTCAGGATAGGCCTTTTATTTATTTTTTATTAAAGGGGCTGTAAAGGTTTGTGTTTTCACCTTGAAAAACAGGGTGAAAAAAACACCTGTCAGTGACCAGCCCTCAGCGCGCCCCCCCTTTTCCCTGAAGCTTTGAACTTGTCCCACAGGGATGCGTCAGCTTTCTGCTAGAGGGTTCTCGGCTGTTGATTGGATATATTGATAGCAGCACAGCCATTGGCTCCCACTGCTGTCAATCAAATGCATTGACGTGGCCACTGGGGAGCGGGGCCAAGTCCTGCATTCAGTGTCTATGGACGCCGAATGCTGATCTTGGGAGTGCGCCCGCAAGGTAACCCCCCCCCCCCCCCGGGAGAGCACTTTTCCCAGGGGGTTATCTGATGCAGGGAGGAGCCGAGAGAGCCGCCGAGGGACCCCAGAAGACCGGGTTCAGGGCCACTCTGTGCAAAACGAGCTGCACAGTGGAGGCAAGTATATGTTGTTTAAAAAAAAAATTGTACCTTTTTAGTGTCACTTTAACCACTACTGGACACTTTTGCCCCCTTCCTGCCCAGGCCAATTTTTCAGCGCTGTCACACTTTGAATGACAATTGCAGTCATTCAACACTGTACGCAAACAGTTTTTATCTTTTTTTTTTTTTTTTTTTTTTTTCACACAAATAGAGCTTTTTTTGGTGGTATTTAACCATTTTACTGATCAGCTGTCATTTTTCTATACCGGGCAGGAGATGGTTAAGGAATGCAAGGCTTCCTCTGATTGGCTGACGTTGAGAGGCTGGCAAGTGATGTCCCGATCTCTACCTTTTTTAGCATATAATTCCCGACCAGGAGCAGCAGAGCACTTCCATACAGTTGACAGGGTAAACCCTGTCTCACTGGAGCCTATTAAGGTTCAATAGGCATACCATGCCCACCCCGGTCTCCGATGACGGTATTATATTGACGGGGTAGAGGTCTTGGAAGGGGTATGGAGACTTTGTGCGGTGGAAAAAGTGTGGTTCGGGGCAAAAAGGAAGATGCTGACTACCTAATATGAGGGCTTTGTCACTGACACTTTCCGCGGTTTGCAGAAGGTCACCACAGTCTAGGTCCGCTTTAAACAAGATGCTTATATGAGGATGTCTGGTATCCATACATATATAATAGGAGTATTGTAAGCAGTGTAATAAGATCTCCTTTCTTCCACAGCCCGTACTCCCCCATACTGCCGTGTGTCTTCTGTGCGGAGATGCCGGGAAGGAAGACACTGCCCAGGATGAGGATCAGAAGTTTAATCTGTCGCTCATGGAATGTACCATTTGTAATGAGATTGTTCACCCCGGCTGTATCAAGGTGAGCCTCCCTCAAGCAGCCTGCTTCTGAGTTTTCACCTACTCTGTTCACTCTTTTTTTTTCCTTGTATGGTTTCCAGCTTTTGTAATTGTTTCCCTTACTCCTCTACCCGCTTTTTATTTATTTATTTTTATTTTTCTTCCTTTCAGATGGGCAAAGCCGAAGCGGTTATTAACACTGAGATTCCAAACTGCTGGGAATGTCCCAGATGTAAGCGTGAAGGGCGGACGTGCAAGGTGAAGTACCTGATTTGTTGTTCTAGAGTTGGAAGGCAGGGGGCGGTAGAGTCAGTGAGATGGACTTTGTCATCTTCAGTCCAGGAAAAGCGGTTCGGGCAAATATCGCATCTTCAGACTTTAGGGTAATTGGGGCTTGCAGGTGCCATCATGAATTCCTGGAAGGTGGGACTTCTTTTGGTAACTTATTTGTGAGCTCATTGGGGGGGGGGGGGGGGGCAGTAACCCTTTTGTCTCTGCAATCCTTAACCACTTCCCACCCGGCCAATGTACATATACGGCCGGGTGGGAGCCATCTAATTCTGAATGGACGTTCCGGAACGTCCTTCAGAAGTAGAGGGATCGCGCGCGTGCCCGCGCAGCGGCGCGATCCTGATGCGGCCGTGTCACCTGGACACGGCGCATCTCGGAACGGCAGGAGGGCTCGTGATTGGCCCTCCTGATCACATGACGGCCGTGTTGAATCACAGCCGTCATGTGATGTACACAAACAGCCGGTTGCTAGGCAATCGGCCCACCTCTCCTCACACGGAAGTCGGTGAGGAGAGGAGAGCAGATCGCTGCAGCCGGATGGTGATCAGTGAGTATAAGATGTTTTTTTTACAGCTTTTTACTCACTGAACACCAGTGTAGTGTCCCCACAGTAAAACACACATGTCCCCAAATAATAAAAACGCATGTCCCTCACATATGTCCCATTAAAATAACATGTGCCAATGATTATCTGCACACATATGTCCGTGATCACCTGCACACCCCATTTACATGATAATTTGCGTACATATGTCCGTGATCACGCTAACCAATTATACACTTAACGGAATTTTTTTTACAAAAAACATATAGCAGAATACATTTTTGGCTTAAATTTATGACAAAATTTGATTTTAATTGGATTTCTTTTAAAAGAAAGGAGAAAATATTGTTTTTTTTCAAAATTTCCGCTATGTTTTCGCTTATATCGCAAAAAATAAAAAACGGACCACGCAATTGTCACTGAAAGTGCGAGAGCGCTGAAAGCTGAAAATTGGGCTGGGCAGGAAGGGTGTTTAAGTTCACAGTAAGCAAGTGGTTAAATGATAGGCCAGTGGACTGGTATTGGAATTTCTGTTTTTAAAAGTGAATATCCTTCTTTTTTTTTTTTTTTTTTTACGAGGGGTCTTCAAAAAGTTTCTGCACTTTTTATAAAATAAAAAAAAAATGCAGAAACTTTTTGAGGAGCCCTTGTATAACACAGGTCTGTTGCTTGATATAAAGAAACAGGCTAACATATTTTTTTTTTTTTTTTTTATTCTTCCAGGATCCCCTGGACGGATCGGGGAAAAAACGTCCTGATAACGGTGAAGACGCTGTGCGGTGGAAACTGACGGACGATCAGGCCCCGGGTAAGAAGAAAACCGATGAGAATCAGGGACACAAAAGGAAGAAGGAGAAGGAGCCAGTGCAGGATGTGGCAGCGAAGAAAAAGGTAACAGGAGTCCAGGATTTTATCTTGTATTTTTAAAATTTTTAGGTTCCTCTCCCATGTTTAACCTCCTATGACGTCCTGTCAGGAACCACCAATCGTGGGGCAGCTCAGCGGTGTGACTGATCAGAGTACCGGCTCGCTTGCTGGTACCATGTAACAAATCAAAGCAGGTCACATGACAGTTGTACACAATGGATGGCTTCCTTTCATGCCATTCATGGTGTACAGTTGTGTTGCTAGCTGTGATTGGCCAATTTGATCACATGGTACTGACATGGCCAATCGCTCCCCATTTTGTACAATGGGATTGGCTTTGACCAATCACAGCTAATCATACCAAAAAAAACTGAAAGATTCGGTTTCATTCAGTAAAATGCTTGCTTATAGCAATGCTATTTTTTTTTTTTTTGTAAACTTTATTTACAAAAAATTAATTACAAAAAATTACAACTTCAGAAAACCTTCCATGCCTCTTACTAAATACCTTGGACTGTCTAATTTCCAAAAAAGGGGTCATTTGGGGTATTTGTACTGTCCTGACATTTTCGGGTCTCAAGAAATTAGATGGGCCGTCCGTACAATTTTCAGATGTATACCATAGTTTTATAGAATCTACATTTCCTACAGCCTAATATAAACTGATTTTACCAAAAAAATGTAGCAGAATACATTTTGGGCTAAGTTCATAAAAGATTTTTTTCCAAAATTGTATAATAGAAACAAAGAAATTTTTTATTTTATTTATTTTTCATAATCCTCAGTCTTATTTTTTGTTAAACAAAAAAAAATGAGAGCTTTATTTGTGTGAATAAAATGATAAATATTTCATTTGGGTACAGTGCTGTATGACTGCGCAATTTTCATTCTCAGTGTGACAGCGCTAAAAGCAGATAATTTGCCTGGGCAGGAAGAGGGTAAAAGTGTCCGGTATTGCAGCGGTTAAAAAAAAAAATATCAATCTGTTTCTAGTCAAAGTGAAGTCCCACTGGTTCACTCCCTCCCCTAAGGGGGGTGTGCGTGTGTGTGTGTGTGTGTGGTTTGTTTTTGTGTGGGTGGGGGGTGGTTGGCACTTTACGAATAGGCTAGTTTTGCCATTGCACTGGGCAATGCTGTAGCCAAAGGTAATTTTACATCATTTTTTTCCCCACACAAATGGCTTCCTTTTTTTTATTTATTTTTTTTATTTTTTTGTGGCTTTTGTTCACCATTGCAATTTTAAATTTTTTGAACTATAAAGAAAAAAAGGCTGAAAATTGTTAAAAAAAAAAAAAAAAGCCCCTATATATCCTTTTGCTATAAAACATATCCAATAAAAAAAGTCTTCATAAATTTTAGCTACAATGTATTCTGCTATATTGTTTTTGTTTAAAAAAATAAATCGATAAGTGTGTATTTATCTAATATATATATTTTATACTAATAATGGTGATGATTAACAACCTAATAATGAAGCTTCGTTTATAGCGGCGACAATATTGACACTGCCATTATTTCAGTGATTAGTGCTAATGACGCTGGCTGGGAAGGGGGAATCATCTAGGGAGATCAAGGGGGGTTAAATGTGTATCCAACCATGTGTAATGTGTGCTGATTTTTACTAATCTCTCAATTTCTCATCCCTGCTTTGCAATGATGAGAAACTGACAGTTGGCACCCTCTGTACAGAGCCATGTGTTGACTTTCAACACACAGATCTGGGCTGTGATTGGACACAGCCGATCAGTAGGTCCCGGCCGTGGACCATTGGCTGGGATTTGCTGACAGGTTCACGCTTTTTACAATCCTAGCAGCAGCCTGCCGGGGGGGGGGGGGGTGTATACGTGCCCTAAACATGGGATTAGGCAGGTACTTACCAGTACGCCTCTGCCCACAGCGGCCGCCCGTCCGCAGTACATGGCAGGCATTCAGCAAGTGGTTAAGGTGGTCAGTATGGGTATGTTATCGCTGTGTGTAATCATAGTCTTAAAGTCTTAATATGCTCAACTATGAACGGTCCATATTGGATTCAACTTCCATAAACACTTCTGCATATACAACTTGCCCCTCACAGTATGTAAGGATAAGATACGACTTCCCTTGTTCCACTCAGTCCTAATAGGAACTTGGGAAAATCTGTTTTCCTTGTTGAAGATTTTCATGTTCTTCTGGCTGGATCATCCGACGAGCTCGGCTCCAATGTGACCAACTTTCTGGGGCACTTGGGAACATCAGCTTTACCTCCAAACCCTGTTTTCTATATCATTTCAGGCTCTGCAAGGTGGCAAGAGCAGACTGCCAACTTTCTCTGAAATTCATTTTATTGCGCAGTGTAGTATCCTAAAAAGATTTGCTCAGTGTAAAATTCATATAAAACCTCCCGGGGTCCTTCCCAACCTCGCCATCATTTACAGACTGCTTCAGGGGTATAGACTAGGAACTATCCTGTTTATATAGGTCTTTAATTTCCTTCTCTAATCTTTACCTTGTAAATCGTTCTGTTGTAATATTTTCTCACCGGTTTCTCCTTGCAGATAAAGGCTGAGAAAGATAAGAAAATTAAAAAGGTGAGTGAGGATCTCTGACCTCCCGTGTTTTTGTTCCACATTAAAGTGGAACTACACTGTATCAGAGCACTACAAACCAAAAACACTATTTTAAGTGACACTAAAGGCTCAGCTTATACTTGCCTAGGATAAATTCCTCATCGGTCCGATGCTGCATCTGTCCCCCCCCCCCCCCCCCCCCCCTGGCGCCTCTGCACTTAGAACGGAGTGATTAAACCCTGCCGATCACTCAGTTCTGACAGCTCCCCAAGCAGAGGGCTGCTGACTGTCAATCAGCAGCTCTCTGCCCCCCTCCTCACTCACTGAAGCGCCCGTCTCAGACTCTCAGCGGCTCGCTGAAAGGCAGAGTGGTATGCCAGTCCAGGCACCTGGCGGATCAAGACTCCCATTGCCGGCATGATGCGGTGCCTGGACTGATTTCTGTAACATCAGCAGAGAGCGGACTTCTTCTCCTCCTTCTCCTCCTCCTTCTCCTCCTTCTCCTCCTTCTCCTCCCTTCTCCTCCTTCTCCTCCTTCTCCTCTCCTCCTTCTCCTCCTTTCTCCTTCTCCTCCTCTCTCTCCTTCTCCCTCTTCTCCTCCTCCTTCTCCCTCCTTCTCCTCCTCTCCTTCTCCTTCTCCTCCTCCTCCTCCTTCCTCCTTCTCCTTCTTCCTCCATCTGCCCTTAGATCAGACATGCAGACAAGAGGGTGCACTTAGCTGAGAAAACCCCTCCTGAAGACTCCTGGGATGTATGACATCATTTGCCTAGGCATGACATTGCCTAGGTAACTGAAAAAATTAAGTTTAAAACAAGTAAATTTATAATATAGCTTCCTATCTATTTACTAATATTGGCAGCATAAAGATTAAAAATAGTCAGTGTTGATTGAATGCGCAAAGTTACACTTTAAAGTGGTTGTAGGTCTATACACAGTGAAGCAATTAGCCTCAGGTGATACAGGGAGAGGAAACCAATCCTCTTAAAGAAGTTGAACCTGTTTTTCTGCAGCCCTCTCTCCACTACAGTCACCTAAAGCACACATTTTACACAGCATTTCTTTAGGGGGCACGGGGTGGGGATCTGATATGACACACTGCACAGCATAGGGCATGGAGCTGAGTGTAATCTGAGACCTGAGTAAAGGGAATGTGCGCGCCCCCCCTTAACCTGTCTTGGGGTAATATGCACAGTTAAGGTCGTCAATCGCCTTCTGTGTGCTGGAGGGTGGTGGGGCCATCTCCTGGGATTCTGTGGTGTTGAGAGAACCTGTCAGAAGTGACTCGAGCAGATAACAGGGAAGAGAAAGCTGGTAGGAACACCCACTATGTGCTTTGGTTTGTGGGTAGTACACTCTGTAAAGGGGGGGGGGGGTTGTTCACAACCACTGTAAGGAGAAGTGTGTTCTGTTTTTAGATGTTCTTCTTCTAATTTTTATTTCTTGACATTTCTGCATTTTATTGCGCAGGAACCTCAGACGCCAACCGAACCCACTCCAGTGCTGGACCGCTCCCACCAGCGAGAGAAGATCGAGCGCTTTAAGCAGATGTGTCAGATGTTGGAGCGAGCTCGCAGCACCACCTCCAGTTCCAGCTCAGATTCCGACTCCGATTCAGACTCCAAGGGCTCGCCGGGGAGCAGCGGCACGGGGGAAGGCGGGGAGGGCAGGACCTCCCGCGTCAGCTTCAGTACCAGCTCAGACGAGGAAGACGATAAAGGGAGCTCTACAGATGGACAAAACGGCACCAGGAACGGCAAACAGAAGTCGCCCAGATCAAATTGCCGGGAGAAGGAGAACCGGAGAGGCGCGGGGGCCGCTGTTAAGAAGGGAACTTGTAGCAGAAATGCGGTACAACCCTTGTCCAGGAGCCAACTCTTAAAAAGGCCGCTGGTCCCCTCTCCGCCAAAGCCCCCTCCCCTGCAGCTAGAGAGACACGTGGTACGACCCCCTCCACACAGCCCTGAACCAGACTCTCTTCCCCTGGACAGTGGAACAGACCATGTCATGCAGAGGGGGGTCTGGCTATCTGTGTTCAGGCACTTGGGACAGAAAGAGCTGTGTGTTTGTATGCGGGTGTGCCGAACCTGGAACCGGTGGTAAGAAGTACTATAAATACAGGCTTTGCTTACCTTTTGGGAAACTCTGCACGGATGTAAACGGAAAGAGGGGCCCCTTTTACCTTGATTCTTGTTCATAAAGCATGCTGATTTATTTGCTTTTTAAAGCTGAACTCCATGTGGGGGGGACTACCCTTACAGTGGGTCCCACTGCAAGGGTTACTTTTTGCCTAGGGGGTGATGTATAAAATGGGTGATGTACTTATCTTACTCCTCTCTCCCACTGCAGCCGGTGCTTCTCTCCACTGTCCATTGCTTGGGATTGTGGACAGGTCCTAGGCATCCTCCTGTACAATGTAGGACTGTTGGTCCTGCTTTGTAGAGAATGATGTCCGATAGCTGGGGACTGGGCACACAAACAGGAGGAAGCCTGCGAACTGAGGAATAAGATAAGTACCCCACGCATTACTTTTTATGTGTGCATGTAGGTGTATATATTAAGAATTTTTATATACTCGAGTATAAGCCGAGATTTTTCAGCACATTTTTTTTGTGTGCTGAAAATGCCCCCCTCTCGGCTTATATTCGAATCAAGCACTTTTCTGCAGTAGAGAATGACATTTTCCGACCCGATTTTTGGTTCCCCGTATCTCGGGGCCACTTGGTGCTAGGAACCCGAAATTTGGTATGCAAACCCAGTGGTGCTAGGAACCCAGTGGAACTAGCTCTACAACATATCCAAAGATGGAATCCCTAGCAGCAAGTGGCCCCGAGATACGGGGCCCCGAAAGTCGTTTCGGAAAATGTAATTCTCTGCTGCAGAAAAGTGCTTGACATTTTCTAACCTGACTTTGGGGCCCCGTATCTCTGGGCCACTTGGTGCTAGGAACCCCAAATTTGGTGTGCAAGCCCAGTGGTGCTAGGAACCCAGTGGAACTAGCTCTACAACATATCCAAAGATGGTATCCCTAGCAGCAAGTGGCCCGTATTCGAGATACGGGCCCCAAAAGTCGTTTTGGAAAATGTCATTCTCTGCTGCAGAAAAGTGCTTGACATTTTCCGAACCGACTTTGGGGCCCCGCATCTCGGGCCACTTGGTGATAGAAACCCCATCTTTTGATATGTTGTAGTGATAGTTCCACTGGGGTTGCACACCAAGTGACCCCGAGATACAGGGCCCCAAAGTCGGTTCGGAAAATGTCATTCTCTGCTGCATAAAAGTGCTTGACATTTTCTAACCCGACTTTGGGGCCCCGTATCTCGGGGGGGCCACTTGGTGCTAGGAACCCCAAATTTGTGTGCAAACTAGCACTACAACATATCCAAATTTGGGGTTCCTGACACCAAGTGGCCCCGAGATACGGGCCCCAAAGTCGGTCAACTGTGTCCATCTGGAGCAATGTCATTTCGGGACTCTTTGTTTTGGCTGCAGCTAGGGGGGCTCTAGGAACCCTTAACTACCAAGTTTGAAGTTCGGGGACCTATGGCTGCAAATGGGCACAGTGAGGCTGCAAATTGGCACAGTGAGGCTGCAAATGGGCATTGTTGACCCTCTTTTCCACTTGCAGTAGCTGCGCATATCTCACCCTAGGCTTATACTCGAGTCAATACATGTTCCCAGTTGTTTTGTGGTAAAATTAGGAGCCTTGGCTTATATTCAGGTCGACTTATACTCAAGTATATACGGTGTGTGTGTGTGTGTGTGATATATATATATATATATATGTATATGTATGTGTATATATATATATAATATATATATATATATATAATATATATATAGTATATATATATATATATATATATACATATATATATATATATATATATAAAAAAAATCTCTATCTTGAAATGAAGACCGACACAGTTTTTGTATTATTCAGCTGTATTTAAAACATCCAAGTGAAAGATCTAACATTAACCTGTCAGGGAGAAAAATTCAAAAACCGAATCACTAAGTTGGAAAAAGGATCACCCCCCCCCCCCCCTCCTAAAAATTACTTGTAAACTCCAATCGGGTGTAGCTAATCACCTTCTCAATGGCACACAAAGCCATTTGACTTTTAACTGTGATCAGCTGTGCTCATTGTGATTAGCTCAGCATGAAATAGCTTTCCTGGAGCATTTCAGTCCCTGTTAGTGCAACTGAAGCAAACCATCAACCATCAAGGCACGGTCACCGGGATCTCCAGGATAAAGTTGTGGACAGGCACAAGTCAGGAGATGGATACAAATTATTATTTTTATTTTTTTCAAAGGCTTTGTCAATGCCTAGGGGTCTCAAACTGGCGGCCCTCCAGCTGTTGCGAACTACAAGTCCCATCATGCCTCTGCCTTTGGGAGTCATGCTTGTAACCGGGACTTGCAGTTTCTCAACAGGTAGAGGGCCACCAGTTTGAGACCCCCTGGTCTAGAAGCACAGTGAAGTCTATTATTAAGCAGTGGAAGGTATTGGTACAATACAGACCCTCCCTGGATCAGGAAATCGCTCCAAACTGAATGAAAGAGCCAGGAGGAAATTAAATCAGAGAGGTCACCAAGAGGCCTACAGCAACTCTGAAGCAGTTGCAGGAATTTATGGCACAGAGTGGTCGTTGTGTGACAACCATATCATACACAACCATCTCCACAAATGTGGCTTGTATGGGAGGGATGCAAGAAAAAAGCCGCTACTCAAGAAAATCTGCATGCAGTCATGACTGAGCTTTGCCGAAACGCACCTTGAAGATTCTGAGGCCACATGGAAAACGATGTTCTGGTCAAATGAGACTAAAATTGAATGATTTGGCCTCCGCACCAAACGATATGTCTGGCAGAAATCCAATACAGCTCACCATCCAAATAACACCATTCCTACAGTAAAGCACGGAGGGGGTGGTATCCTGTCATGGGGAGGGTAGTATCCTGTTATAAGGGGGGGGTGGTATCCTGTTATGGGGGGGGGTTGGGTGGTATCCTGTTATGGGGGGGTTGGGTGGCATCCGGATATGGGGGGGTTGGGTGGTATCCTGTTATGGGGGGGTTGGGTGGCATCCGGTTATGGGGGGGTTGGGTGGTATCCTGTTATGGGGGGGTTGGGTGGTATCCTGTTATGGGGGGGTTGGGTGGTATCCTGTTATGGGGGGGTTGGGTGGTATCCTGTTATGGGGGGGGTTGGGTGGTATCCTGTCATGGGGGGGTTGGGTGGTATCCTGTCATGGGGGGGTTGGGTGGTATCCTGCCATGGGGGGGTTGGGTGGTATCCTGCCATGGGGAGGTTGGGTGGTATCCTGTTATGGGGTGGTTGGGTGGTATCCTGTTATGGGGGGGGTAGGGTGGTATCCTGTTATGGGGGGGTTGGGTGGTATCCTGTCATGGGGAGGGTGGTATCCTGTTATGGGGGGGTTGGGTGGTATCCTGTCATGGGGAGGGTGGTATCCTGTTATGGGGGGGGGGGAGTGATAATATCCTGTTTATGGGGGTGTTTTTCCTGCTACAAGGACTGGAGCACTTGTCAGGTTAGAAGGAAAATGGATGGGGCAAAAAAAACATCATCAAATTCCTTTAGGATAATCTGCTGCCCTCAAAGTTGTCAATGGGAAGAAGGTTTACCTTCCTACATGACAATGACCCAAAGCACACGGCAAAAATCACCAGACAGTGGTTGGAGGAGAAAAAGTGAATGTCCTAGCATGGCTTAGTCTGAGCCCAGACATAAATCCCATTGAAAACCTGTGGCATGACTTGAAGACCACAGTCCACAAATGGTCACCATCAAATGTAACTGAACTTGAGCAGTTCTGCAAAGAAGAGTCGGCAAATATTGCAAAGTCTGGATGTGCAAAGTTAGTAGAGACAAATCCCAACAGACTAAAGGCTGCAATTCAAGCAAAATGTGGTCCAACAAAATACCGACACAAGGGGGCGATTCTTTTTCCAACTCCGTGCTTCTGTTTTAGAATTTTTTTTTTTTTTTTTCTGACACATTGGTGTTTATCTTTCATTTTGGATGTTTTATAAGTTGCACGAAGTAAATACAGCTGGCTAAAACAAACTGCGTTTGGTCTTTATTTCAGGCTGCAAAGCAGCAAAATGTGATTATTTTCTATACTCGCTGTATATACACTATATTACCAAAAGTATTGGGACACATGAAAGTTAAAGCGGGACTGTACTGTAATTTTTTTTTTTTTTAAAAGCCAGCAGCTACAAATACTGCAGCTGCTGACTTTTAAAAAATGGACACTTACCTGTTCCAGGGTCCAGCGGTGTCGGCAGCAGAGGCCGATCGATCGGCTCTCTGCTGTAGCCGGCGCCATTCTCGGTGAGGAATCAGGAAGTGGCTTCACTTCCCGATCCCTACTGCGCATGCGCGAGTCGCGCGGCGCAATGAGAATGTTCAGCGCTATCTGCCGGGACACGTGCGTGTGTCCCGGCAGACAGCGCGCCGGGACAGGAAGTGACGTAAACTCCCGAGGGAGTCTATGCCCGGAAGTGGGTGCAGATACCTGTCTTAGACAGGTATCTGCACCCCCCTCCCCCCTGAAAGGTGCCAAATGTGACACCGGAGGGGGGAGGGTTCCGAGGGTTGAGTTGGCCCACCCTTTACAGCTATAACAGCTTCAACTCATCTGGGATATCTGTCCACAAGGTTTAGGAGTGTTTGACCATTCTTCAAGAAGCACATTTGTGAGGTCAGGTACTGATATTGGATGAGAAGGCCTGTCTCTGCTCTAATCCACCCCGAAGGTGTTCTATCGGGTTGAGGTCAGGACTCTGTGCAGGCCAGTCAAGTTCCTCTGCCCCAAACTCGCTCATCCATGTCTTTATGGACCTTGCCTTGTGCACTGGTGGGCAGTCATGTTGGAACAGGAAGGGGCCGTCCCCAAACTGTTCCCACAACGTTGGGATCATAAAATTGTCCAAAATGTCTTGGTATGCCGACACCTTAAGAGTTCCCTTCACTGGAACTAAGGGGCCAAACCCAACCCCTGAAAAACAACCCCCCCCCCCCCCCCCCCCCCCACCCAAATGGTTTGGACCAGTGCACAAAGCAAGGTTTTCAGGCGTTTTAGCACTGGAAATGCACACAGAAGGCTTTTTGTCTTAATGCATTAAGACAAAAAAACAATCTGCCTTTACAACCACTTTAAGTTTACTTCTCTCTTGCTCCCCGAGCAGCCATTGCTCTCTTCTTCCCTCCCAACACTCTGAGTTGTGGGCCAGCCCTTGTATTCCTCCTCGAAGAGGAGCTCCTGTCCCCTACTCCCCCCCCCCCCCCCCCCCCCCCCAAAAAAAACAAATATTGTAGCTGCTGACTTTTTTAATATTAGGACACTTATCAGTCCAGAGATCTAGCAATGTCCCCACCTGTGAGCCGATTCCTTAATTGGCTTTGGGTGCAGGCGCCAGCATCGTACGTAATGCCAATCGGCAGTAAAGGCTTGCGGCTTCAGTTATTTCTTACTGCGCCTGCTCTAGCAGCGCTGCGCTTTGTGAATGGTCCCGTAGTCCTCCCCCCCCCCCCCCCCCACCCCCCCCCCCCCAAAAAAAAGTGCCACCACACCTGTCAGTGGATGGGATGGAAACCAGTAGATCTTCCCCTTTTAGAGTGCAGCTCCGCTTAAACAATGCAGTACTGCTGGTCATACATTGTACATGATGATGTCATAGTGTACATGATGATGTCAGTGTACATATGATGTCGTCAT
Source organism: Lithobates sylvaticus (assembly GCA_028564925.1). Taxonomy (NCBI): domain Eukaryota; kingdom Metazoa; phylum Chordata; class Amphibia; order Anura; family Ranidae; genus Lithobates; species Lithobates sylvaticus. The sequence continues at coordinate 284,804,875 of CM053031.1, forward strand.
AGTGCACACAACAGGGCAGTAAAGAGAAACTGCTTTGGGGGACTGGTTGGATGGAGAGGAGGAAGTCTGTGGCAGCAAAGGATGAGAGGAGAAGCCAATCTGTCAGGGTACATCTTCCATGGAGCTCAGCTTTTACTTTCTGTAACATCGTTTTATTACCTGGGGCTCCTGCCAGTACATTTTGTACAAAGGTCCGCTTTTTTATTTATAAGGTCTAATGCTCCATTCACACTTATTGCGACTTGTTATTCGACTTTGAACATCAGAGTCCCATGAAATGTTGCAGTCTGTTCTTTTCAATGGCGCCAATTCAAATCTGGCAACTTTTTAAAAAGGTGCCTGCACTACTTTTGATGCGACTTTGATCCAGAGAGTGTAAAATCTCATCAATTTTGCACTGGAAATCGTTTGACTTTGGAGTCGCACAAGTGTGAATAAAACCTTTTAAGGCTGCTTTCACAAAGCGGCGCTTTGCAGGCGCTATAGCGCCTCTCCTCTCACTCCAGTGTGAAAGCCCGAGGGCTTTCACATTGGAGCGGCGCGCTGGCAGGACGCCAGAAAAGTCCTGCATCTTTGCAGCGCTGTAAAAGTGGGTGTATACACCGCTCCTAAAGCGCCCCCTGCCCAATAAAAATCAATGGGTAGCACCGCTGGCATAACGCCAATGCAGCAGCACTTTGCATGGGGTTTTAACCCTTTTTCGGCCGTTAGCAGGGATTAAAAGTGCCCCCGCTAGCGGCTGAAAACCTCTGAAAAAAAACGACGGTAAAGCGCCACACAAAATAGTGACGCTTTACTGCTGGAGCCCCAGTGTGAAAGTAGCCTTACTTTTTTTTTTTTTTTTTTTTTTCCAAATATAAAGAACCTAGTTTTTGGGGTGGTGACCTGCAGTTCTCTATTAAGATCCGCTTTACTGAATCTAAAAACGCAATTTCTTTACGATCGCACATGGTACTGAATTGACCTACGGGAGAACGGTGTACCCGGGTTAGTGTCTCAGTGTGACATTCTGATCCCTGCTTGGTGAAGGGAACATTGCACACACAAGCCTGGATAGTGGAGATGAGAATCCAAAAGCAGCTGAAGTTGTGTGCAAATCTTAGACATTTTTCAATGCCAGTTTGTTTCCACCTCCTTTACTGTGATGTCGGCACTGATCTGCAGGGAAATGGATGAGGCAGGTCAGTCTTGTACCGGCCTCCGTAGGGCTCATTTGTATACTTTATTAAACTTCAACACACATTAAGTCTCGGTTCACACTGCCGTGACTTGAGAGTTCAAAGTCGCATGACAAGTTGCACCCTATTAACGGCAATGGAATTGTTCTAATCAGTGAGACTCATGCCGTAGCGACTTAGAAAAAGGCTCCTGCACTACTCTGGGGGCGACTTCATCGCAACTTGCATTGACTTTGACACCGCGCAGATGTGAACCAGCCCTAAAGCACCTACCGCTTTAGGCCTCTTGCACGCTGCAGCTTGAAAAAACTCAGTACAGCTTTTTTTTATTTAATTTATTAATTTTTTTAAACTAAAATACAACCCATTAATTGTAATGAGCCTATACAGACAGGCGTGTAAAACAAGAGCCGTGCGTTCTTCAGTAAAAAGAAAAATTGTAGTTTTTAATCATTAAAGCACGCCTTTATGCCCACAAATACGTGCAATTGTGCAAATGCACATTTGCATATTGTGCAGAACAAGAACGCAAGAATAAGTTTGCGCGAAAATTGCGTGAACGCTAATGCGCGCAAATGCATACAAAAAAAATGTCTGGAAAGTAGGTGCTCAAACGGGAGTATCGTGTGCAAGAGGCCTTAACATGCTTTTTTGATGCTTCGATGATGATGGGGGGGGAGGGGGGGGTTTAAGTTTTCATGAACTTTGACAAATACCCTGTGTGTGTTGAGTTTCTATTTGTTTTAGGCTGGCTTCACGCTATTGCGAATTGGATGCAGGTTTCTCTGCATCCAATTCGCATGTCAGGAGATTGTGATCGGCTCTCTACGGAGACGGTTCACACAGCTCCGGGTCGGCTGCGGAGTGAATTTAACAGGAGTCCTGTGCGTCTTCTGGTCAGGTTCAGGTTCAAATTCAGCCAAAAACCTGGACCGGAATCGGACCTGAAACTGAACGGGGACGCACCGGACCCCCAGCAGTGTGAACCCAGCCTTAAAGTGGCCCAGTAGAACCTCGGCTCATTGGCAACACTGTTAAGCAGATCTCCAGCTTATTGACCCCCCCCCCCCCCCTGCTCCAAAAATGCTCCCGGCTCTGCCGATTCCCCCTGCTCCAAAAATGCTCCCAGCTCTGCCGATTCCCCCTGCTCCAAAAATGCTCCCGGCTCTGCCGATTTCCCCATCGCTCAGTAGTAACCCCCGGCTCAGTTTACTGATCCTCCTCTCTTCCGTCCCCACTCACCTCCCACTATATTGCTCCTCCCACCTGTGACCTCTGCTAGTTTCTCCTGCTCTGGTCCCCCAGCTCTACTGATCCTCTGCCGCTCAGTCCTCCTCTCTCTCTCTGGCTCACCTTCCACTATAGCGTTCTCATGCTGCACACCACGTGTGCCGTCTACTAGTTGCTCCAGTCCAGGCCCCGCTCACTTTCCTGCTGCTCCACGCTGCACACCAGATGTGACGTCTTCACCAGACACTCCCAGAATATAAACGCATGAACGGAAGTTCCAGTTCCGCTTGTAGGTTTCTTGAACCCTGGGAGATCTCGTTCCTGCAATACCTCTAAAGCGAAGCCAACACTGAATAAAAGGCCCTCAAGCGCTTCAGGGGCGATTGGCGAGTGTTGTGATAGACTTCTATGTAGGCTTAGGAAACGATTTGAAGCACCAAGAAAGTGACGTGGGGGATCATTTTTGAATCAAAGCAAACGCAACGTGTGAACAGGACTGCAAGGTAATCATTCTTTTTAGTGACAGGCGCTTTGATTGGCATTCAGAGCCCTTTAAAAAAAAATGGTGTCCAATGCCTCATATTGAAGCACATGTAAACAAGCCCTTGATATGGTGTGAGTGACCATCGGGGAAATAGATGTCAGAGTTGGGCCTTGTTCCTCCTGTTGGTTGGTGGGGTGTCACTGACCAACAGGAAACGGGGTTGGGTCTGACCCCCCTCCCCCACCCCTCATTTAATGTAATGTGTAGTATAGGGAAACCGATGTAGGAGGGTTGGGCCTGGTCTTCTCTTTACCTCCCTGTAGTGACCCCCCCTGACTAATGGTACGCTTTCTATGTCACGGCAGGTGCTGCGATCGACGCCTCTGGACTTCCATCGACTTGAGCAGGCGGAAATCAATCACCCCTCCGATGCTAAGTGGTATAGTCCGACGACAGCCGGTCAGACTAGACCTGAGCTGGACCAACATATCTGAGAAACAGCTGACCTGGCTGATACACAGACTGCAGGGTGAGCGATTTTTTTCTGGGGGGCGTGTAAAGGAAATGGAATGAAGAGGGCGATTTTTTTACGTTTTCTGTGCTCATTCTTCTAATTCTCACTCCCAGGATTAAAGGAGCTTCTATTGGCTGGCTGTACATGGAGCGCAGTCTCCTCTCTGTGCACGGCCTCCTTCCCCTGCCTGTCTCTGCTGGACCTCGGCTGGGTACAGGGCATGAAAACCTCCCACCTCCGAGAGCTGCTCTCACCCCCCTCCACCGACTGCAAGACAGGTAAGTGTCCCTCCCACTTTCCATTGATTGGCTATATCACTGCGTCTGCCTTTAAGGGGAAACTCTGCTTAACCACTTGACCACTGGGCAGTTAAACACCCTTCCTAACCAGACCAATTTTCAGCTTTCGGTGCTCTCACACTTTGAATGACAATTACTCCGTCATGCAACACTGTACCCAAATTTATTTTGTGTCCTTTTTTTCACACAAATACAGCTTTCTTTTGGTGGTATATGATCACCGCTGGGTTTTTTATTTTTTGCGCTATAAATCAAAAAATACAGAAAATTCGTAAAAAAAATAAAAATAAATTCTTTGTTTCTATTAAAAATTATTGCAGAGTATTGGCGAGTATTGGCAGAGTATTGGCGAGTATTGGCAGAGTATTGGCGAGTATTGGCAGAGTATTGGCGAGTATTGGCAGAGTATTGGCGAGTATTGGCGAGTATTGCGAGTATTGGCAGAGTATTGGCAGAGTATTGGCGAGTATTGGCAGAGTATTGGCGAGTATTGGCGAGTATTGGCAGAGTATTGGCAGAGTGTTAGAGTATTGCACAGTGGTGGCGGAGCGTTGCACAGTGGTGGCGGAGCGTTGCACAGTGGTGGCGGAGCGTTGCACAGTGGGGGCGGAGCGTTGCACAGTGGGGGCGGAGCATTGCACAGTGGTGGCAGAGCATTGCACAGTGGTGGCAGAGTAGGCAGAGCATTGCACAGTGGTGGCAGAGCATTGCACAGTGGTGCAGAGCATTGCACAGTGGTGGCAGAGCATTGCACAGTGGTGGCAGAGCATTGCACAGTGGTGGCAGAGCATTGCACAGTGTGGCAGAGTAGGCAGAGTATTGCACAGCGGTGGCAGAGCATTGCACAGTGGTGGCAGAGTAGGCAGAGTATTGCACAGCGGTGGCAGAGCATTGCACAGTGGTGGCAGTGTATTGACCAGCGCTGTGGGCACTACACATCCAGCCCACAGCGCTGGTCCCGTCTCCCCCCCCTCTCCGCTTCTCCCTTCTCTGTACCGATCGGTACAGAGAGGGGAGGGAGGAACCCGGCGTCATGACGTGACGCCGTTTGTGTACATGTGATCGCTCCGTCATTTGACGGAGCGATCACGTGGTAAACGGCCGCTATCAGCGGCTGTTTACCGTGATCCGTGATGAGCCGGGTCCTCGGGACCCGGCGGTCACGGATGTTCCCGAGTGCGCGCCCCAGCGGGCGCGCGGGAGCAAGTTTCTGAGAGGACGTCCGTAGGACGTCCACTCAGGGAAACCCGACCGCGCTGTAGACGTCTTTCGACTATAGCGCGGTCGGCATGTGGTTAAAGTGTATTTAAACCAGAGGTCTCAAACTGGCAGCCCTCCAGCTGTTACGGAACTACAAGTCCCATCATGCCTCTGCCTGTGGGAGTCATGCTTGTAACTATCAGCCTTTTAATGCCTCATGGGACTTGTAGTTTTGCAGCAGCTGGAGGGCCACCAGTTTTGAGACCCCTGATTTAAACCCTAATAATCAACTCCTATTTGATCTTTTTTTGGTCTGGTAATTATACCATTTGAAAGTTTTTGTTATATTTGTTTAAGTGCAAAAATAAAAAATAAACTGATCCTGCCAGAAATACAGTGCCGTATTCTGTAATCGGCAGTGTTTCTTGAACATTATCAGCCCTGCCCAGTTATCATTTGTGGCCTACAGAACACCCCCCCCCCCCATTTTTTTGCGAGGGGGAGGGGGTTTTGTAGCCCTAAAGCACTTTTTGCTCCTAGAGTGGCAGTGATCCTCCGCATTTACAGTACAGCGAGTGAGCATTGTCCCGTAGGACGGAGCGCATTACTGGCAGGATCACCAGCTAAAGATTAAAGGGTGAAAAGCTTAAAACTAATGCAGCCACATCCTAAGGATTGGGGAGTTGCAATATTAATATTTTGTTCATGGGTTTAGATACACTCTAAAGGTGTAAGCTGGTCTTTGGTTCCCAGGTCTGTAACCTGCTGTGCCCAATATGGAGGCATCGCACAATCCCTGTGCCAATCTCATTGGTCCCATTATGATGGGCCCTCATTATCTCTGCACTAAGTTCCCTGGTCTGTACACCTGCTGTGCCCATTATGAGGGGTTTCCTACCATCCCTGTGCTGAGTTCCCGGGTCTCTACACCTGCTGTGCCCATTATGAGGGGTTCCCACCATCCCTGTGCTGAGTTCCCGGGTCCGTACACCTGCTATGCCCATTATGAGAGGTTCCCACCATCCCTGTGCTGAGTTCCTGGGTCTGTACACACCTGCTGTGCCCATTATGAGGGGTGCCCACCATCCCTGTGCTGAGTTCCCGGGGTCTCTACACCTGCTGTGCCCATTATGAGGGGTGCCCACCATTCCTGTGCTGAGTTCCTGGGGTCTCTACACCTGCTGTGCCCATTATGAGGGGTTCCCACCATCCTGTGCTGGGTTCCCAGGTCTGTATACCTGCTATGCCCATTTTGAGGGGTTCCCACCATCTCTGTGCTGGGTTCCCGGGTCTGTACACCTGCTGTGCCCATTACCAGGGGTTCCCATCATCCCTGTGCTGGGTTCCCGGGTCTGTACACCTGCTGTGCCCATTTTGAGGGGTTCCCACCATCCCTGGTGCTGATTTTTTAAAATAATTTAAGATTATGGAGATGCCTTCTGGTAGACCAGAACATAGATCTTATTGCTGTATTCCCTAATAGATAATAGAAGCCAGCAGCAGGTTACATGCCCACCATCCCACACCCCCTCCTTTCCCAGAGTGCTCCAGTAACTGGCATGGGTTACTGCTGGCTGGACCGTCCTCTTAAAGCGGGACTGTACTGAAAATTTTTTTTTTTTTAAAAGCCAGCAGCTACAAATACTGCAGCTGTTGACTTTTAAAAAATGGACACTTACCTGTCACAGGTTCCAGCGGTGTCGGCAGCAGAGGCCGATCGCTCGCTCGGCTCTCTGCTGTAGCCGTGCCATTCTCGGTGAGGGAATCAGGAAGTGGCTTCACTTCCCGATTCCCTACTGCGCATGCGCGAGTCGCGCGGCGCAATGAGAATCTTCAGCGCTGTCTGCCGGGACACGTGTGTGTCCCAGCAGACAGCGCGCCCGCACAGGAACTTGCGTAAACTCCCACGGGAGTTTATGGCGGAAGTGGGTGCAGATACCTGTCTTAGACAGGTATCTGCACCCCCCTCCCCCCCCTGAAAGGTGCCAAATGTGACACCGGAGGGGGGGAGGGTTCCGAAAAGCGGGAGTTCCACTTAAAGGGTGGAATCCCGCTTTAAGCTCTGCAGTTTGCAGGTTGCACAGCAGGTGGCACCCTTGTAATTTGTATCAATACTGCAGAGCATATTGCTTATAGATGAAAGCATTTACTGTACTATGTTTATTAATAGGCCTCTTTTGGTAGGAGAATGGAATACATATGCACAGTCCCCTTTTGTAATTTTGTGCTGTGAGACGGATGTTGTATTGCAGGAGTCAAGTGACTACATGAATGTCATATTCGTGTTCTGGCAACTTGACTCTAAAAACGGCACCATTTCATCTGCCGCAACCTAGCTGTCATTTACTAAGTCTGTGTTTTTAGAAGTACTGAACTGTGGCAGCTGTGCCCAGGGCTGAGGGCAAAAAAAACTGATCACAGGTATTGCCTGTTGTCTCCCTGTAGCTGATCCTTTCCCCATTACTGTCTTCCCATGACTTGTTCTGTACTGTGTCTCTGTGTGGAGGCGGCCATCTTGGTAGAGGGCAGGGCTTTGCTTCCTCATGTCGGAGCCTCCAGCAAGGAGAACAGTGATTAGCACAGTGGTGATCTTACCAAAGCTCACTTTGGTGAGACTAGCGATCTGCCACTACAGGTATCTGCTTTAGTATGAACATGTATCTGATGCCAGGTCCAGTTTAGGTCACTTTTAAAAATGCATTTGAAGTGCAGATCCCTATGAAAGTCTTAGCGTTAATGACTAGTTTGGGAAAGTTTTATTCCAAGCACATTCCCAGTTAGAGATTTGCAGAGGCCCCACCAGGCTTGTATTTCTAACCCTTTCTGTTTTCTCTCTCACAGTTGTGTCGGACCCCCGGGGTCGGTTGCCCTCCCTCTCTGAGCTGCGCCTGTGCGGTTTGGATATGGGGGACTCCGTCCTGCGTTTGCTGCTTCGCCACACTCCTCGTCTCAACCGGCTGGATCTTAGTCACTGCGTCCAAATCAGTGATCACGGGATCCACATACTGACCGCAGTCACCTCTCCGCTGAGGGACTGCCTCACTCACCTCAACCTCACAGGTAATGACTTGGGTAGTGCTACATGGAGGCTTTATATCTTTATACAGTAATGGAAGACCTGCAACCTTTTTATACAATGTTACCATTGCATTTTCATCAATTTTTAATTCGCTCTGGTCTTTTCCCTTAAAGTGGTGTTTCCACCAAAAAAAAATAGCACCTCTAAATGGCTGTTGCTAGGGGGGTCCCTTGTAATCTGCCTCCTTCAGTGCCCGGGCTGGTGACATCACTTCCCCTCGGTGCAGTCAGTCATCGGGGACACGTGACGGGTCCCAGATGACTGCGCGGCATATCGCGGCGCCGCTCACGCATGCGCAGTGGGTGCCTGGCTGTGAAGCCACAGCTGGGTGCCCACAGTAAGAATTCCGGTGACGGGAACGAGGGGTTCGATCCCCGGCATCGCTGGACCCTGGGATGGTAAGTTCCGATTATTATAAGTCAGCAGCTGCAGTATTTGTAGCTGCTGACTTTTTTAAATTTTTTTTTTTTATTTTTTTTTATTTTTTTAGGGGGCACTCCACTTTAAGCTGTATCATGCCACAGTGTGGATCTTTTGTTTTGTTTACTCTTTTGACCACTTAAGCCCCGGACCATTTGGCTGGCAAAAGACCAGAGGACTTTTTGCGATTCGGCACTGCGTCGCTTTAACTGACAGTTGCGCGGTCGTGTGACGTGGCTCCCAAACAAAATTGACGTCCTTTTATCCCCACAAATAGAGCTTTCTTTTGGTGGTATTTGATCACCTCTGCGGTTTTTATTTTTTTTGCGCTATAAAAACAAAAAAACTGCGACAATTTTGAAATAAATAATAATTTTTTTACTTTTTGCTATAATAAATATCCCCCAAAAAATATAAAAATAACGTATTTTTTTTCCTCAATTTAGGCCGATGCATATTCTTCTACATGTTTTTGGTAAAAAAAATCGCAATAAGCCTTTGATTGGTTTGCGCAAAAGTTATACAAGTTATAGCGTCTACAAAATGGGGGATAGTGTTTATGGCATTTTTATTAATTATTATATTTTTTTTTTTTTTTACTAGTAATGGCAGTGATTTAGCGTTTTAAAAAAAAAAAAAAAAAAAAAAATTTAATTTTTTTTTTTTTTTATCGTGGCTGCAACATTATGGCGGACAGATCGGACACTTTTGGCGCTATTTTGGGACCATTCACACTTATACAGCGATCTGTGCGATTAGAAATGCATTGATTACTGGGTAAATGTGAAGGGGTTAACCACTAGGTGGCTCTTTAGGGGTTAAGCGTGTCCTAGAGAGTGATTCTAACTGTGGGGGAGGGGGCTGTGTGTGACACAACACTGATCACTGCTCCCGATTACAGGAGCTGTGATCAGTGTCACTAGGCAGAACTGGGAAATGCTTGTTTACATTAGCGTTTCCCCGTTCTTTCTCTCCGTGAGACGATCGCGGGTATCCCTGCAGACATAGTCCGCGGGAACCGCTATCACATTCACGTAGCACGCAGGGGCGGCACGTGCCCGCAAGCCGCTTCTTAAAGGGCAACATACAGGTACGTTAATATGCCTGTACGTGCCCTTCTGCCAAAGTATATCGGCATGAGCCGGTCGGCAAGCGGTTACAGGTGAAAGTGTAAAAAGTAATAAAAAAAATTAATATCTCTATACCTGCATGCTCTGTGCATGGAATTGCAGAGCAGCCCCAAACCTCTTCTCTGGTCTCCCTTCAGCGTCCTAGCCGCTCCTTTCTATCCAGTGTCCCTCAGGAGAGAGCCGCTTCCCACGAGGGTGCTCGCTCAGCCCTGCTTCCTCATCACTGGCTTTGACGGCAATGGCTCCCGATGCCCCAGCAAAGCCAGTGACACATGGAAATGAGGGGAGAGAACAGCTGCGGGTGTGCACAGCACTCTGCACTGGATCGAATGAAGGGCTCAGGTAATTAAAAGGGGGTGGAAATGCACGAAGGTCAAAAAATGTTTAATCTTTAAAACTACTTGAATTGCTGTCTGTACTACATGTCCCTTTATTCTCCCTGTGCAAAGCAGTTTCCACATGGCACAACCGGCGCTACCGATTTCTCCCTAAGGCTGCCCTGTTGCATTTCCTCATTTTTCTGTAGTCAAATTAACCACCTTCTGAACCAGGCCTTTTCTGACACTTGTTTTACAAGTTTAAATTTAGTATTTTTTTGCTAGAAAATTACTTGGAACTCCCAAACATTATATATACACATACATACATACATACATACATACATACATACATACATACATACACACATATACACACATATACACACATATACACACATATACACACATACACCTCAAAATTTCAAGTCCTGAGCTACTAGCCAGGCCTTAAAAGTTACTTGCCACCAGTGTTGTCCCACCTAACCCTCCCACCCCTAAATACACCCTCATAAATTATCTCATGAAATGACAAAAAAATTAATATTTACAACAACTTGATCAGCCTCATCAGTACCCATTATTGCAGCTCATCAGTGCCCATCAATGCAGCCCAATCAGTGCCCATCAATGCAATGCAGTGGAATTGGAGGCATAGCTATTGGGGGGAGGGGTTGGTGTAGAATTGGAGGCATAATATGATTCAGACCTATGCCTCCAATTAACCCCCCCCCCCCTTTCTCCCAGCACACATCTTGTTAAATTCCCCATTCAATGCCTCCAACCTCCTCAAGCACATGTGCTGCTTTCAATCACAGCACACTGACATTTACCTTTCTCCTGCAGCCGAGCGGGTCAGGCATTGTGCAACTACTGAGGGCGGTGGAGAGGGGCGGTCTCAGGCGGCGTACTGATCCTATGGAAATGCCCCTCACTGCGAGCCTGTGTGAGGGGACCGGAATGAGCATCATGAGGGAGGTGGAGAGGGGCAGTCCCAGGCAGATGACTGCTCCTATGGAAATGCCCCTCGCTGCGAGCCTGTGCCAGAGGGCGGGGACGAGCAGCATGAGGGAGGTGCAGAGGGGCGGTCCCAGGCGGTGGACTGCTCCAATGGAAATGGCCATCCATTGCCAGCCTGTGTGAGAGGGCGGGGACGAGCAGCATGAGGGAAGTGGAGAGGGGCGGTCCCAGGCGACGGGACTGCTCCTATTGAAATGACCCGCGCTGCGAGCCTGTGCATTCCCGGGACAGCACAGCCCTGTCTATACTCGCACCCCTCATAATTTAACTCGCCAAATGCGAGCAGGCGAGTTGAAATTTTGAGGGATATATATATATATATTTATATATATATATATATATATATATATATATATATATATATATATATATATATATATATATATATATATATATATATATATATATATATATAATATACACATATACACACATATATATATATATATATATATATTATATCTACACACACACACCCTAGAGCAGTGATGGCGAACCTCTTGGCCCCCAAATGTTTTTTTGGAACTACATTTCCCATGATTCTCAACTACTCTGCAGTGTGCATGAGCATCATGGGAAATGTAGTTCCAAAACATCTGGGGTGGCAAAGTTCGCCATCACTGCCCTAGAGAGTAAAATGGTGGTCGTTGAAATTATTTTATGTCGCACTGTATTTGCGCAGCGGTGTTTCAAATGCAGTTCTTTGGTAAAAAAAAAATACACTTTCGAGAATAAAAAAAAAAACGTTAGTTCAGTTTTCTTGTATAATGTGAAAGATAATGTTATGCCGAGTACATGGATACCTAACATGTCACGCTTCAAAATTGCGCCCGCTCGTTGAATGGTGACAATCTGCGGTACTTAAAAATCTCCATAGGCGACGCTTTAAATATTTTTACAGGTTACCAGTTTTGAGTTGCAGAGGAGAATTATTGCTGTCGCTCGAACGATCGCGGCGATTTCTCGCATATGTGGTTTGAACATTGTTTACATATGTGGACGCGACTTGCGTACGCTTCTGCGCGGGAGCTCGGAGGAACGGGGCTCTTTTAATTTTTTTTATTTTTTTCTTATTGATTTTAAGAAGTTTTTTTTTTTTTCTTTTTGTCCCTTTTTAAAAAAAATTAAAAAAAATTTTAATGTTTCACTTTTATTCCTATTACAAGGAATGTAAAAGTCCCTTGTAATAGAAATAAGCATGACAGGTCCTTTTTATTGTGAGATCTGGGGTCAAAAAGACCTCACATTTACAATAAAAAAAATAAAAAAAATAAAAAAGTGGCCCTTTTTAAGGTCAGTAGGCGAAAGTGATGTCAGACGTCGCTCCGGTCCTCCCAGGGGCGAGCGAGGGCAAGATGGCCCCCACTCGACTTCCTGCCCATCGGATCGTTTTTGTTGCTACCAGCGGCTCCGCTAAGCGGGGAAAATGACCGGCGAGCGGCGGGGGCACCTCTCTCGCTGCCCATAAAAGTGTGTGTGTAAGAGAATAGGTAGCCCTGAAAGAGATATTGGCTGCTTGCTATGGTGGCACACACAGAAGAGGAGCGTCCAGGAGCACCAGTGGGGGACCTGAGAAGAGGAGGTTTGGGGCTGCTCTGTGCAACTCTATTGCGCCGAGCATGTAAGCATAAACCTAAGTCGAGTATAAGATCATTCAAAGATGGTATAACTATTGGAGTAATTTTGTCTTCACCTAAAACTAAAATCAAGGCACAACAGTCTTTTTTTTTATGATGAAATTTTGTATGTATATTTAAAGTAAAAAGTTTGGCCCAGAAATGTTGGAAGTGGCATTTGCAGACGTGATTTTGTAGTTGTAAGCTCTGGGGGCTGTCATCCTGATCCTGGATTCACCACATAAGTCTGAGATGTACAAGCAGCGCATGCATATCATATGTTCCTCTTCCCTGGCTGCAAAGATGACAGCCCTGGGTACTTCCACCTTCAATAACAAATCTGCAAGTCCTGTCCTGATAGGTCGCCTATTTAAATGTTTCGTTTGATAGTAACTTTTTTGAACTCCTCCTTTTCAGGGTGTCACCGTCTGACTGACCAATCTTTGGCCTTCTTCAAGCGCTGCCCCCACCTGCAGCTGGTGGACCTGCGTTCCTGCCGCCTCCTCACCAGCGAGGGTTTTCAGCGGTTGCTTCAGGATCCTCCCTCCGAGCCCAACGTGAAACCCTTCCAATGCGCCGAGGAGCAAGTCCTGAGCCGGGAGACCTAGCGGTGCAGTCCTCTTCACACGGCACTCCTGCCCCAGAAAGGGGGGCTATTCTACTGTATCTGCCTCTTCTACCTGCCCAGATACTGCTGCTGGGCCTGGAAAGTGAGGTTGCACTGAACTCCTTGACTTGACGCTGCAAAATGTGCCAGCCAGCGGTGGCCGGAAGCTGTCGCTGCGTCTGGGATTGAAGCCGCTCTTCGTTTGGGGGGGAAGGAACTTTTTCACCTGGACTTGACCGTTGGGGGTGTGGACACCTCGAATATATTAAAGTGTAGGGGGGGGGGGACACAGATGGGCTCAATACCTCTTTTGCAGCCCGTCGTGGGCTTGTTAAATCCATGGTCGCCCTTTCTCTACCCCTGCTGCGTTCTCCTGACATGAGGCAATGCATGCACGGCAGCGCTAGCGCATGCCAAGGAGAGGGGCAACGGTTTACTGTTATTAAAGGGTCTGGGTCGTGTTTTTTATTTTTTTCCGGGGGGGTGGGTTAAACTCTGCAGGATGGATTTAAGGGGTTTGGGATGTACTTGATGCCACATAGTTTTTTTGGGGGGGGGGGGGGGGGGGGGGCGGAACGGAGGGTCGCTAGGGAATTCGGGGTACAAAACTGCAGGGTTCCAAGGGTTCAGCTTATTTGCTCACTGAATCCCGTCCCGCTAAAGGCGCTTAGGAGGGTTCGAGAGGCAGAAGCGCCTCTAGCCTTATTCTCAGGGTAAGGGCGATCTGTGCCTGGCGCGTCACGGCGCCGGGCACACTGATACCGAGTAACTTCTTATCTCACTGGTGTTATTAAAGTTTTACTCCACCCATTTCGTATTTGTTTTGAAGACAGGACAGTGAAATCTTCAACTTTTTAAATCGTATGGTTAGTCTACCTAGGTCCGCGATGCCTTTTTCGTCCAATGAAACCATGGTTAAGGTTGGCCTTGCCGGGAGAAAGCTGTATACGCAGCCTGTCTACAGTGAGGGAATGTTCTTATGAACAAATCATTCCATTTCCCCCCCCCCCCCCCCCACCCCCGCTCCCCCCCCCCCCCCCCCCCCCCCAGTTTCCAAGAAGACCACAAAAAAAGTAGACATTCTCCTTTTTTTAAATGTCATAACCTGCTTAACGCTTATTTTTCAGATTCATGTGGTTGCTGGTTAAGTTTTGCTTCTTATCTCTCTGGGGAAACCAGAAATTAGATCTCCTCCAACAGTGTTCACAGTAGTTCTCGTGGCCATTGCAAAACCAAGTGATGACATCGCGCTCCTCTGATAGAGAGAGCAAATAATTTGGGAGGACGGCAGTGACACCATCATCATTGGGAGGATTGAGGCATGAGCTGCTGAAGCAATCTACGTAACTAGAGCTGTATCCTTCTAGGGGAAACCAGGGACACGATCTACTCCACCAGAGTTCACAGTTCTTCTCAAGGCCCATTACAAAGCCAAGTGATTCGCGTCATGCTCTTCTAATGGAATAAGCAAATAATTTGGGAGTCCAGCGATGACACCATTGTTAATGGGGAGGAGCAAGACATGATCTGCTGAAGCGATTTATCTAACTGGAGCTGTATCCTTCTGGGAAAACCAGGGACACGATCTATTCCACCAGAGTTCAGTTCTTCTCAAGGCCCATTACAAAGCCAAGTGATTCGCATCATGCTCTTCTAATGGAATAAGCAAATAATTTGGGAGTCCAGCGGTGACACCATTGTTAATGGGGAGGAGCAAGACGTGATCTGCTAACTGGAGCTGTATCCTTCTGGGGAAACCAGGAATAAGATCTACTCCACCAGAGTTCACAGTTCTTCTCAAGGCCATTACAAAGCCAAGTGATTCGCGTCATGCTCTTCTAATGGACTAAGCAAATCATTTGGGAGTCCAGCGGTGACACCATTGTTGATTGGGAGGAGCAAGACATGATCTGCTGAAGCGATTTATCTAACTGGAGCTGTATCCTTCTGGGAAAACCAGGGATAAGATCTTCTCCACCAGAGTTCACAGTTCTCCTCAAGGCCATTACAAAGCCAAGTGATTCGCGTCATGCTCTTCTAATGGAATAAGCAAATAATTTGGGAGTCCAGCGGTGACGCCATTGTTAATGGGGAGGAGCAAGACATGATCTGCTAACTGGAGCTGTATCCTTCTGGGGAAACCAGGAATAAGATCTACTCCACCAGAGTTCACAGTTCTTCTCAAGGCCCATTACAAAGCCAAGTGATTGCGTTAGGTTCCTCATGATGGATTAAGCATCTAATTTTGGAGTCCAGTTATGACACCATGGTTAATGGGAGAAGCCAGGCCACGATCTGCTGAGGCAATCGAAGTAACAGGAGCCCCATCTGTGGGGGAAACCAGGGACGAGATCTCCTCCACCAGAGTTCAGTTCTTCTCATGGCCGTTACAAAGTCAAGTGATGGTGTCACATTCCTCTGATTTGTAAGCAAATCATTTGGGAATCCAGCGATGAGGCCTTTGTTATGGGGAGGGGCGAGGGCGTGACCTACTGAATCCCAGGCAATTGCTGCCTCCTTCAGGTATTAAAGTGCAAGTTTCCTCTGCGTTCTGGTTTTTGGTTGTACAGACTCCTGAAGTATCCATGAAAATGCTCACGCCTTGCTCTTAATCGCAGTCCTTTTATAATGGACCAAAATCAGATGATTCGTCGGTAATCGGGCACCAAGTAGGAAGACCAGCCTGTTTTTCTTGGAGGTTTTTGATGGAAGCTGCCATTCTCTAAGTCTTTGGATTGCATAGTAGTTTTTAGGCTGGTGAATTCACTTTAGTTATGTTGGAACCATTCAGTTTTACTACCTGGAATTGTGAGGACAGGGAAGGGCAGCTTCCTTCGGAGACTTTTGAGATGGGCATTTTTAGTCGGCGATATGCTATTTTTTTCTTTTTCTTCTGGGAACATTTGATCTTCTTCTTCACTCTCGCATCAGGAAGTTGTTCAGAGATTTACAGCCCTCGGGGCTGTGTATTGTCTGAGGCCTTTTTTTAAATTGGGACTTGCCCATTAGGGGTAACTGCAAGCCGGTTGTAGAACTAAGGCCCCTTTCACACTCAGAGGCGGCTCTCTAATTAGGCAAATTAGGCGGTCGACTAAGGCCTCGCACTCCTAGGGGCCTCACGGCTGCCTAATTCGCCTTATGTGTGTGTTACAGTTGAAGGGAATATCATGCAATTTATAAAGTTAATTTCTATTGCTTTTAATTATTTTCGGCATGAGTGGGGCCTCATGTCTAAGATTTGCCTAAGGCCTCACAAAGCCTAGAGCCGCCTCTGTTCACACTTATACGACTTGTCCCCACGATTTGGGACTGCAAAGTAGCGTGACAAGTCGTTCCCCATGATTTCCAATGACAGCCATTCATATTAGTAGGACTTCAAGTCGTTCCGACTTCAAAAGTAGTCCCTGCACTACTTTGGTCCAATTTTTTTATTTTTTTTGATGGCACTTACACAGGCATTCCTTGAAATCGCGGTAAAATCGTGCGACTTTGAAGTCGCACAAGTGTGAAAGGGGCCTAAATCTCCTGTAGTCTGTGGTCTTCAAAGCCAAGCTCAACTTTTGCACAGGCCTCTGTTCTCTGGTGGAAGTTTTTAAAGAGCCGATGACTGGTAATTATGAAGCTGAGGTTTTTTTTTTTTTTTTTTTTTGGGGCGGAGGTGCACCAAGAATGTTACTTCATATTTTTTATTTTTTTTTGGATACTTCAAAAACCTGTGCAAGCATAAAAGTAAAAAAAAAAAATAAAATAAATACACATAGATTTATATAGGTATCTGATGATTTCACTGTCATGCCTGATGTTTGCAGAACAGTGGATTTGGGAATCTACAAAACAACGTGCTTCTGTCTCCATTCTGGATTTATTAGTTTTTGGCATGTAGGGGGGTCCCCCCCCCCCCCCCGGAGGGCTTAATAATATAAACGAGGGCCTCTGAATGTGTGACGGGGGTTAGGCTTGACAAGCATCTCTGTGCAGCTATCTCTTGGGGAATAGGTGGGGGTGGGGGGGCGGGGGGGGGGGGGTCGGAGAGAAGCGCAGTATTGCAGGTGCCGGACTCTTGTGTCGCATGTTACAGGCACATGATGGAAATGTCTCTCCATCTCTCCCCCCCCCCCCCTTTGTTCTTGCCGCTGGTTATTGCGGTTTCTAATGTTCTTCTCTGTTATTTTTGTTATTTTGTTCTTTTTCTTTATTTTTTATTTTATATAAAGTGTTTTTTTTGTATAGATGTTGTGTCTGGTTTTTATTACTTATAGATATGCGTGTGAGAGTCTTCTTTTTTTTTTTTTTTTAATCTAAAGATCGGTTTTGATTTTTAAGAATCTGAGCCAGTGCTTTGCATATTTAGGACTAAGGCCAAACATTATACAATTTTCCTTTTTCCTTTTTTTAGATTTACCAAAACTATATATAATATGAGGTTGAACACTTTTCAGTTGGTATGCAATCAGGCAGTCCCTTGTACTACGTAGTGTAGGTAAATCTAAAGGAAAACAAATAAGAAAAATTATATAATGTCTGGCAGGCTTCAGCAACACGTTTAGTTTACTCCTCACTGCCCCCCCCCCCCCCCCAATCAACATGTACAGGGGGGGTCCCTGACTTACGAACAACCCCTACTTACGAACAGGGGCCGAGTAACGCCAGTGCCGGCCAACGCCTTGCTGGAGTGAGCCGTCTCTCCGTTCCTGGCTGCGAAGTTAACCGCTTAAGGACCGCCTCCTGCACATTAACGTCAGCAGATCAACGTACAGGTACGTTGCCCTTTAAGAGCCCAGCCGTGGGTCGCTCGCGACCCGGTCCGGAGCTCCGCGGCCGCGGGACCAGCGGACCCGATCGCCGCTGGTGTCCCGCGATCGGGTCACAGAGCTGAAGAACGGGGAGAGGTCTGTGTAAAACAAACCTCTCCCTGCGCTTCCTACACTGCCTGTCACTGATCGGCTGTTCCCTGTCATCGGGAAAGCCGATCAGTGACATCAGACGTAAAGCCACGCCCCCCTACTGTAAAAAAAATAACTTTTGCGCAAACCAATCAATAATTGCAATTTTTTTTTTTTTAACAAAAATATGTAGAATACGTATCGGCCTAAACTGAGGAAAAGTTTTTTTTATATATTTTTTTGGGGGGGTATTTATTATAGCAAATAGTAAAAGATATTGCGGTTTTTTTTTTTTTTTTTTATTTATTTTTTCAAAATTGTCGCTCTATTTTTGTTTATAGCGCAAAAAATAAAAAACGCAGAGGCGATCAAATACCACCAAAAGAAAGCTCTATTTGTGGGGAAAAAAAGATTTTGTTTGGGAGCTACGTCACACGACCGCGCAATTGTCAGTTAAAGAGACGCAGTGCCGAATCGCAAAAAGGGGCCTGGTCCTTTTGGCTGCAAATTTGTCCGGGGCTTAAGTGGTTAAGGGGCCCCCCTTGTCGTCCTGCCTGCCCATCCACAGGCCTGGTACGGTCCGGTGGCCTGCCAGTCTGCTAAAACTGCCTGTCGTGGCCGCGGACTTCTGTTTTTGGAGGGGACAGGGTCAATAAAGGGAACCTGTCACCTCCAACTGCTATCACACAGGGAATTGTTTTCTCCTGTGTGATAGCAATAAAGTTAAGTGAAAAAAAAAAATTGATTAATAATAAGAAATTTAAAATAAAAAAAAGTAAAGAATAAGAAAATTATACTGTTCCGACTTGCAAACAAATTCGACTTAAGAATAAACCTCTACAGACCCTATCTTGTTTGTAACCCGGGGACCCCCTGTACTTGCTTTTTTTTCCCTCCAATGGCTCCCTATCATGTGACCCTTACATCATCTATGGTATAGGGATGATATGCAGGCTAAAGGCTGATAAAATAAACCTTCAAGCTGCAGCCTGAAGGTGGTCGTGTGCCTCTGTTTAATACTGTAGTTGTTGGATACAATTACAGCATTAAAAAATATATATATATATATATATATATATATATAATTTTTTTTTTTTTTTTTTTACATACAGGCAGTCCTCGAGTTACAAACATCCGCCTTACATACGACTCATACTTCCAAATGGAGGGAGACAATAGCAAGTGAGGGGAAATTTTCCCCTAAGAAGGAAAATTCACTCCTGTAAGAGTTATCATGGGGGAAAAAGATGTCTACACTGATGCTTTATCACCAATCCTTGTTTCCATGACAACCCAAAATTTAATTTAAAAAAAATTAAACATTTATTTTATAAATCCAATTGTCACAGGGACAGAGTGAGGTGAAATATTCTGAACAGCGGCACAGACAACAAACATTAACAGGGGTGTTATCCCTTCCCTATTAAAGCGGTTCTGCACTCTGAAAAAAATTTTTTTTTTTAAGGATGTAATATAAAGTGTGCTTACCTTTATTAGGGGACTCACCTGTTCCATCTTCCATCTCGATCGCCGCCGGTTTTCGTCCGATGAAGTTCCTCGTCTTCTTCTTTAGTGCTGGGGGCCATCTTGCCTGTGGGCATGTGAAACACCCACAGGGACTTTAGATGGCCCACCATGCACTGCCGTTACTCGCGCGTGCGCAGTAACGGCTCATCTGCCGAGATCTCACGAGATTTCGGCAGATGCGGCCGAAATCTCGGGAGATTTCGGAAGATGTGGCCGAAATCTCGCGAGATTTCGGAAGATGCCCGCACTGACTCCTGGGATCTATGACACCAGATCCCAGGAGACAGTGGGCGTGACGACGATCGACGCAAGACCCCGCCCGCCGCCGCAGAGGGAGAAGACCGGAAGTCTTCAATTACAAGGTAAGTAAAAAAAAAAAAACATTTCATTTAGTACTCTTTGCCTGATTTGGAAGGCAAAAAAAAAAAAAAAGGTAAACTTTTTTTGGCTGGAGTTGCATTTAAAAAAAATCCCTTTTTCGACTGGCATACAAATTCAACTTGAGAACAAACCTACAGTCCCTATCTTGTTTGTAACTCGGGACCCCTTGTACTTGCTTTCTTTTCTCCAGTGGCTCCCTATCATGTGACCCTTACATCATCTATGGTATAGGGATGATATGCAGGCTAAAGGCTGATGAAATAAACCTTCAAGCTGCAGCCTGAAGGTGGTGGCGTGCCTCTGTTTCTCTGTTTAATACTGTAGTTGTTGGATACAATTACAGCATTAAAAAAATATATAATTTTGTTTGTATCCCAGGGACTGCCTGTACTTACCCAAGAATTTTTTTTTTTTAAATATTGTATGTCATTTTAGATGTTGTGGCTGCATTCGTTTTTCTTTTTTTTTTTCCAAACTAACAACATTTTCAGCAGGTACAGAAAATAGCTGTTGAAAGACAGTGTCCTAAGTTTTGGTGTACTGATCTGGATACACACTCAGTCTTGCTGCATTTTAAAGCTATCATCTGTAATCTACAAATTTCTCTCCCCATCATGTAATGGAGGTAAGCTAGAGGATGACTTATTTGCAATCCAATTTAGGAGTGATGGCTCCCTCCTTGGATACAGTGGAGGTGTAAGTGTTTGCACCTTGGGACAGGAAGTCTTTCTGGCAGGATCTCCAGGTGATAATAAAGGGGAAACTAAGAAAAACTTTTCAGCCATCCTAATGACATCACAGTGTAAACATACTTTGCGGTTATCGGCAGTACTTTCCTCACACAATGTTACAGCGTGAGGCATGCCCATTAGTGCAGCATCATCAGCACACATCAGTGAAGGAGAAAAAAATTACTTATTTGCAAAATTTTATAACACAAGCCTAAAAAAAAAAACAAAAAAAAAATTATTTTTTCAAAATTTTCGGTCTATTTAAAAAAAAATATTTTTTCATTTTGTTTAGCAAAAAAAACGCAGTGGTGATTAACCGCTTGCCGACCAGTGCGCGCTGATTTACGTTGGCAGAATGGCGCACTGGTGGGCAAAAGGTCGTACAGGTCTGTCCCCTTTTAAGAAGCGGTGCTGCGCGTGCCCGCTGCATTCTCCGTGACCGCGGGTCCCGCAGACTCTATGTCCGCCGGTGTCCCGCGATCGTGTCACAGAGCGGTAGAACGGCGAGAGGCTTTTGTAAACAAAGCATTTCCCCGTTCTGCCTAGTGACAGGACAGAGATCACTGCTCTCTCATCGACAGCAGTGATCACTGTCGTGGGTGTTGAAGCCCCTCCCCCCACAGTTAGGGAGTGATTCTAGGACACACTTAACACCTTCATCGCCCCCTAGTTGTTAACCCCCCCCACTTCCACTGTCATTTACACGGTAATCAGTGCATTTTTATAACACTGATCGCTGTATAAATGACAATGGTCCCAAAATAATGTCAAAAATGTCCGATGTGTCCGCCATAATGTCACAGCCCCGATTTTAAAAATCGCTGATCGCCGCCATTACTAATAAAATAATAAAAATGCCATAAAACTATCCCCTATTTTGTAGATGCTATAACTTGCGCAAACCAATGTACGCTTTTTGCAATTAAAAACAAAAATATGTAGAAGAATATGTATCGCCCTAAACTGAGGAAAAAAACTTTTTTTTTATATATTTTTGGGGGATATTTATTATAGTAAAAAATTGTGTGTTTTTTTCATAATTGTCCCACTTTTTTTTCTTTTTTTTTTTTTTTTTTATAGCGCAAAAAAAAAAAAACCGCAGAGACGATGGCACCAAACGAAAGCTCTATTTGTGGGGGGAAAAAGGACGTTAATTTTGTTTGGGTGCGATGTCGCACGACTGCGCAATTGTCAGTTAAAGTGGGGTTGCGACCAAAAATGTGGCTTAAAAAAAATAATTGGAAACATTTTTTTTTTACTCGCCTCTAAATGCCTGTTGCTAGGGGGTCCCTCGTAGTCTGCCACCTTCATTGCCCGGGCTAAACGTCACTTCCTGTAGGCACCGCACAGTCATCTGGGACCTGTCATGTGTCCCAGATGAGTGGGCGTCGAATCACGGCGCCGCTCGCGCATGCGCAGTGGGTGCCCGGCTGTGAAGCCACAGCCGGGTTCCCACATTAAGAATGCCGGCGGAGCGGGTTAACGAGGGGGGGGGGGGGGTCTTGTTCCCCCGCATCGCTGGACCCCGGGACAGGTAAGTGTCCGATTTATTAAAAGTTTGTAGCTGCTGACTTTTTTTTAATTTTTTTTTTTTTTTTTTTGTGGGCCCTCCTCTTTAAAGCGACGCAGTGCCGTATCGTAAAAAGTGCTCTGGTCAGGAGGGGGGGGGGGTTTTTAGTGGGGGGGGGGGTAAAAGCTTCCGGGGCTGAAGTGGTGTTGAACACCACCAAAAAAAAGCTGTCTCAAAAAAATAGAGAGGAAAACGTCATATGGATACAGTGTTGCGTGGCTGCACAATTGTCATTCAAAGTGCGACAGCGCTGAAAGATTCGAATTTGCTTGGGTGGTGTAGGAGTGCTCAGTAAGCAAGTGGTTGGTTAAAGCCTTTTTTTAAAGGAAGGAAGAGGAAGTCGCTCCAAAGTGAGAAATTCTCTCAGATTTTTGTCCCCCTTGGGAAATTTTGGTGTTTTCCAATCCTTCCTTCTTGGTGAAAATGGTGTCTGGGACAAATGGAGAGGGGGAATTTCTCCAGTGGGTGACGCTGCAGTAAACACGTGACACGCGGTCGAACTCGTCACCACACCATCTTTTAACTTGTGGACCGGAGACAATCTGGCCAAAGCATCGCCAATCCAACAGATATACTTTCCTTTCTCAAAGTGTGCGGCAAAATGATCTCAATTAGCTTCCCATTATGAAATTGTTTCCCAGCTGTGTCACCGTGGTTGTACCCTAGCGGCGGTGGGACGGGGCACAGCGGCAGGTGCGCTGGGCCCTTAGGCGTTTGTATTTGGCAGCGAGTTTCTGTCTGGATTCCTCTGAGCTGACAGAGAGACGAGGTTTCCCCCTGACACTGCCGCCAAAACCACACGACCTGCTTTGTGTGTCACTAGGCAGACAATGGGGACACTGTGACAGGGGCACACCCCACGGGGTGATACTAGCGCTGTCATTCTTTTGGAGGGGGTCATTCTCTGCCACACCAAGGGGTGACCTCATTCCTGTTTTCCAAATGTGTGCTCCCTGTCTGCATACCACTGTCGTTATGCAAATTATTTACTTTTAAATAATCGATCCTAATTTAGGTCAGGTGCCCTATAGCCTTTGTGCCATGGCTGTACCCAGAGTAGAGGTTACCCATTAGTTCTCAGCAGCGGAGAGCAGCTTCCTGTAATCGTGGAAAGGTGATCAAACTAAAAGATTACAGGGATTTATACCAAATTTTATAAATATTTGAATTTCTTTCTTTATGGTCGGTAATTCGAAAAATACAACTACGGGCCTATTCACACAGGTAACCAGGGGCTAGTAAAAGCAGGAGGTCGAGCCTTTGTTTTACCCCCCCTCCTGAAGGACATGTAACTGTCTAGGACTGTACACTTGCTGTGGCAAAAATGAAACTAAGGCCCCTTTCACACTGGGGTGGTGCGGGCAGCGGTGGTAAAGCAGCGCTATATTTAGCACTGCTTTACCGTCGCTATTTGGCCGCTAGCGGGGCGGTTTTAACTCCTGTTAGTGGCCGAAAAAGGGTTAAAACCGCCCGATGCAGTGGCGGTATACCCCATTGATTTCGCTCCATAGATGCTGCTAGCGGGACTTTTTTTTTTTTACCATCCTGCTAGCGCACCGCTCCAGTGTGAAAGCACCCGCTTTTTTCAGGTGCTATACAGCCGCTATTTTTAGTGCTGTAGCGCCTGAAAAACGCCTCAGTGTGAAAGGGGCCTCAATGTTGCATTCGGAGTCTGTACTGCCTCATTTTACTGTATATAACCACGTGTAATGAATGCAGTTGCGGCATGTTGCTTCTCCCTTTTTTTTTTTTTTTTTTTTTTTTTTTTAGGGCCAAAACGAGCAGGGCAGCTTATAAAGGGGGTACTGTTGGGCCTCCTGTCCAGGGCCCAGCAGGGGGAAAATGATTGTGGACAGGAGGAAGTAAACAGTGCAGTGGAGGCATTGACTGGAACTGATCTTCTGTGTGGCGCTCCCTGCAGCAGCTGAAGCTGGCAGGAGGGAGGGGAAGAGAAGCCATCTTTCAGCTGCTGCAGAGAGAACCACACAGGGGTATCGGTTCCAGTAATTACCCTGCCGCGCTGATCAGCCCCTCCTGTCTACAAACTAATTTACCCTTCTGCCTGGGCCTCCCCCTGTGTGCCCCTTTCCACTGCTCTGCTGGCTTCCCCCTCCTTTCCTTCCTGCTGTGGGCACACAGGGGCATCATTTCCAGATGGAGAGTGGGCGCAGGGCCCAAGCCGAACGTGGACCAGAAAAAGCAACGTTGTCCGAAGAAATAAGATAACAGACCAGGGATATGCAATTGGCGGACCTCCAGCTGTTGCAAAAAGTCCCATCATGCCTCTGCCTGTCATGCTTGTGGCTGTCAGAGTCTTGCTATGCCTCATGGGTCTTGTAGTTCTGCAACAGCTGGAGGTCCGCTAATCGCATATCCCTGTAATAGACATGATGTCAAAGGTAATGGCTCCAAGCAGCTAGATCTATTCTTCCTGTAACTAAAATTGCAAAAATTATTAAGTTTAGGGTCCAGGGGCGTGCAGGCAACCTCCCTGGACGTGGCCACAGGGGCGTGCAGGCAACCTCCCTGGACGTGGCCACAGGGGCGTGCAGGCAACCTCCCTGGACGTGGCCACAGGGGCGTGCAGGCAACCTCCCTGGACGTGGCCACAGGGGCGTGCAGGCAACCTCCCTGGACGTGGCCACAGGGGCGTGCAGGCAACCTCCCTGGACGTGGCCACAGGGGCCTGCAGGCAACCTCCCTGGACGTGGCCACAGGGGCGTGCAGGCAACCTCCCTGGACGTGGCCACAGGGGCGTGCAGGCAACCTCCCTGGACATGGCCACAGGGGCGTGCAGGCAACCTCCCTGGACGTGGCCACAGGGGCGTGCAGGCAACCTCCCTGGACGTGGCCACAGGGGCGTGCAGGCAACCTCCCTGGACGTGGCCACAGGGGCGTGCAGGCAACCTCCCTGGACGTGGCCACAAGAGGACGATCGGACCCAGATTGGATAGCATGAGGACAGGATGAATGACAGACGAAGAGCCAATGAGAACTTCCAGAGAGGTACAAGCTGAACTCCAAGCTCAAGCTACATTCGTGTCTATAGCGTTTTCTGGTTGACAGTGGGCTCAAAGGAGGAGGACTCTACTGCTGAAAGAAAAACGTAAAAGGACAAACTGGAATTTGTTCAAATACAGTTGTGCTCATAAGTTTACATACCCTGGCAGAATTTGATTTCTTGGCCATTTTTCAGAGAATATGAATGATAAAACAAAAACTTTTTTCTTTCACTCATGTTTGGTGTTTGTCTGAAGCCATTTATTATCAATCAACTGTGTTTACTCTTTTTAAATCGTAATGACAACAGAAACTACCCAAATGACCCTGATCAAAAGTTTACATACCCTGGATTGTTTGACCTTGGTACAGACACAGAAGGCGGCACACACACAGGGGAAAATGGCAATTAAAGGTTAATTTCCCACATTTGTGGCTTTTTAAATCACAATTAGTGTCTGTGTATAAATAGTCAATGAGTTTGTTAGCTCTCGCATGGATGCACTAAGCAGGTTAGACACTGAGCCATGAGGAGGTAGAAAAGAAGAGTCAAAAGACCTGCGTAACAAGGTGATGAAACTTTTACAAAGATGGAAAAGGATATAAAAATATATCCCAAATATGCCAGTCGGTACTGTTCAATCACTTATTAAGAAGTGGAAAATTCGGGGCTCCTTTGATACCAAGCCAAGGTCAGGTAGACCAAGAAAGATTGTAGCCACAAGAATTGCTCGGGATACAAAGAAAAACCCCACAGGTAACCACAGGAGAAATACAGGCTGCTCTCCGAAAAGACGGTGTGATTGTTTTTAAGAAGCACAATTCAACGATACTTGAACAAAAAAGAGCTGCATGGGTGAGCTGCCAGAAGGAAACCTTTACTGCGCCATTGCCACAAAAAAACAAAATAAGGCATACTACCAGGGAAAGGGTTTTGGACTTTTCCATCCCTATCAATGTAACAAAGAGAGAAACAAGGGGGTGGGACTTTATATGAAGTACATGGTAGCAATACAATATATTTGTGGTTATATAGTGTTTATTAAATCATATAAAAAGGTTACATACATGTTGCTAGTTTTAATAGTAGGCCATAATGTGCATAAAGTAAAGGCCAGTACCCCTAGGGGATGCTTGGGGTAAAGATAGACACTTTAAAACGATGTATGCATGTGAAGAAGTAAACGTTTATTCAAAATTGTACATAGTGAACAAGGGAATGCTCAGAAGGCATGGTATGTTTGCAATAGGGATACAATCAGTTGATACAGTTTATAACATGTCAAAAGAGCAAAACATACAAAGCATTTATGACAGAGGTATAAACTTGCTTGGTACATATGGTAAGGAGGATGCCAACATGTTTCGGACTGTGGTCCTTTATCAAGGCAAATTGTGTCCTTAGAAACTCATCTAAATAGATGAAGGGTCATAAAATTAGTCTCAATATATCAATACATTATATTTGCACTAGAAAGATCTATATTGCTAGAGGAGATTTATCTCAGAAGAGAAAACACAATGAGGTACTCACATGTCTTGCCAAAGCTCAATTGTTTGTCATATAGAGGGAGCCACTGAGCGTGGGATCCAAAAGATCAGGGTATGTGCAGTAAAAACAAAGTGTATTTAAACACTGGGGCATGGAAGGCCTGCTGGGAACCCCCTCAGAATACAAGGTCCAACATACAGGTTTTAGGGCTGGAAGCCCATAGCCTGTATTAAACACAGTTGGTCAGCGGATATATCACTGTGAAATAAAGTAAAATGGGAATAGTCAGGGACAAAAAAACAGAGTAAGGGTATCTGGCCACAATCAATATGTAGACCTTGTATTTACCTGAGTATAATTTGTGAGTAGAAGGGAGGAGGTCAGCTCTGGTCAGTCATCAGCATGAGACTGAAACCAGAGTATGGAAAGTTTATATGTGGTCAAGTAATGACTAACAGCTGAGGGTGGGTGTGTGTCAATCGTCCAGAAGCCTCAGTGTTAATTTGCTGCTGTGTGATTGGGAGGCGGGCGTCAGGAGGCGCTGTGTTGGCCTCCCAATGTGGACCTCTGACGGGGCGGTGCCGGGCGCGGCCGCGTCATGACGGCGCGGCCGCGTCCGGCGTCGTGACGTCACCGACGCGGGACAGACGGTCGCCAGCTTCCTGGTGCGCTCCACAGTGGAGCGCAAACAGGAAGTAGGCCAGTGAACTGGCCTAGATGGAAGGCGAGAGGGTGGCGCGTGCGCATTGTAAACAATGCGCCGGCGCCCCTGGTCTTACCCGCGCCGGGTATTCATAATAGAGGGGGGGAAACCGAAAAGCAGGTGGAATGTAGAATGGGTGGATCCATAAGGGAAATAGTCACAAAAAGAGCAATGGGGGACATGCAGGCTTAGTACAATAAATGACCTAGTGGTATATATGGCCTGTAACGCAATGGAGGGAAGGGGAAAGGGACCCATGTAGCAATTTATTGCACAGTATATATTGTATGGATAGAAAAACATATATTAGTGATGCATATGGAGAATGTACATAAATATACATATATAATATGAAACATATGGACATATATTCCTATATGCTGTAAAAGAAGGCATCCAATCCACAAAATAAAAGGAAATAACAGTACAGGCAATGTATACTGGGTGTGAGTGCTTGAACGTGGGAGACCATAAATTACAGGTCTAATTCACAGACTCCGGTCTCGAAGCATACATGTTGCTAATATCAGTTTTAGAAGCAGTTAAACATGATAATAACGTTGGTAACACATGACATAACATGATGAAATTACACAGTCTGCCAATTGCATATAAGTACATACAAAGATTGCAAGGTAATGCCTGCATGACCTATGGCCTTGCTGGTCCTATCATAATAGTTAAAAAGCGTAAAATAGGATACAAAAGTAAAACACGGCATCTGGTATCTCTACGCGTTTCATAGCTATTGGGCCACTCATCAGGAGAAAGCACGTGGTGTATTTGTAATTGAAAAAAAAAAAAATATATATATATATATATATGATCGCTAAGTGGTCTAACATGTCAACATGGACACGGATGGGGTAAAGGAACCTCCCCCTCCAAAATAAAATGCATGTTTACTCACTAAAAAAACGTATGTTGATGGTGAAAAGCTGAAGGTAGTGAGCCATCCAGGGACATTATGGCCGGGAGCTGAGGTGGACAACCCAGTGATGGCAACCAACACAGGCACTGTCCAGGGCAGACAAGGAACTGCAGGGCACTCTGGGAATATAGGTGGTGGGTAACCAACCAAGTGAGGTCTCTGTAGGGAGGATGTCAAGGTGTTGTTGGGCATATTGTAACCGGGCTTTTTTGTGGAACTTGTACAGTAAAGGTTTTCTATCTGGCAACTTGACCATGCAGCCCCTCTTTGTTCAAGAATCATCGTATTGTGCTCCTTTAAAAATAACCACACCATCTTTCTCCAGAGCAGCCTGCATTTATCCTGGATTTACCTGTGGGGGTTTTTCTTTGTATCCCAAACAATTCCTGTGGCAGATGTTGCTAAAATCTTTCTTGATCTACCTGACCTTGGCTTGTTATCAAGAGATCCCCAAATTTTAAACAGTACTGACTGGCGTATTCAAGGCTTTGGATATCTTTTTAAATCCTTTTATATCTTTGTAAAGTTTCATTACCTTGTAACGCAGGTCTTTTGACTGTTCTTTTCTACCTCCTTAAGGCTCAGTGTCTAGCCTGCTTAGTGCATCCATGTGAGAGCTAACAGACTCATTGACTATTTATACACAGACACTAATTGTGATTTAACCGCTTCAGCACCGGGCGATTTTACCCCTTCCTTACCAGAGCACTTTTTGCGATTCGGCACTGCGTCGCTTTAACTAACAATTGCGCGGTCGTGCGACGTTACACCCAAACAAAATTGAAGTCCCTTTTTCCCCAGAAATAGAGCTTTCTTTTGGTGGTATTTGACCACCTCTGCGGTTTTTATTTATTTTTTTTGTTTACACACACAGCTCCATGGTCCTGCTGTTTTCACGGGCAATCGCGGGTGCACGCGCACCGGGTCCCGAGTGACGCCGCGCGCGCCCCCCTCGGCGGCTGGGAATGGGAGGACGTCATATGACGCCCACCCAGGATGGGAGATCCACCTTGTGGGCGTCATATGACTATGGGCGGGTAATGAAGGGGTTAAAAAGCCACAAATGTGGGAAATTAAAATTTTAATAGCCATTATTTTGCCTGTGTGCCAAGGCCAAACATTTCAGGGTATATAAACTTTTGATCAGGGTCATTTGGGTAGTTTCTGTTGTCATTATGATTTAAAAAGAGTAAACACAGTTGATTGATAATAAATGGCTTCAGCCAAACACTAACCATGAGTGAAATTTTTTTTTGTGCTGGCCATTTTTTTTTAGAGAATATAAACAAGAAATCATAAATCCTGCCAGGGTATGTAAACTTATGAGCACAACTGTACATCTCAACAGGCCCCAATGCTCATGGCAGAGTGTCTTTCGGACAGAAGAAACAAAACTGACAGGATAAGTTCACCTTTTGTAACATGTCGGGGTATAACATGTAACCTGTTACAAATGTTCTGGCCTCCACACCCCCTGATCCCCCCATTTTGGCAGTGAGGGGGGGGGGGATCTCCTCCCCCTGCTCTCTGCCACAATCTAAAAATGTGGCCGTGTCATTCATTTACAGTTTTCTCTTAAATGGATGGACAACAGCCAGTGGCGTCGCTAGGGGGTGGCTTTTGGGGCTATAGCCCCAAATCTGGGGCCCATAGCCCCAAGTCTCTGCAGGGGTCCCCAAGGGGAGGGGAGGCTCTCTGGGGACCCTGATGCAAAGTGGGGGGGGGGGGGGGGGGGGCTCCCTGTGGACCCTGCTGCAAGGGGGAGGCTCTCTGGGGCCCCTGATGCAAGGGGGGGCCCCTGATGCAAGGGGAGGCTCTCTGGGGCCCCTGATGCAAGGGGAGGCTCTCTGGGGCCCCTGATGCAAGGGGGAGGCTCTCTGGTGGGGCACCTGATACAAGGGGGAGGCTCTCTGGGGACTCTGATGTAAGGAGGAGGCTCTCTGGGGGATCCTGATGTAAGGGAGGCTCTCTGGGGACTCTGATGTAAGGAGGAGGCTCTCTGGGGACCCTGATGGAAGGGGGAGGCTCTCTGGTGGGGCCCCTGATACAAGGGGGAGGCTCTCTGGGGACCCTGATGTAAGGGAGGCTCTCTGGGGACCCTGATGTAAGGAGGAGGCTCTCTGGGGACTCTGATGTAAGGAGGAGGCTCTCTGGGGACCCTGATGGAAGGGGGAGGCTCTCTGGTGGGGCCCCTGATACAAGAGGGAGGCTCTCTGGGGACCCTGATGTAAGGAGGAGGCTCTCTGGGGACTCTGATGTAAGGAGGAGGCTCTCTGGGGACCCTGATGGAAGGGGGAGGCTCTCTGGTGGGGCCCCTGATACAAGGGGGAGGCTCTCTGGGGACCCTGATGTAAGGGAGGCTCTCTGGGGACCTGATGTAAGGAGGAGGCTCTCTGGGGACTCTGATGTAAGGAGGAGGCTCTCTGGGGACCCTGATAGAAGGGGGAGGCTCTCTGGGATCCTGATTTTAAGGGGGGCTCTCTGGGGACCCTGATGTAAGGGGGGCTCTCTGGGGACCCTGATGTAAGGAGGAGGCTCTCTGGGGGATCCTGATGTAAGGAGGAGGCTCTCTGGGGGACCCTGATGTAAGGGGGAGGCTCTCTGGGGACCCTGATGTAAGGGGGAGGCTCTCTGGGGACTCTGATGTAAGGAGGAGGCTCTCTGGGGACCCTGATGTAAGGGGGGGGGGGCTCTCTGGGGATATATACATATCTATATGTAAATTCCAGTATATATCCCATAGTTTGTAGACGCTATCACTTTCACACAAACCAATTAATAGACACTTATTGGGATTCTTTTTTTTTTATTTTATTTTTTTTAACCAAAGACATATAGACCAAATACATTTGGCCTAAATTTTTATGAAGACATTTTCATTGGATATGTTTGATAACAAGTAGAAAATATCTTTTTATTTATTTATTTTTTTTCGTTTTTGTATTGCAAAAAAAAAAAAAAAAAAAAAAAAACGCAGAGATGATCAAATACCACCAAAAGAAAAGCTTTATTTGTGTGAAAAAATTATATAAAATTTCATTTGTGTACAGTGTTGCATGACCGCGCAATTGCCAGTTAAAGTATCACAGTGCTGAGTAGCAAAAAAAATGGCTTTGGTCATGAAGGGGGTAAAATCCTCAGTAGGTCAAGTGGTTAATCACTTGCCGACCGCTGCGCGCCGATATACGTCGGCACAATGGCAGCAGTGGGCAAATGGGCGTACCTATACATCCCCTTTAATTGGCAGGGCTAGTGGGCGCGCGCACCTGCCGCGTACAGTGTGACCGTGCGCGCTGATTTACGTTGGCAGAATGGCACTGGTGGGCAAAAGGTCATACAGGTCTGTCCCCCTGTAAGAAGCGGTACTGCCAGTCGGTACTGTTCAATCACTTATTAAGAAGTGGAAAATTCGGGGCTCCTTTGATACCAAGCCAAGGTCAGGTAGACCAAGAAAGATTGTAGCCACAAGAATTGCTCGGGATACAAAGAAAAACCCCACAGGTAACCACAGGAGAAATACAGGCTGCTCTCCGAAAAGACGGTGTGATTGTTTTTAAGAAGCACAATTCAACGATACTTGAACAAAAAAGAGCTGCATGGGTGAGCTGCCAGAAGGAAACCTTTACTGCGCCATTGCCACAAAAAAACAAAATAAGGCATACTACCAGGGAAAGGGTTTTGGACTTTTCCATCCCTATCAATGTAACAAAGAGAGAAACAAGGGGGTGGGACTTTATATGAAGTACATGGTAGCAATACAATATATTTGTGGTTATATAGTGTTTATTAAATCATATAAAAAGGTTACATACATGTTGCTAGTTTTAATAGTAGGCCATAATGTGCATAAAGTAAAGGCCAGTACCCCTAGGGGATGCTTGGGGTAAAGATAGACACTTTAAAACGATGTATGCATGTGAAGAAGTAAACGTTTATTCAAAATTGTACATAGTGAACAAGGGAATGCTCAGAAGGCATGGTATGTTTGCAATAGGGATACAATCAGTTGATACAGTTTATAACATGTCAAAAGAGCAAAACATACAAAGCATTTATGACAGAGGTATAAACTTGCTTGGTACATATGGTAAGGAGGATGCCAACATGTTTCGGACTGTGGTCCTTTATCAAGGCAAATTGTGTCCTTAGAAACTCATCTAAATAGATGAAGGGTCATAAAATTAGTCTCAATATATCAATACATTATATTTGCACTAGAAAGATCTATATTGCTAGAGGAGATTTATCTCAGAAGAGAAAACACAATGAGGTACTCACATGTCTTGCCAAAGCTCAATTGTTTGTCATATAGAGGGAGCCACTGAGCGTGGGATCCAAAAGATCAGGGTATGTGCAGTAAAAACAAAGTGTATTTAAACACTGGGGCATGGAAGGCCTGCTGGGAACCCCCTCAGAATACAAGGTCCAACATACAGGTTTTAGGGCTGGAAGCCCATAGCCTGTATTAAACACAGTTGGTCAGCGGATATATCACTGTGAAATAAAGTAAAATGGGAATAGTCAGGGACAAAAAAACAGAGTAAGGGTATCTGGCCACAATCAATATGTAGACCTTGTATTTACCTGAGTATAATTTGTGAGTAGAAGGGAGGAGGTCAGCTCTGGTCAGTCATCAGCATGAGACTGAAACCAGAGTATGGAAAGTTTATATGTGGTCAAGTAATGACTAACAGCTGAGGGTGGGTGTGTGTCAATCGTCCAGAAGCCTCAGTGTTAATTTGCTGCTGTGTGATTGGGAGGCGGGCGTCAGGAGGCGCTGTGTTGGCCTCCCAATGTGGACCTCTGACGGGGCGGTGCCGGGCGCGGCCGCGTCATGACGGCGCGGCCGCGTCCGGCGTCGTGACGTCACCGACGCGGGACAGACGGTCGCCAGCTTCCTGGTGCGCTCCACAGTGGAGCGCAAACAGGAAGTAGGCCAGTGAACTGGCCTAGATGGAAGGCGAGAGGGTGGCGCGTGCGCATTGTAAACAATGCGCCGGCGCCCCTGGTCTTACCCGCGCCGGGTATTCATAATAGAGGGGGGGAAACCGAAAAGCAGGTGGAATGTAGAATGGGTGGATCCATAAGGGAAATAGTCACAAAAAGAGCAATGGGGGACATGCAGGCTTAGTACAATAAATGACCTAGTGGTATATATGGCCTGTAACGCAATGGAGGGAAGGGGAAAGGGACCCATGTAGCAATTTATTGCACAGTATATATTGTATGGATAGAAAAACATATATTAGTGATGCATATGGAGAATGTACATAAATATACATATATAATATGAAACATATGGACATATATTCCTATATGCTGTAAAAGAAGGCATCCAATCCACAAAATAAAAGGAAATAACAGTACAGGCAATGTATACTGGGTGTGAGTGCTTGAACGTGGGAGACCATAAATTACAGGTCTAATTCACAGACTCCGGTCTCGAAGCATACATGTTGCTAATATCAGTTTTAGAAGCAGTTAAACATGATAATAACGTTGGTAACACATGACATAACATGATGAAATTACACAGTCTGCCAATTGCATATAAGTACATACAAAGATTGCAAGGTAATGCCTGCATGACCTATGGCCTTGCTGGTCCTATCATAATAGTTAAAAAGCGTAAAATAGGATACAAAAGTAAAACACGGCATCTGGTATCTCTACGCGTTTCATAGCTATTGGGCCACTCATCAGGAGAAAGCACGTGGTGTATTTGTAATTGAAAAAAAAAAATATATATATATATATATATGATCGCTAAGTGGTCTAACATGTCAACATGGACACGGATGGGGTAAAGGAACCTCCCCCTCCAAAATAAAATGCATGTTTACTCACTAAAAAAACGTATGTTGATGGTGAAAAGCTGAAGGTAGTGAGCCATCCAGGGACATTATGGCCGGGAGCTGAGGTGGACAACCCAGTGATGGCAACCAACACAGGCACTGTCCAGGGCAGACAAGGAACTGCAGGGCACTCTGGGAATATAGGTGGTGGGTAACCAACCAAGTGAGGTCTCTGTAGGGAGGATGTCAAGGTGTTGTTGGGCATATTGTAACCGGGCTTTTTTGTGGAACTTGTACAGTAAAGGTTTTCTATCTGGCAACTTGACCATGCAGCCCCTCTTTGTTCAAGAATCATCGTATTGTGCTCCTTTAAAAATAACCACACCATCTTTCTCCAGAGCAGCCTGCATTTATCCTGGATTTACCTGTGGGGGTTTTTCTTTGTATCCCAAACAATTCCTGTGGCAGATGTTGCTAAAATCTTTCTTGATCTACCTGACCTTGGCTTGTTATCAAGAGATCCCCAAATTTTAAACAGTACTGACTGGCGTATTCAAGGCTTTGGATATCTTTTTAAATCCTTTTATATCTTTGTAAAGTTTCATTACCTTGTAACGCAGGTCTTTTGACTGTTCTTTTCTACCTCCTTAAGGCTCAGTGTCTAGCCTGCTTAGTGCATCCATGTGAGAGCTAACAGACTCATTGACTATTTATACACAGACACTAATTGTGATTTAACCGCTTCAGCACCGGGCGATTTTACCCCCTTCCTTACCAGAGCACTTTTTGCGATTCGGCACTGCGTCGCTTTAACTAACAATTGCGCGGTCGTGCGACGTTACACCCAAACAAAATTGAAGTCCCTTTTTCCCCAGAAATAGAGCTTTCTTTTGGTGGTATTTGACCACCTCTGCGGTTTTTATTTATTTTTTTTGTTTACACACACAGCTCCATGGTCCTGCTGTTTTCACGGGCAATCGCGGGTGCACGCGCACCGGGTCCCGAGTGACGCCGCGCGCGCCCCCCTCGGCGGCTGGGAATGGGAGGACGTCATATGACGCCCACCCAGGATGGGAGATCCACCTTGTGGGCGTCATATGACTATGGGCGGGTAATGAAGGGGTTAAAAAGCCACAAATGTGGGAAATTTAAATTTTAATAGCCATTATTTTGCCTGTGTGCCAAGGCCAAACATTTCAGGGTATATAAACTTTTGATCAGGGTCATTTGGGTAGTTTCTGTTGTCATTATGATTTAAAAAGAGTAAACTCAGTTGATTGATAATAAATGGCTTCAGCCAAACACTAACCATGAGTGAAATTTTTTTTTTGTGCTGGCCATTTTTTTTTAGAGAATATAAACAAGAAATCATAAATCCTGCCAGGGTATGTAAACTTATGAGCACAACTGTACATCTCAACAGGCCCCAATGCTCATGGCAGAGTGTCTTTCGGACAGAAGAAACAAAACTGACAGGATAAGTTCACCTTTTGTAACATGTCGGGGTATAACATGTAACCTGTTACAAATGTTCTGGCCTCCACACCCCCTGATCCCCCCATTTTGGCAGTGAGTGGGGGGGGGATCTCCTCCCCCTGCTCTCTGCCACAATCTAAAAATGTGGCCGTGTCATTCATTTACAGTTTTCTCTTAAATGGATGGACAACAGCCAGTGGCGTCGCTAGGGGGTGGCTTTTGGGGCTATAGCCCCAAATCTGGGGCCCATAGCCCCAAGTCTCTGCAGGGGTCCCCAAGGGGAGGGGAGGCTCTCTGGGGACCCTGATGTAAGTGGGGGGGGGGGCTCCCTGTGGACCCTGCTGCAAGGGGGAGGCTCTCTGGGGCCCCTGATGCAAGGGGGGGCCCCTGATGCAAGGGGAGGCTCTCTGGGGCCCCTGATGCAAGGGGAGGCTCTCTGGGGCCCCTGATGCAAGGGGGAGGCTCTCTGGTGGGGCACCTGATACAAGGGGGAGGCTCTCTGGGGACTCTGATGTAAGGAGGAGGCTCTCTGGGGGATCCTGATGTAAGGGAGGCTCTCTGGGGACTCTGATGTAAGGAGGAGGCTCTCTGGGGACCCTGATGGAAGGGGGAGGCTCTCTGGTGGGGCCCCTGATACAAGGGGGAGGCTCTCTGGGGACCCTGATGTAAGGGAGGCTCTCTGGGGACCCTGATGTAAGGAGGAGGCTCTCTGGGGACTCTGATGTAAGGAGGAGGCTCTCTGGGGACCCTGATGGAAGGGGGAGGCTCTCTGGTGGGGCCCCTGATACAAGAGGGAGGCTCTCTGGGGACCCTGATGTAAGGAGGAGGCTCTCTGGGGACTCTGATGTAAGGAGGAGGCTCTCTGGGGACCCTGATGGAAGGGGGAGGCTCTCTGGTGGGGCCCCTGATGTAGGGGGAGGCTCTCTGGGGACCCTGATGTAAGGGAGGCTCTCTGGGGACCCTGATGTAAGGAGGAGGCTCTCTGGGGACTCTGATGTAAGGAGGAGGCTCTCTGGGGACCCTGATAGAAGGGGGAGGCTCTCTGGGATCCCTGATTTTAAGGGGGGCTCTCTGGGGACCCTGATGTAAGGGGGGGCTCTCTGGGGACCCTGATGTAAGGAGGAGGCTCTCTGGGGGATCCTGATGTAAGGAGGAGGCTCTCTGGGGGACCCTGATGTAAGGGGGAGGCTCTCTGGGGACCCTGATGTAAGGGGGAGGCTCTCTGGGGACTCTGATGTAAGGAGGAGGCTCTCTGGGGACCCTGATGTAAGGGGGGGGGGGGCTCTCTGGGGATATATACATATCTATATGTAAATTCCAGTATATATCCCATAGTTTGTAGACGCTATCACTTTCACACAAACCAATTAATAGACACTTATTGGGATTCTTTTTTTTTTATTTTATTTTTTTTAACCAAAGACATATAGACCAAATACATTTGGCCTAAATTTTTATGAAGACATTTTCATTGGATATGTTTGATAACAAGTAGAAAATATCTTTTTATTTATTTATTTTTTTCGTTTTTGTATTGCAAAAAAAAAAAAAAAAAAAAAAAACGCAGAGATGATCAAATACCACCAAAAGAAAGCTTTATTTGTGTGAAAAAAATTATATAAAATTTCATTTGTGTACAGTGTTGCATGACCGCGCAATTGCCAGTTAAAGTATCACAGTGCTGAGTAGCAAAAAAAATGGCTTTGGTCATGAAGGGGGTAAAATCCTCAGTAGGTCAAGTGGTTAATCACTTGCCGACCGCTGCGCGCCGATATACGTCGGCACAATGGCAGCAGTGGGCAAATGGGCGTACCTATACATCCCCTTTAATTGGCAGGGCTAGTGGGCGCGCGCACCTGCCGCGTACAGTGTGACCGTGCGCGCTGATTTACGTTGGCAGAATGGCACTGGTGGGCAAAAGGTCATACAGGTCTGTCCCCCTGTAAGAAGCGGTGCTGTGGGCGTGCGCCCGCTGCATTCTCCGTGATCGCGGGTTCCGCAGACTCGATGTCCACCGGTGTCCCGCGATCGTGTCACGGAGCCGCAGAATGGGGAGATGCCTATGTAAACAAAGCATTTCCCCGTTCTGCCTAGTGACAGGACAGTGATCTACTGCTCCCTGTGATCGGGAGCAGTGAACGCTGTCATGTCAGTAGTAGCCCATCCCCACCCCCCACAGTTAGAATCACTCCCTAGGACACACTTAACCCCTTGATCGCCCCCTAGTGTTTAACTTTTTCCCTGCCAGTGTCATTTACACCAGTGGTCATCAACTCCTGTCCTCAGGGCCCACTAACAGGCCAGGTTTTATGTATTGCCTTGGGGGAGATGCAGACTAGAATACTCCAATCACTGAGCAGCAAATGATATCACCTGTGATGTATTTCAGTTATCTTGCAAACCTGGCCTGTTAGTGGGTCCTGAGGACAGGAGTTGATGACCACTGATTTACACAGTAATCAGTGCATTTTTATAGCGCTGATCGCTGTATAAATGACAATGGTCTTAAAATAGTGTCAAAAGTCCGATGTGTCCGCCTAATGTCGCAGTCACGATTAAAAAACGCAGATCGCCGCCATTACTAATAAAAAAAAAAAAATGATTATAAAAATGCCATAAAACTATCCCCTATTTTGTAGACGCTATAACTTTTGCGCAAACCGATTTTTATTTTAATTTTTTTTTTTTTTACCAAAAATATGTAGAAGAATACATATCGGCCTAAACTTTTTTTTTTTACATCTTTGGGGGATATTTATTATAGCAAAATGTAAAAAAATAATATATATTTTTTTTTTTCTAAATTGTCGCTCTTTTTTTGTTTATAGCGCAAAAAAAAAAAAAAACACAAAGGTGATCAAATACCACCAAAAGAAATCTCTATTTGTGGGGGGAAAAAAGGACGTCAATTTTGTTTTGGACAGTCAGTTAAAGCGACGCAGTGCCGAATCGCAAAAAGTGCTCTGGTCAGGAAGGGGGGTAAAATCTTGCGGGGCTGAAGTGGTTAAGAGTGATCCCGCAGTAGGGCGCATGTAACCTTCGCCTTCTGCTGCAGAATAGCAGTTGATGGTGGGGGGGGGGGTGCAGTGAACGTGACGGGATGGAATTCCCAGTTGGGTGTGAGTCAGAGGGGAGGAATGTTCCTCTAATGAGGAGAATGCTTCTATCTGATTGGGACTATGCGGGCCGTTTTGGGTTTATCCATTAACAATGGTGTGGTGTGTGTGGTCCCCGGGCACAATGCCGGACGGTGTTCTCTGGAGATGGCCGGGTGACACATCACACAACTTTGTTCATCCCCCCCGAGATGACTCAACCGGCTGACAAGATTGCAACTTTGTTACACTGTAGCTGGAAGTGAGTCAGCTGGGGGTCCTGAGAGCTTCCACATGATATCATACTAGAGGGTGATGTCATCATGAGACACCAGCCTGCCAATAGGCTGCCTTATAACAGCAAATCCCACACATGCATTGTATCCACGCCAAGTCATCTCTCTGCCACTCTCCCTTATGTAAGGCTCCATTCACAGAGCTCTTCTTTGCTTGTCTGGAGTCATTTACTCAACGATGTGCCATATATAGCTCATAAAGCCTTGGCCCCCAGCCAGCGGCCTGAGGGTCACACGCTGCACTTTGGTATGTGGTGTGCGGACTTTGGACCCCCAGGGGTAAGAGAGTGATTTGTAAAGGGTCTGTAATAGCAATGGTAAGGCTTTAGACTCTAACCATGTCCTGTAAAAAGTCTGCAGTCTCTGACCATCTCCTGTACTATGTCTGCAGTCTCTGACCATCTCCTGTACTATGTCTGCAGTCTCTGACCATCTCCTGAACTATGTCTGCAGTCTCTGACCATCTCCTGCAGTAAGTCTCTGAATATCTCCTGCAATAAGTCTGCAGTCTCTGACCATCTCCTGCAGTAAGTCTGCAGTCTCTGACCATCTCCTGCAGTAAGTCTCTGAATATCTCCTGCAATAAGTCTGCAGTCTCTGACCATCTCCTGCAATAAGTCTGCAGTCTCTGACCGTCTCCTGCAGTAAGTCTGCAGTCTCTGACCGTCTCCTGCAGTAAGCCTGCAGTCTCTGAATATCTCCTGCAGTAAGTCTGCAGTCTCTGATAGTCTCCTGCAATAAGTCTGCAGTCTCTGACCGTCTCCTGCAGTAAGTCTGCAGTCTCTGAATATCTCCTGCAGTAAGCCTGCAGTCTCTGAATATCTCCTGCAGTAAGTCTGCAGTCTCTGACCATCTCCTGCAGTAAGTCTGCATTCTCTGACCGTCTCCTGCAGTAAGTCTGCAGTCTCTGACCGTCTCCTGCACTAAGTCTCTGACTATCTCCTGCAGTAAGTCTGCAGTCTCTGATAGTCTCCTGCAATAAGTCTGCAGTCTCTGATAGTCTCCTGCAATAAGTCTGCAGTCTCTGATAGTCTCCTGCAATAAGTCTGCAGTCTCTGAATATCTCCTGCAGTAAGCCTGCAGTCTCTGAATATCTCCTGCAGTAAGTCTGAGTCTCTGATAGTCTCCTGCAATAAGTCTGCAGTCTCTGACCGTCTCCTGCAGTAAGCCTGCAGTCTCTGACCGTCTCCTGCAGTAAGCCTGCAGTCTCTGAATATCTCCTGCAGTAAGTCTGCAGTCTCTGACCATCTCCTGCAGTAAGTCTGCAGTCTCTGACCGTCTCCTGCAGTAAGTCTGCAGTCTCTGACCGTCTCCTGCAGTAAGTCTGCAGTCTCTGAATATCTCCTGCAGTAAGCCTGCAGTCTCTGACCGTCTCCTGCAGTAATTCTGCAGTCTCTGACCGTCTCCTGCAGTAAGTCTGCAGTCTCTGACCGTCTCCTGCAGTAAGTCTGCAGTCTCTGACCGTCTCCTGCAGTAAGTCTGCAGTCTCTGACCGTCTCCTGCAGTAATTCTGCAGTCTCTGACCGTCTCCTGCAGTAAGTCTGCAGTCTCTGACTGTCTCCTGCAGTAAGTCTGCAGTCTCTGACCGTCTCCTGCAGTAAGTCTGCAGTCTCTGACCGTCTCCTGCAGTAAGTCTGCAGTCTCTGACCGTCTCCTGCAGTAAGTCTGCAGTCTCTGACCGTCTCCTGCAGTAAGTCTGCAGTCTCTGACAGTCTCCTGCAATAAGTCTGCAGTCTCTGATCATCTTCTGCAGTCTCTGACCTTCTCATGTAGTATGTCAGCAGTCTCTGACCGTCTCCTGTAGTAGGGCTTCAGTCTCTGACCGCCTCCTGTAGTAGGGCCTCAGTCTCTGATCGTCTCCTGTAGTAGGGCTTCAGTCTCCAATCGTCTCCTGTAGTAGGGCTTCAGTCTCTGTCTCCTGTAGTAGGGCTTCAGTCTCTGACTGTCTCCTGTAGTAGGGCTTCAATCTCTTTCTCCTGTAGTAGGGCTTCAATCTCTTTCTCCTGTAGTAGGGCTTCAATCTCTTTCTCCTGTAGTAGGGCTTCAATCTCTGTCTCCTGTAGTAGGGCTTCGGTCTCTGTCTCCTGTAGTAGGGCTTCAGTCTCTGATCATCTCCCGTAGTAGGGCTTCAGTCTCTGATCGTCTCCTGTAGTGGGGCTTCAATCTTTGTCTCCTGTAGTAGGGCTTCAGTCTCTGTCTCCTGTAGTAGGGCTTCAGTCTCTGTCTCCTGTAGTAGGGCTTCAGTCTCTGTCTCCTGTAGTAGGGCTTCAGTCTCCAATTGTCTCCTGTAGTGGGGCTTCAATCTTTGTCTCCTGTAGTAGGGCTTCAGTCTCTGTCTCCTGTAGTAGGGCTTCAGTCTCTGTCTCCTGTAGTAGGGCTTCAGTCTCCAATTGTCTCCTGTGGTAGGGCTTCAATCTTTGTCTCCTGTAGTAGGGCTTCAGTCTCTGTCTCCTGTAGTAGGGCTTCAGTCTCTGTCTCCTGTAGTAGGGCTTCAGTCTCCAATTGTCTCCTGTGGTAGGGCTTCAATCTTTGTCTCCTGTAGTAGGGCTTCAGTCTCCAATTGTCTCCTGTGGTAGGGCTTCAATCTTTGTCTCCTGTAGTAGGGCTTCAGTCTCTGTCTCCTGTAGTAGGGCTTCAGTCTCCAATTGTCTCCTGTGGTAGGGCTTCAATCTTTGTCTCCTGTAGTAGGGCTTCAGTCTCTGTCTCCTGTAGTAGGGCTTCAGTCTCTGATCGTCTCCCGTAGTAGGGCTTCAGTCTCTGATCGTCTCCCGTAGTAGGGCTTCAGTCTCTGATCGTCTCCCGTAGTAGGGCTTCAGTCTCTGATCGTCTCCCGTAGTAGGGCTTCAGTCTCTGATCGTCTCCCGTAGTAGGGCTTCAGTCTCTGATCGTCTCCCGTAGTAGGGCTTCAGTCTCTGATCGTCTCCCGTAGTAGGGCTTCAGTCTCTGACCGTCTCCTGTAGTAGGGCTTCAATCACTGTCTCCTGTAGTAGGGCTTCAGTCTCTGATCGTCTCCTGTAGTACATCAGCAGTCTCTCACCATCTCCTGTAGTAGGGTTTCAGTCTCTGAATGTCTCCTGTAATCAAGCTGCAGTTTCTGACAATCTCCCGCAGCAGGCTTGCAGTTTCTGACAATCTCCCGCAGCAGGCCTGCAGTTTCTGATGGTCTCCTGTACAATGTCCTGCAAAGGTAAACAAAACAGTTCAGGTTGTAGTACCCCCCTCCTCTCTGGTGTTGTCCCCTCACGGTACTTTTTTTCCCACCACCAGATGTCCTCGGTCTTCTGGATGTTGACTGTGAGCTCTGCAGGCCCCCAATGGTTGACCAATCCCAGAGGGAATCTTCCCATCTGTAGGGGGATTTTGCTATTAATCGCTATTGACCCCCCCTAAATCAGGGGGCGCCTGCAGAGGTTGTCTATTCCACATATAAACATGCATGACTGGCCGATGCAGCCTGTGACGGATCTGACCCAACCCCCGGTGTTATTCCTGGCCTTCTCTGAGCTATAAATATACTTGTGTAAATGATGCTTTGATGAAGAAAATCCCTAGAACAATCGCTCGGGCGTGGAAATTTTTTTTTTTTTTTTTTAATGTTGCACAACAGAACCTCCCCATCATAAGATAAACTGAGCGATGGCAGCCACCACATCCGCATGGCTCCTTTTCCTGGAGGGAAGCTATGATATCATCTGGCACCCTCGCCTGCATTCTTCATGATATCCCACATAATGAAAGATGGAGCAGGATTGGTTGCTTGCGGGCACCTTGTCAGGCACCTTGTCAGGCACCTTGTCCACGGCAGCCAATCACACTGCTTCGTTCATGCTACTAACCAATGAGAGATCTGGTCACTATAGGCAACAGCTACCCTTTGTCAGTAGCAGCCAATTGCACTTTTTTTTTTTTCAAACACCTAAAAAAAAATGGAAAGTTGAAGTGGAATTGGTTGTCATGGGCAACGCTTTCGACTTGGTTCACCACCACCAATCCCATTGCTCCCCTCCCACTAGACATGTGCAATTCGTTTCGTTTTTTTTTTTTTTCGTTTTACGTTAAAATTCGTTATATTCGTTATTCGTTATCGTACGAATGATTCGCAAAAAAATTTAACGAATAAACGAACGAATATGAAAATCCGAAAAAGGAAAATGGGAACAACGAAAATCAAAAGGAACGAAAAAATTCGTACATTCGTAACTTTTATTTTTTTTTGTTGAATTGGTAATTTTCCGTGTCCCTTACAAAGGCGCTGCTTAACGTGCTTCGAATGGATTGAACGAAAAAAAATCATACATTCGTAAGTTTTTTTTTTTTTTTTTGCGATTCGTAATTTTCCGTGTCTCTTACAATGGCGCTGCTTAACGTACTTCGAATGGATTCGTACATTCGTAACTTTTTTTTTTTTTGCGATTCGTAATTTTCCGTGTCCCTTACAGTGGCGCTGCTTAACGTGCTTCGAATGGATTGAACGAAAAAATTTGTACATTCGTAACTTTTTTTTTCGATTTGTAATTTTCCGTGTCTCTTACAATGGCGCTGCTTAACGTGCTTCGAATGGATTCGTACATTCGTAACTTTTTTTTTTTTCGATTTGCAATTTTCCGTGTCTCTTACAATGGCGCTGCTTAACGTGCTTCGAATGGATGGAACGAAAAAATTCATACATTCGTAACTTTTTTTTTCGATTCGTAATTTTCCGTGTCTCTTACAATGTAATAATAGCATACACATTACATAAATTATGAATTATGCTCCGATTACGAATTGACGAAAACAATGTTACGAAAGTACGAATAAATCAATCTAACGAAAGTACGAATGTAACTAAATCTACGAAAATACGAATGCGTCCGAATTTCAAATAAACG
The DNA here is from genome assembly GCA_028564925.1 of Lithobates sylvaticus. NCBI lineage: Eukaryota > Metazoa > Chordata > Amphibia > Anura > Ranidae > Lithobates > Lithobates sylvaticus. The sequence goes on from CM053031.1 coordinate 284,848,720, forward strand.
AAAATTAAACTAACGGAAAAACGAAAAAATAACTCTTACGAAAATACGAATCGTTACGAATACGAACACCGACGACTTACGAAATTACGAATCCTTACGAATCAACGGAAACGAACAGAAACGAAACGAAAATAAACAAATTTTTCTATTGTGCACATCTTCCTGGAGGGTAATAGATGGGGCAGAATGAATTGCTATGGGCAACAGGTACCCCTTGGGAGAGGCAACTATTTGCATTTCATTTTTCATTGCCAAAGAATGGCGGATGAAGAAGATTTGGTTGTCGCGGAAAACGACTGAACTTTGTGCACAGACATCGATCGTGTTCATCATTCTGAATCAGAGGTCTCCAAACTATGGCCATATCCAGCCCGCTACAGAATTTTATATGACCCTCAGCCAGGATCGGTTGTATATCCTTAAAGCGGAATTAAACTCATCCATTTAACAGTTTTAAAAAAAACTGTTACATTTCCGGCAATGTAACACTCCCATTGGTTTTGCTCTCAACCAAACTGTCAAACCATCCAATGGCTGGTGTCATAGCTGATCACATGTGCAGCATGCTGGCAGTTGAAGATTAAACAGAGGCCAAGATGGCAGCTTCCTTGGCTGAAACCGATAGAGGGGGTTTACTTCCACTTTAATGTACAGAGATTGTAGATTAAAGGGGTTGTAAAGGTTCCTTTAAGCTAGTGCATTGTTGGTTCACTTACCTTTTCCTACGATTTGCATTCTAAATGTTTTTTTTTTTCTTTGTCTGAATTTCTCACTTCCTGTTCCTCCTCAGTAAGCTGTTCTGGCTGACTAAACACCGCTCAGATGATGGTGTGAAGTTTACTGAGGAGAAACAGGAAGTGAGAAATTCAGACAAAGAAAAAAAAAACAGGGAAATCGAAGGAAAAGGTGAGTGAACCAACAATGCACTAGCTTAAAGGAACCTATTTAGAAGAAAAAAAAACGAACCTTTACAACCATGGGCGTCCGCAGGTAGGGGAAAGGGGGGTCAGGTGCCCCCCCCCTGGAATCAGGGATCAGATCCTAAATTCAGTACAGTTGCGTCACTATCGGGGTGCGGGGTGTCTAAAAGGTGCATGGGTGATCCTAAAAGGATGCCCCCCCCCCCTGAAAAAAGTTTGGCGGACGCCCATGTTTACAACCCCTTTAAGGTCAGCAACAGTCGTGCTGCTCATAAGTTTACATACCCTGGCAGAATTTATGATTTCTTGGCCATTTTTCAGAGAATATGAATGATAACACAAAAAACTTTTCTTTCATTCATGGTTGGTGTTTGGCTGAAGCCATTTATTATCAATCAACTTACTCTTTTTAAATCATAATGCAACAGAAACTACCCAAATGACCCTGATAAAAAGTTTACATACCCCAGTGATTTTGGCCTGATAACATGCACACATGTTGACACAAAGGGGTTTGATTGGCTATTAAATGTAACCATCCTCACCTGTGATCTGTTTGCTTGTAATTAGTGTGTATAAAAAGGTCAATGAGTTTCTGGACTCCTGACAGACCCTGGCATCTTTCATCCAGTGCTGCACTGACGTTTCTGGATTCTGAGTCATGGGGAAAGCAAAAGAATTGTCAAAGGATCTGCGGGAAAAGGTAGTTGAACTGTATAAAACAGGAAAGAGATATAAAAAGATATCCAAGGAATTGAGAATGCCAATCAGCAGTGTTCAAACTCTAATCAAGAAGTGGAAAATGAGGGGTTGTGTTGAAACCAAACCACGGTCAGGTAGACCAACTAAAATTTCAGCCACAACTGCCAGGAAAATTGTTTGGGATGCAAAGCAAAGCCCACAAATAACTTCAGGTGAAATACAGGACTCTCTGAAAACATGCGGTGTGGCCGTTTCAAGATGCACAATAAGGAGGCACTTGAAGAAAGATGGGCTGCATGGTCGAGTCTCCAGAAGAAAGTCATTACTACGTAAATGCCACAAAGAATCCCACTTACAATACGCCAAACAGCACAGAGACAAGCCTCAAACCTTCTGGCACAAAGTCATTTGGAGTGATGAGACCAAAATTGAGCTTTTTGGCCACAACCATAAACACTACATTTGGAGAGGAGTCAACAAGGCCTATGATGAAAGGTCCACCATCCCTACTGTGAAACACGGCGGTGGATCGCTGATGTTTTGGGGATATGTGAGCTACAAAGGCAATTTGGTCAAAATTAATGGCAAGATGAATGCAGTATGTTACCAAAAAATACTGGAGGAACATTCATCAGCCAGGACGCTGCACATGCGACGTACTTGGACATTCCAACATGACAATGATCCAAAACACAAGGCCAAGTCGACCTGTCATTGGCTACAGCAGAATAAAGTGAAGGTTCTGGAGTGGCCAATCTCAGTCTCCTGACCTCAATATCATTGAGCCCCTCTGGGGAGATCTCAAAACATGGAAGACAGACCAAGAATTTACAAGAACTGGAGGCTTTTTGCCAAGAGGAATGGGCAGCTTCACCATCTGAGAAGATAAAGAGCCTCATCCACAAACACCACAAAAGACTTCAAGCTGTCATTGATGTTAAAGGGGGCAATACACGGTATTAGGAACTGGGGTATGTAAACTTTTGATCAGGGTCATTTGGGTAGTTTCTGTTGTCATTATGATTTAAAAAGAGTAAACAAAGTTGATTGATAATAAATGGCTTCAGCCAAACACCAACCATGAGTGAAAGAAGAGTTTTTGTGTTATTTATATTCTCTGAAAAATGTCCAAGAAATCATAAATTCTGTCAGGGTATGTAAACTTATGAGCACAACTGTATATTATCTGCTTCAAACCCCCCCCCCCCCCACCCCCATGTAACAGGGACTTTTGTGTAAGGGAGACTCTGATGGGACCCTGACATAAGGGGGACTCTGTTATGAACCCTGATGTAAAGAGGACTCTGATAGGGACCCTGATGTAAGGGGGACTCTGTTATGAACCCTGATGTAAAGAGGACTCTGATAGGGACCCTGATGTAAGGGGGGACTCATGTAAGGAGCACTCTGATGTAAGGAGGACTCTGATAAGGGAAACCTGATGTAAGGAGGACTGTAATGGAACCCTGATCTAAGGGGGGACTCTGATGGGGACCCTGATGTAAGTGTGGAGGGGCCCTGATGGGGAATCTGATGTGTGGGGGACTTTGTAAGGGCAACTGATGGGGAACTCGATGTAAGGGGGAGCTGTAATGTAAGGGGGACTCTGATAGGGTATCTGATGTATGGGGGACTCTGTAGGTGAACCTGATGTAAGGGGGACTCTTTAGGGGATCCTGATATAAGGGAGACTCTGATGGAGATGCTGATGTAAGGGGGACTCTGATAGGGACTCTGATGTAGGGGTGACTCTGTAGGGGACCCCGATGTAAGAGGGACTCTGATAGAGATGCTAATGTAAGAGAAACTCTGATAGGGATCCTGATGTAGGAAGGACTCTGATGGGGAACCTGATGTAAGGGGGGCTCTGATAAAGACCTTGATGTAGGGGGCACTCTGATCGGAACCCCGATGTAGGGAGGACTCTGATGGGACCCCAATGTAGGAAGGAATCTGATAGGGACCCTGATGTAAGGGGGACTCTGATAGGGAATCTGATGTGTGGGGGATTTTGTAGGAGCAACTGATGGGGATCCTGATGTAAGGAGGAGTTGTAATGTAAGAGGGACTGATGGGAACTCTGATGTAACGGGCACTTTGATAGGGTATCTGTATGGCGGACTCTGTAGGTGACCCCGATGTAAGGGGATCACTGATGGGGACTCTGATAGGGAATCTGATGTATAGGGGACTCTGTAGGGGATCCTGATGTAAGGGGGACTCTGATGTAAGGGGGACTCTGATGTAGGGAGGACTCTGATGGGGACTCTGATGTAGGGAGGACACTGATGGGGACCCTGATGTAGGGAGGGCTCCGATGGGGCCCTGATGTAGGGAGGACTCCGATGGGGACCCTGATGTAGGGAGGACACCGATGGGGACCCTGATGTAGGGGGACTCTGATGGGGACCCTGATGTAGGGAGGACTCTGATGGGGACTCTGATGTAGGGAGGACTCTGATGTAGGGAGGACTCCGATGGGGACTCTGATGTAGGGAGGACTCTGATGTAGGGAGGACTCTGATGGGGACCCTGATGTAGGGAGGACTCTGATGGGGACCCTAATGTAGGGAGGACTCTGATGGGGACCCTGATGTAGGGAGGACTCTGATGGGGACCCTGATGTAGGGAGGACTCTGATGGGGACCCTGATGTAGGGAGGACTCTGATGGGGACCCTGATGTAGGGAGGACTCCGATGGGGACCCTGATGTAGGGAGGACTCCGATGGGGCCCTGATGTAGGGAGGACTCCGATGGGGACCCTGATGTAGGGAGGACTCTGATGGGGACCCTGATGTAGGGAGGACTCCGATGGGGACCCTGATGTAGGGAGGACTCCGATGGGGACCCTGATGTAGGGAGGACTCCGATGGGGACCCTGATGTAGGGCGGACTCTGATGGGGACCCTGATGTAGGGAGGACTCTGATGTAGGGAGGACTCCGATGGGGACTCTGATGTAGGGCGGACTCTGATGGGGACCCTGATGTAGGGAGGACTCTGATGTAGGGAGGACTCTGATGGGGACCCTGATGTAGGGAGGACTCTGATGTAGGGAGGACTCTGATGTAGGGAGGACTCTGATGGGGACCCTGATGTAGGGAGGACTCTGATGGGGACCCTGATGTAGGGAGGACTCTGATGTAGGGAGGACTCTGATGTAGGGAGGACTCTGATGGGGACCCTGATGTAGGGAGGACTCTGATGGGGACCCTGATGTAGGGAGGACTCTGATGGGGACCCTGATGTAGGGAGGACTCTGATGGGGACCCTGATGTAGGGAGGACTCCGATGGGCACTCTAATGGGCATTATTTTCAGCCTACAACCATGTGTAAAATATATGAAGTGGCCCTCGTACAGGAGAGTTCGGGGCCCCTTGTTGCGGAGAGGAATGTGTGGCTCTCAGTATCGGTTGTACTTTGTCTTTGGTGGCTTTTTTTTTTACTTTTACAAAGAAACGAGGCATCAGGATTGGTTGCCGGGGGCAACTATTGCACTTTTATCTGCTGCCACCAATCACATTTTTTAATTTTTATTTCCCGCAAAGAAAATAAATAAAATGTGTCCAATCAGATTGCATCTTTCCTATCCCAGATCCCGGAGTGATTTGCTGTTTGTCTCCCATTCTCCTCATTTCAGTGAGCGCCCAGGCGAGGTGCCCACTGAGCCGGCCACACACACACACACATGATCTCTCCGACATGCCCCGCGTGTGTACGTGTATGCCGCCGCAGGCCCGGCCCGTGCCAAATCCCTGGGAGAGAGAGGCGGGTGATCTCACATAATACCTCTAAGGGGGGTGCATTATCAGCCGGTAACCCTACCCCCTTCAGTGCCTCATTGTCCCTGCCACCAACTTCCGTCAGCTCCTTTTCAAAGCTGATAATTGCAGCGAGCGAGGTGACGGCTCTGGGGGGTAAACGAGGAGGAAGAGCGAGTCACCTGTCAGCCCTCTCCGCCGGGCCGCCTTATCCCTCCCCTTCTCCAAATACCTTCTCCTCGACTCACCTCTCCACGCCCGCCCCCCTCCCGGCCCCTCTCCTCCTTCTCCTCCGTTTCTTAGAAGGAAGCAGTGGCTGAGAATGGAGATTCCTCTGTAAGCAGCGTGGCGGGGGGTGGCTGACGTCCCACTGAACCCAGAAGAGACATGGGGGGGGGGGGGGAAGGACTTCTATAAAATCATGGCACCTGGCACACAGGTGCATCACAGGGAGCTGGGCGCAAGATGCTGGCAGCAACAGGTGAGTGCCAAGGCTGGGAGGAACTCTGTACTGGTACTCTGATACTGAGCATCATTGGATGGGGAGCCAGGAGGAGAGCAAAGAACAGGGCACCCAGGAGGAGAGCAAAGAACGGGCACCTAGGAGGAGAGCAAAGAACGGGGCACCTAGGAGGAAAGCAAAGAACAGGGCACCTAGGAGGAGAGCAAAGAACAGGGCACCTAGGAGGAGAGCAAAGAACAGGGCACCTAGGAGGAGAGCAAAGAACAGGGCACCTAGGAGGAGAGCAAAGAACATGGCACCTAGGAGGAGAGCAAAGAACGGCACCTAGGAGGAGAGCAAAGAACAGGGCACCTAGGAGGAGAGCAAAGAACGGGCACCAAGGAGGAGAGCAAAGAACGGGCACCTAGGAGGAGAGCAGAGAACGGCACCTAGGAGGAGAGCAAAGAACAGGGCACCTAGGAGGAGAGCAAAGAACATGGCACCTAGGAGGAGAGCAAAGAACGGCACCTAGGAGGAGAGCAAAGAACGGGGCACCTAGGAGGAGAGCAAAGAACAGGGCACCTAGGAGGAGAGCAAAGAACAGGGCACCTAGGAGGAGAGCAAAGAACAGGGGCACCTAGGAGGAGAGCAAAGAACGGGCACCTAGGAGGAGAGCAAAGAACAGGGCACCTAGGAGGAGAGCAAAGAACGGGCACCCAGGAGGAGAGCAAAGAACAGGCAGCCAGAGGGATACAAAGTACCAGAGAGTAAAAGTGATAGAAAGAAACATATAGCAAGAATGATACAAAGCAATAGACAGAATTATACAAAGTAATAGAGAGCCAAAAGGATACCAAATAACAGGCAATCAGAGGAATACAAAGTATAACAGACAGAATGAAACAGAGTAACAGAAAGCCACAGGGATACAAAGTAACAGAGAGCACAATGATACAAAATTAGCAGATTACAATGTAATAGTAACAGAAAGCAAAGGTACTTTGAATCATCCTTTTTCTATTACTTTTGTATCTTTTTGCTTTCTGTTACTTTGTATCCCTCTGGCTGTCTGTAATTAGGTATCCTTTTGGCTCTCTTCTTTCTATCACTCTTACTCTCTGGTACTTTGTGTTATTCTTATTCTGTTACTTTGAACCTTCAAATTTGAACTTTGTTACTTTACAACGTAACAGAAAGTCAAAAGGACAACCATAGAAATACAAAGTATAACAGGCAGAATGATACAATGTAGCAGAGACAGTAATACAAAGTAATAGACAGAACAAGAATGTTTCAAAGTAAAAGTAAGAATGATAAAAAGTAACAGAGTAAGAATACAGTTATTGAAAGTCAGAGTACAGATACAAAGTAAAAGAGGCATAATGATAAGGTAGTAGATGAGTGGAACTGTTGGGAGGAACTCTGGTACTCTGATACAGAGCATCATTAGATGGGGAGCCAGGATGATACAAAATATCAAAGATCCAGAATGATGGTTAACAACTATGTGCCAAATATTTTATGTATTGCATTACCTTTACTAAGAGAAGAATGTGGAGGGTATGACAGCGGGCAGCATGTACAGGAGAGGAGTATGGTGGGTATGACAGTGGGCAGTATGTACAGGAGAGGATTGTGGAGGGTATGACAGTGGGCAGTATATAGAGGAGAGGAGTTTGGATGGTATGACAGTGGGCAGTATATGGAGGAGAGGAGTTTGGAGGGTATGACAGTGGACAGTATGTATAGGAGAGGAGCATGGAGGGTATGACACTGGGCAGTATGTACAGGAGAGGAGTGTGAAGGGTATGATAGTGGGCAGTATGTACAGGAGAGGAGTGTGAAGGGTATGACAGTGGGCAGCATATACAGGAGAGGAGTGGGGAGGGTATGACTGTGGGCAGTAAGTATGTATATGAGAGGAGTGTGAAGGGTATGACAGTCGGTAGTATGTACAGCAGTGTGGAGCATATGATAGTGGGCAATATGTACAGGAGAGAAGAATGTGGAGGGTATGACAGTGGGCAGTATATCCAGGAAAGGAGTGTGGAGGGTGAGACTGTGACAGTATGTGCAGGAGAGGAGTGTGGAGGGTATGACAGTGGGTAATATGTACAGGAGAGAAGAATGTGGAGGGTATGACAGTGGGTAGTATGTACAGGAGAGAAGTGTGGACGGTATGACAGTAGGCAGTATGTACAGGAGAGCAGTGTGAAGTGTATGAAAGAAGGTAGTATGTACAGGAGATGAGTGTGGAGGGTTTGACAGTGGGTAATATGTACAGGAGAGAAGAATGTGGAGGGTATGACAGTGGGTAATATGTACAGGAGAGAAGAATGTGGAGGGTATGACAGTGGGTAGTATGTGCAGGAGAGAAGAATGTGGAGGGTATGGCAGTAGGCAGTATGTACAGGAGAGCAGTGTGAAGGGTATGGCAGTGGGCAGTATGTACAGGAGAGGAGTGTGGAGGGTATGACAGTGGGTAATATGTACAGGAGAGAAGAATGTGGAGGGTATGACAGTGGGTAGTATGTACAGGAGAGAAGAATGTGGAGGGTATGACAGTAGGCAGTATGTACAGGAGAGGAGTGTGAAGGGTATGACAGTGGGTAGTATGTACAGGAGAGAAGAATGTGGAGGGTATGACATTGGGCAGTATATGCAGGAGAATAGTGTGCAGGTTATGACAGTGGGCAGTATGTACAGGAGAGGAGTGTGGAGGGTATGTCTGTGGGCAGTAAGTAGGTACAGGAGAGGAGTGTGGAGGGTATGACAGTGGGTAGTATGTACAGGAGAGGAGTGTGGAGCATATGACAGTGGGTAGTATTTACAGGAGAGGAGTGTGGAGGGTTTGACAGTGGGTAATATGTGGAGGGTATGACAGTGGGTAGTATGTACAGGAGAGAAGAATGTGGAGGGTATGACAGTGGGTAGTATGTACAGGAGAGGAGTGTGAAGGGTATGACAGTGGGTGGTATGTACAGGAGAGGAGTGTGAAGGGTATGACAGTGGGCAGTATGTACAGGAGAGAAGAATGTGAAGGGTATGACAGTAGGCAGTATGTACAGGAGAGCAGTGTGAAGGGTATGACAGTGGGTGGTATGTACAGGAGAGGAGTGTGAAGGGTATGTCTGTGGGCAGTAAGTAGGTACAGGAGAGGAGTGTGAAGGGTATGACAGTGGGTGGTATGTACAGGAGTGTGGAGCATATGACAGTGGGTAGTATGTACAGGAGAGGAGTGTGAAGGGTATGTCTGTGGGCAGTAAGTAGGTACAGGAGAGAAGTGTGGAGCATATGACAGTGGGTAGTATGTACAGGAGTGTGGAGCATATGATAGTGGGCAGTATGTACAGGAGAGGAGTGTGGAGGGTATGACAGTGGGCAGTATATGCAGGAAAGGAGTGTGGAGGGTGTGATGGTGGGCAATATGTACAGGAGAGGGGTGCAGAGGGTATGACAGTGGGCAGTATGTACAGGAGAGGAGTGTGAAGGGTATGACAGTGGGTAGTATGTACAGGAGAGGAGTGTGGAGGTATGACAGTGGGCAGTATATGCAGGAGAGTAGTGTGCAGGTTATGACAGTGGGCAGTATGTACAGGAGAGGAGTGTGAAGGGTATGTCTGTGGGCAGTATGGAAGTATAGGAGAGGAGTGTGGAGGGTATGACAGTGGGTAGTATGTACAGGAGAGGAGTGTGAAGGGTATGTCTGTGGGCAGTAAGGAAGTACAGGAGAGGAGTGTGGAGGGTATGACAGTGGGCAGTAAGGAAGTACAGGAGAGGAGTGTGGAGGGTATGACGGTGGGTAGTATGTACAGGAGAGGAGTGTGGAGGGTGTGACGGTGGGCAATATGTACAGGAGAGGAGTGGGGAGGGTGTGACGGTGGGTAGTATGTACAGGAGAGTATTGTGGAGGGTATGACAGTGGGTAGTATGTACAGGAAAGGGGTGCAGAGGGTATGACAGTGGGCAATATGTACAGGAAAGGGGTGCAGAGGGTATGACAGTGGGTAGTATGTACAGGAAAGGGGTGCAGAGGGTATGACAGTGGGCAATATGTACAGGAGAGGGGTGCAGAGGGTATGACAGTGGGTAGTATGTACAGGAGAGGAGTGTGGAGGATTGAATGAAGAGGGTATGACAGTGGGTAGTATGTACAGGAAAGGGGTGCAGAGGGTATGACAGTGGGCAATATGTACAGGAAAGGGGTGCAGAGGGTATGACAGTGGGTAGTATGTACAGGAAAGGGGTGCAGAGGGTATGACAGTGGGCAATATGTACAGGAAAGGGGTGCAGAGGGTATGACAGTGGGTAGTATGTACAGGAGAGGGGTGCAGAGGGTATGACAGTGGGCAATATGTACAGGAGAGGGGTGCAGAGGGTATGACAGTGGGTAGTATGTACAGGAGAGGAGTGTGGAGGATTGAATGAAGACATCTATACAAAGTGAGAAGTTTCCCTTCCTTACCTCTTCCTCTGGTAACTCCAAAATATTGTATTTCTGTCTTGGTGGCAATGGTCATTGGTCACCAGGACTAAAAAAGGAGAATCATACCATTTGAAATACAGGCTACAATTGAAAAGGCTTTAAAAAAAAAAAAAAAGTTTTGGCTTGGATACCCTTTAAATGTCGTCATATGAAAGGGAAATATGGTTGTGTATCCTGTTTTGGTGTGCAGGTTGTAGTGTTGGCTGTATTCATATTGAGAATTGTTCTTATCTCAGCAGCAGCAGTGCTGGCCCTCAGCGTCGGCTTCTTGTACCGAGGATGTGTTGCCGCGCCTCTCTCATCAGAAGAGATCATCACCCAGATCAACAGCTTGGCCACGCTACACCGAGAGAACGCCACGCTCATACTGAACACATATGTAAGTTTTAAGGGTCGCCCCACACATAGCAGCTGAATTGTGCATTCTATAAAATGTAATAAAATGTAATTGTATATAAGTGAAATTTCAATGTTTGCCAACTTTAAAATGTAACGTCTTTACAATTTTTTTATTGTACAGTTTTTTTTTTTTACATACTATGTAAAATAGTAATATTTTACAACTGAAACTAGATTGTAAAAGTAAATTGTACTGCATGTGCCAGGCTAGATTTGTTGGTAGGCATGGTCCTTACCTGCTTCTATTCTGTAGATTAGGCTTTCTTAACCCTTTAATCCTAGAGGAACCCCAAAAATTATTTTCATGTCTCGAGGAACCCTTACTAAAATCAAATCATCAGGGCTCAATAGGAACAATGCTTCTTATATTGGTGGTCAATAGGAAAAATGTTCCCCTTAAAGTGGTGCTCAGAATGCCACCCTTTAAAGACAGCTGAAAAGATATTTGGTGTCATGCTTCTGGGCTTTGCTAAGTGGCGCTGAACCTTGAACTCTGTTGGCATCATCAAATAGGAGGTTCATCAGCCAACGCTCAAGGAACCCCTAGCAACCTCTGGAGGAATCCCTAGCAACCTCTGGAGGAACCCCTAGCAACCTCTGGAGGAACCCCTAGCAACCTCTGGAGGAACCCTGGTTGAGAATGGCTGATGTAGATGCTGAGATAGACCACGATGATACTTTTGCTAAAAGCTGAAAAAGTTGAATAAATAAAACTGGAGAGCGCAAAATACTGGTGCAGCTGTGCATGGCGGCCAATCAGCTTCTAACTTCAGCTTGTTCTATTAAGCTTTAACCACTTCAGCCCCGACTTCCTGACCGGGCCATTTTTGGCGATACGGCACTGCGTCGCTTTAACTGACAATTGCGCGGTCGTGCGACGCTGTACCCAAACGACATTAATGTCCCTTTTTCCCCACAAATAGAGCTTTCTTTTGGTGGTATTTGATCGCCTCTGCCGTTTTTTTTTTTTTTATTTTTTGCGCTATAAACAAAAAAAATGAGCGACAGTTTTGAAAGGAACCCAATATTTTTTTTACTTTTTGCTATAGTAAATATCCCAAAAAAATAAAAAATGTGTTCATAGGTTTAGGCCAATGTGTATTCTTCTACATATTTTTGTTTAAAAAAAAAAAATCGCAATAAGCGTGTATTGATTGGTTTTCGCAAAAGTTATAGCGTCTACAAAATATGGGGATAGAATTGTGGCATTTTTACAATTTTTATTTTTTTATTTTTTTACTAGTGATTAGCGATTTTATTTTTTTTATTTATTGATTTTTTTAAAAAAACCAAAGGATATTACATACATGTATTAACATTTACGTCTTGCAATTGTTGTCTTCATACATGTATGTGATGACATTGACGTCATAATAAACATTTATATCTTCCACAACTTTAGCCAGACAGGGCTTAGGCTCCATTCACATCTATGCATTTTGCTTTTGAGCGTTTTTGCAGTGCTTTTTGCGGTGCTTGCCGCGTTTTTTGACACACGTTTTTGCCGCAATTTTGCCACGATTTGCGTTTTTTAGTATTTTTATTTTTTTTACATTTTTTTTTTTACACTGTGGTTGCTTAGCAACCAGCTATATACAGTGTAAAAAAAAAATAATAAAAAAAAACGCAAAACGCTGCAAAAACGCGGTACTTGCGTTTTGGATGCGGGTCCATAGACTTCTATTGCATGAAAAAAAGTCCCTGACCCTTTCCAAAAAACGCAGAGGAACAAAAATGCATTGATGTGAACATGTTCCATAGGAACCCATGTTAAAAAATTTCCCTGCATTTCTTCAAAATGCAAAATGCATCAAAAAACGCGCTAGTGTGAATGGAGCCTTACTTCTTGTGACCATAGGTCTTTATTATCTTATATTCCTCAACGGAGGAGTAAACTTTTATCTGAAAGTTGTGTCAGATTACTGTTTGTGAACCACACAGGGTCGTGATCAGCGATTTTTAGCGAGACTGCGACATTGCGGCGGACAGATCGGACACTTCTGACACTTTTTTCGGGGACATTTATACAGCGATCAGAGCTAAAAATAGCCGCTGATTACTGTATAAATGTCACTGGCAGGGAAGGAGTTAACATTAGGGGGCGATCAAGGGGTTAAATGTGTTCCCTAGGGAGGTGTTTCTAACTGTGGGGGGAGGGGACTGACTGGGAGTAGAGTGAGATCGCTGTTCCTGATCACTAGGAACAGCAGATCTCGCTCTACTTCCCTGACAGAACGGGGACCTGTCTGTTTTGCATACACAGATTCTGGCTCTCTGTGGAACGATCGCGGGTGGCTGACGGACATCTCGACCACCGGCCACGTGCATCGGCTCCGGCGTCGCCCCCCCCCCCCTATAGCTCTTAAAGCCGCCTACGTACACCTACGGCGATTCGCGCAGCCGTGCCAATGACAGCAGCTGGTCGGCAAGCAGTTAAAGCGGAAGTAAACCCATCGATTTAACAGCTTCAAAAAAAAGTTACGTTCCCGGCATGCCGTAGAATGCTAGCTGTCATCGTTGGTTGTGCTCTCAACCAAACTGTCGAACCATCCAATGGCTGGAGTCATAACTGATCACATGTGCAGCACCGTGGCAGTTGAAGATTAGACAGAGACCAAGATGGCAGCTTTCTTGGCTGAAAATGATAGGGTTTACTTCCGCTTTGATAAAACATGGAAGCTGATTGGTTTCTAGGCACAGCTGCACCCAATTTTTGCAATCTTCAGTTTTTGTAAATGAACCCCAACGTTGTAGTAAGAAACACTTCATCGCCCCACTTCCCTTTCACATTCAGCACCCTTTTTCCCAGTATCGTTAAAGATGAAACTCCGACAGGAAACTGCTGGGGATGGCTGTAGTTTGAATTCAAGCACTGTGCAGACATCTTATAAAAAGAAGCGATACGATCGAGGATTAGGGGGGAAGTCCTGTCCACAAAGTTTTATTTGCATGTTTGCGAAAAGGGAAGCCCTTCTGTTGAGTCCTCTGACCCCATAAGGAAGAGAATTTTTGGGACTTTTCAAGCGCACACATAAACAAAAAGAGAATTATATATAGAAAAATGTAAAAATTTTTATTTGAATATAAAATCCATAATTGATTGAAAAATGATCAGTAATGCCGCGTACACACGGTCGGAATTCTCGTCGGGAAAAAGCTCTGATGGTTTTCCCGTCGGAATTCCGACGGAATTTCGCTCCAAACTGTCTTGCCTACAGACGGTCACACCAAATTCCGAGGGTCAATAACACCGCGCCTTAAAAAACGTTCGACTGCACTATAAAAAGGGAAGTTTAATGCTTCTGAGCATGCGTCGAATTGTTTCCGAGCATGCGTCGGAATTTTGTGTGTCGGAATTGCATACACACGATCGGAAAATCCGATAGAAAGGTTTTCCGTCGGGAAAAATTAAGAACAGGTTCTCAATCCAAAGTCCGTCTGAAATTCTGACAGAATAAGACCTGTGGGCGTACGCGCGGTCGGAAAATCCGATGAAAAGCTCCCATCGGACTGTTTCCATCGGAAATTCCGACCGCGTGTACGCGGCATTACAGATACCACTATAAGTGTAAATTGTTATCTCTACATGTTTCGCCTGTTAAGGCTTCCTCAGGAGATTCTTTTGCAATGAACACTGTAGGCGTGGACTGATCACTTGAAAAATCAATCAAAACTGTGGAAAAGCAGAGCAGGACCATTTGAAGGCATCATAGAGAGGGATATCATTTTTTAGGGAAATCTGATAATCCATCTTAAAGAAACCTTCCGTCCTTCAGTGGGTCAAGCCTGGCTTGTCCCACTGAAGGAAGGAAGGTTTCTTTGATGCTTCACCAAATACCAGGCTAAATTGGAAGCACTTTTGGAAGTATTTCTGAAAGGGTATTTCTTCCAGCCAACTTTTTGTAAATATCACAAAGGCTTCTTTAAGAAATTGTATTTCTCCTCTGACCCCATGTTCTTCTTGTGTTTCCTCATACAGCTGCAGTACCAAGGGTCACCGTTCAGCACGACTGGCTTCAGCTTCCCCTACTGGTTGGAGAAAGGACTGCCCACCGCAGCACTGGGCTACCGCATGTGGCGATGTCTTTGCCCCGGAGAGCGCCTCCTTCAGGCCCGAGAGGCCTTCTTTGCCATTTCCGAGTTCTTCCAACTGGTCCTGGATGATCAGAACTCCCTGAACCCGGCAGCTGTCGATCTCCTTCGGCTCCTGGAGGTGGCTCGCAGAGCCTCGGAGGCCTTACTTAGGAACCTGAAGGATGCCTTGATCATCCTGGGATACCAGCCTCCACCGACCCAGCCAGAGTCACTGAGCTGGGCCCAGACAGATGACAATGCCTTCAAGAAGAAGGTAAGGGGCTATGTGCTCTGCAGGGAGTACCGAGACTGGTTGACCAGGCTTCCCGAAGACATGAAGATACTGAAAGTAACGTGGAGGCTCAAAGACAGCCCTGGCCAGGAGAAAAGGGACTGCTGTAGGTCTTAAATGATGCGAAAGGGAGAAAACCTTGAGCAAAAAGACTTAGGGGTTGAGCAAAGGGAGGCTGGAGACAATTCAAGACAATGCTGAAGAGGGAGGACATCTTGGTGGAAGATCTCTAATAAGCTGGCAGTGGATTTTATTGGCATGGCCAACTGAAATCAAAGTAAAAGAGGCCAAAAAAAGTAAAAAAAAATTTGCGCCAGGCCTCTAAGATGGTAACCAGAAGTCAAGGCAAAGGCGGAAGAAGGAGCCTCTTCAAAAAGATTTTGGTGAAAGACCTCTGAGAGAGTGATACAAGCTGAAGAACAAAAATACTTTCTTTTTTTTTTTGCCAAAGAACTTGGGAGAGTGGTAAAGACTACTGATGACATGGCCAAGTGCGGGTCAAGTGAAGGCTAGGCACTTCTAGCAAGATCTTGGTGAAACGCCTCTGAGAAAGTGATCAGGACTTCTGACGGCAAACCCAAGTAAAGGCCAAATGGAAGATCTACGTAGGAACCTTATCTGGCAGGAGAGTATTGAAAACTACTGATGACATGGCCAAGCATAGGTCAAGTGAATGGTAGGTACCTATTCTACCAATATCTTGGTGAAACGCCTCTGAGAAAGTGATCAAGACGTCTGACGGCATACCCAAGTAAAGGCCAAATGGAAGATCTACGTAGGAACCTTATCTGGTAGAAGAGTGTTGAAATCTATTGATGACATGGCCAAGCATAGGTCAAGTGAATGCTAGGTACCCATTCTACCAATATCTTGGTGAAACTCCTCTGAGAAAGTGACTGACTAGGGGCTTCTGATACCATACCCAAGTAAAGGCCAAATGGAAGATCTACGTAGGAACTTTATCTGGCAGAAGAGTGTTGAAATCTATTGATGACATGGCCAAGCATAAGTCAAGTGAATGCTAGGTACCCATTCTACCAATGTCTTGGTGAAACGTCTCTGAGAAAGTGATCAAGACGTCTGACGGCAAACCCAAGTAGAGGCCAAATGGAAGATCTATGTAGGAACCTTATCTGGCAGGAGAGTTTCAAAAACTACTGATGACATGGCCAAGCATGGGTCAAGTGAATGGTAGGTACCTATTCTACCAATATCTTGGTGAAACTCCTCTGAGAAAGTGACTGACTAGGGGCTTCTGATGGCATACCCAAGTAAAGGCCCAAGTAGAGGCCAAATGGAAGATCTACGTAGGTACCTTATCTGGAAGGAGAGTATTGAAAACTACTGATGACATGGCCAAGCATAGGTCAAGTGAATGCTAGGTACCTATTCTACCAATGTCTTGATGAAACTCCTCTGAGAAATTGACTGGCTAGGGGCTTCTGATGGCATACCCAAGTAAAGGCCCAAGTAAAGGCCAAGTAGAGGCCAAATGGAAGATCTACGTAGGTAACTTATCTGGCAGGAGAGTATTAAAAACTACTGATGACATGGCCAAGCATAGGTCAAGTGAATGCTAGGTACCTATTCTACCAATGTCTTGATGAAACTCCTCTGAGAAATTGACTGGCTAGGGGCTTCTGATGGCATACCCAAGTAAAGGCCCAAGTAAAGGCCAAGTAGAGGCCAAATGGAAGATCTACGTAGGAACCTTATCTGGCAGGAGAGTATTAAAAACTACTGATGACATGGCCAAGCATAGGTCAAGTGAACGCTAGATACCTATTCTACCAATATCTTGGTGAAACTCCTCTGAGAAATTGACTGACTAGGGGCTTCTGATGGCATACCCAAGTGAAAGCCAAATGGAAGATCTGCATAGGTACCTTATTTGGCACAGGCTTCTGGGGCATGTCCAAGTGAAGGCCAAACAACAAGGCCCTCTATTTGGAGAATGATGATACCACTGCAAGGCAAAGATAAGAGGTGGCAAGTCACAGCTAAATCAGAAGATACCTGTGCTGACACGACCAAGCAAAGAAAAGACAGCGTGGGCATTTGGCACAATTTATACCAAGATCCTGGTGGTGATTTGCAAATGATTTACGCACTTTTTTTTTGCTCTACAGGCAATATTTGCACTGACTCACACCTGAATCACATCCTGAAATATTACATTATCTATACTGTCAATTCTTAAGAGTTTACCCAGATACCCAACGTATCCGCAGATGACGGACCGTGGCATGTATTACTGTTATCTGGATGGTGCACTGAGCCAAGAACACAGAGACTACGTATGCGTTAAGAAAAAAAATGCACTGAATTATGCAATGCTAAAATTGCAACATGTTTATGCCAAAGAACAAAAAGTTTGGAGCTGGGTGCCCATATTTGTCTTGCAATCGGATCTCTATCTGGCCCTGGAGTCTCGGTTCTCACAATGTCACCCCCCAGCAAGACGGGTAATGGTGGCAGAGAGCTGGCGGGGTTGGGAACTCAAGTGCGGAGATTTCACAATGTCGGCATGAACACAAAAAACAACCAATGCAGGAGCTGAGAATGCACAACTATCTCACCACTCTCCTCGGGGAGATCCATCATTAGGTAGCCTATCCCTAATAGGTTGGTTTTGGGTGGACTGACCTCTAAGGCAACCCAGTGCCACCATCAGTTGTACTCCTGAGTGTTGTTTTAGGCAGAAATAATACAGAAATGTCACCTTTACGTGGGTTCTAATTTTCCAGGGAAGTTGCCGTGTCATGTTCACCGTGGTGGTTTTGTTTGCTTGCCGAGTTATATTTTCCGTTCTTAAGTTTCATGTCAACAAACACGACTTGTAAATCTACCTCATAACCTGCTCTTGCGACATTGTCAACTAAAGGGTTCCAAATTCCAGGCTGGTTTCCTGGTGGTGGCCCTTTTTCCTCCTCTCGGCCACAAGGTGGCGCACCAGTCCTGCAGGGAGAGAAGAGCTATAGAAGAACTTCCCAGCATTATGGAAGTGTAGAGTTCACCAATACTGACCTCTCGTTCTGAAAATACTAGTTGCCCCGGCCTGTCTGCTGATCCAGCGTCTTAAATTCTTTAAGCAGATGACCCAAGTGCACATTAAGGCTGGGTTCACACCTCCGTCGGATGCAGCTGGCAGCAGGGTGCCCGGTTAGGTTTGCCACCTCATCCCTTTAAACCCAAACACATATGAATTACACGGGTTCTGAGGCTAATTTAATGCTAATAAGGCACCAAGTGAGTTTAATTACCACCTTAATCAGCCAGAGAACATGTTTACTTAACCATTTTCAGACCGGACCATTTTGCTGGCTTAAGACCAGACCACTTTTTGCGATTCGGCACTGCGTCGCTTTAACTGACAATTGCGCGGTCATGCGACGTGGCTCCCAAACAAAATTGCCGTCCTTTTTTTCCCCACAAATAGAGCTTTCTTTTGGTGGTATTTGATCGCCCCTGCGGTTTTTATTTTTTGCGATGTAAACAAAAAAATAGCGCAAATTTTGAAAAAAAAAAAAAAAAAACGCATTCTTTTTTACTTTTTGCTATATAAATATCCCCCAAAAATATATAAAAAAAATTTTTTTTTCCTCCGTTTAGGCCGATACGTATTCTTCTACATATTTTTGGTAAAAAAGCGATTTATTGATTGGTTTGCGCAGAAGTTATAGCTTTTACAAAATAGGGGATAGTTTTATAGCATTTTTATTAATCATTTTTTTTTTTTTACTAGTAATGGCGGCGATCAGCGATTTTTTTTTATTGTGACTGCGACATTATGGCGGACGCATCGGACATTTTTGACACATTTTTGGGACCATTGTCATTTATACAGCAATCAGTGCTATAAAAATGCATTGATTCCTGTGTAAATGACACTGGCAGTGAAGGGGTTAACCACTAGGTGGCAGTGTAGGGGTTACATGTTCCTAGAGGCGTGTTACTAACTGTGGGGGGGGGCGTGGCTGTCAGCTAGTGAATGCTGATCTCTGCTCCAATCACAGGGAGCAGAGATCGGCGTCAATAGTTGCTAGGCAGAACGGGGAGATGCTGTTTATTTCCGCATCTTCCCGTGAGACGGTGGCGGGTATCCCTGCAGTGATCGAGTCCGCGGGACCCGCGACCGGCCTCACGGGGGGCCCGGCCGGCGCTGGCGGCGCGCGCTCGATGGCACGGCGGCATCTTAAAGGGGGCGTACCTGTACGCCCTTATGCCTGTCCGTGCCATTCTGTCGACGTACATCGTCGTGCGCCGGTCGGGAAGTGGTTAATATGTGTTCGGGTTTAAAGGGATGAGGTCCAGTACGTCCCTATTCTGTTTTCAGGAATGAATCAGGGCTAAAAGTTTTGCCTGTATTTGGTCTTGAAACGGAGCCAAAGACGCACTGTGCACGCCGCTCCACAGCCGCATCCTCCATAGAGAGCCGGTCACAATCGCCTGTCATGCGAATCGGATGCAGGAAAACCCTCATCCAATTCGCATAGGTGTGAACCCAGCCTAAAAGGGTTATGAGTTTGATCTCACTTGGTACATGCTTGTGTTGGGTCAGTGACTCAAATATTGAAGCCGAAGACAGCCAGGACACTGGCATTTTCAAAACAAGGCGAGCAATGGCACTTTAGGAGTTTCTTAGGTATTCATTTCACACCTTGTGCACAACGGAAATGCGCGCAAAATTGCGCACCTTCCCGCCGTGCACAGAAACCAACCAGACGTGCGGCCAGGGCGGCTGTTAGAAACCACGGGAGGCCCCATACAGCCAACCCGACATTCCCCTCCTCTCCACGGGACCCCCGATTTCGAATAAACACAATATGCTATGCTTTTAGTTATGAATGAACACAGTGAGTGAGATCTCTACCGATCACTCATTGTGTTTATTTAGGAAGGGAAGGGGCTGGTAAATATGACATATTTACCAAACCCTTCCCCCACTCTCCATCCTGAAGGATCCTATTGTGTGCTTTCAGCTGCTGGTGCGAAGGAGAGGAGAGAAACTGGCAGCACTGTAGGGGTGTGGGGGGGCAGCAGTGGGAAATGTATGGTGCACAGGGAGGGTGATCAGTGCAGCAGGGGGGGGGGGGGGCAATTACTGCAACCGATTCCCTGTATGGCTCTCTCTGCAGTAGCTGAAATCTGGCAGGAGAGAGAGGAGAAAACGTCAGCTTTTAGCTGCTGCAGAGAGAGTCATACAGGGGATTGGTTCCAGTAAATGACCACCCCCCCCACCCGCCAACATCCGATTCACCCCCCTGCTGCCCTGGCCCGGTGGTACCCTGTTATCCAGAGCCCTGGGATATTTCACTTGTAGTGCGCCGATGATGTAATCGGCGCATGCGCTGTGAAGAAACGGACCTGCGTGCCGTTTATTCTCCCAGCGTGTGCCCTTACTGACGGCTCCCGTGCGCATGCGCGGGAGTGACGTCACGCGGCTCCGGCCAGTCACAGAGCCGGAGTCCGCGGCCCCCGGGAGGAAGAGGGGCGAAGATGGACGCAGCCTGCACAGGGGACAGCGATGGATTCGTTTGCAGGCGAGTCTCACATAATGGGCTAGTATGCAATGCATACTCGCCCATTATGCTTTCATTTTTGCAGGGAGCAAAAGAGGAAGTAAAACCCATCGGGGTTTACTTCCTCTTTAAGCTTTGGCAATAAAATCCGGAAGCTGATTGGCTTTTATGCAGAGCTACACCAGAATTTACACTCTCCAGTTGTAGTAAATCAAGAGAGAGAGAGACAAACAAATCTGGTGCCTTTCTGCATAGAAACCAATCCGCTTCCAGGTTTTAGTGCCAAAGCTTAATTGAACAAGTTGATGATAGAAGCTGATTGGCTCCCGTGCATAGCTGCACCAGATTTTGAGTGCTCCTGTTTTAGTAAATCCCCCACCTCCCCCACAACGTGCGTTCCTGCAACGCACCTTATCGTAAAGCTGTATTATGCCGTTGAAGGTCTGATGCAGGAAGTCATGGCGTTGAAGCGGCAAGGATGTGGAATTCTCTTCCTCAAGTGGTAGATTCGGCGGGGAGTATCGATAATTTAAAATAAAAAAAAACTACCGTATATACTCGAGTATAAGCCGAGTTTTTCAGCGCATTTTTTTGTGCTGAAAATGCCCCCCTCGGCTTATACTCGAGTCAAGCACTTTTCTGCAGCAGAGAAGGACATTTCTCGACCCGTATCTCGGGACCACTTGGTGATAGGAACCTCAAATTTGGTGTGTAGACACAGTTGACACACTACAACATATCCAAATTTGGGGTTCCTAGCACCAAGTGGCCCCGAGATACGGGGGCCCCAAAGTCGGTCAACTGTGTCCATCTGCAGCAATGTCATTTCGGGACCCTTTGGGTCCAGAGACCACAAATTTTGGCTGCAGCTAGGGGGGCATCTAGGAACCCTTAACTACCAAGTTTAAAGTTTGGGGGACCTATGGCTGCAAATGGGCACAGTGGGGCATGCAGATGGGCACAGTGAGGCTGTAAATGGGCACAGTGAGGCTACAAATGGGCATTGTTGACCCTCTTTTCCACATACAGTAGCTGTGCATTTCTCACCCTAGGCTTATACTCGAGTCAATAAGTTTTCCCATTTTTTTTTGTGGTAAAATTAGGTGCCTCGGCTTATATTCGGGTCGGCTTATACTCGAGTATATACAGTATTTGATGGGCACCTTAGCGATCACGATATACAATGTACTATTGACATTAAGCACACACTCGCACACCACTGGTGGAACTTTTCAACTTTATCAGCTATGAAGCACAGTTTTTATAAAGAAAACATAAAGAAAACATTTCTATAACAAAAATGTATTAAGAAAACATGCAAAAAGCAGCTGGATAAAATGATGTCATCTTCAGGGGAATTTCTTTATAACTTTTCTTTGAACTCAAATCAAAATATCCTCCGGGTTTTTTTTTTTTTTTTATAAACTGCGGTTTTCCATAATGAACAATCCACCCACATGTGTCTGAGCTGCTGAGTAGTCTGACTTCCTATGAGGTCACTATGACATCACTGATGACATCATCTCACACTATGATTCTGAAGTGTCAGTAGAATCGGCTCATCAGTCTGGGGATTGGTCTCTGTAATGGTGCACAGACCAATGCCCAGGTAAAGCCCCTTTCACACTTGTGCGACTTCAAAGTCGCGCGATTTTTCCGCGATTTTACCACGATTTTTGCCGCGATTTCAAGGAATGCCTGTGTAAGTGGCATCAAAATCGGACCAGAGTAGTTTTGGAACGACTTGAAGTCGTACTAATATGAATGGCTATTCAAAACAAAAAAGGAAAATTGATGTTAGGCGCCTCAATACATCTTTTCTCCTTTATCTCGGCGCAAAAGAATGGTATAAATCCCCCAAGCAGGCAGTAATTAGAATAATGTAGGTTGCCCTGTAGCAGCCGCTTATCAAAAAGACATATAGACTATTTTAAAACGGTAAATAAAATTATCAATTGCAAGTTCATTAAAAATCCTATCACCATTTAGCAGCGCTCATCTGGGTGATCTTTATCACCAGAAATAGTTATATAAATGCACACAGGTGTTTAAAAAACCGCATATATATATATAAAATCAACAATATTGTGCTGTGGGGATCAAAAAAAACACTTTTCACAGGCTATCTGTTATAAGAATAATATCTCAATATAAATCAGAATAGAGTCCATGGGACAAGTGAAGATAAGTGAAGGTAGGGATGTTATCTGCTTATTCAGCTTCCACCAATTTGCTTCACCCGTGCGTGTTCCACACTCCCCTCTGGGGTTTAAACTCACCGCAATCTTTAGTAATGTCAGCATTGAGTCCTGATCTCCCAGGATGTGTGGTCACTCTCTTTATAAATCGTCTCCACCCGTCATCAATGGTCCGCCAATGTGTTTGGATATGTAAAAGGGGTAAAAAGATCCAAATAGTCCAGTACGTCTTAAACAGACTTTATTACTTGTTTAAAAAACAATTTTCCATTTTGCACAATAAAAGTTTAACACTTGTTCTCCTTATCTGTCTCGCTGCAAATGAGGCCAATCACTGGTTGTCTTTACACTATGGTTGTTTAAAGTGCATTTGCCAGGAAAGTAAGCCGGTGGTGAGAGAGAGAAATGAATGCTCTCACTGTTCAAAATCTCAAAAAGACCTTCCGGTTTGTAATAGCCTCCTCGTGGAGCGCAGGGAGTAGATACGTCACTTCCGGTCGTCCGACACGACGACCGGAAGTGACGTATCTACTCCCTGCGCTCCACGAGGAGGCTATTACAAACCGGAAGGTCTTTTTGAGATTTTGAACAGTGAGAGCATTCATTTCTCTCTCTCACCACCGGCTTACTTTCCTGGCAAATGCACTTTAAACAACCATAGTGTAAAGACAACCAGTGATTGGCCTCATTTGCAGCGAGACAGATAAGGAGAACAAGTGTTAAACTTTTATTGTGCAAAATGGAAAATTGTTTTTTAAACAAGTAATAAAGTCTGTTTAAGACGTACTGGACTATTTGGATCTTTTTACCCCTTTTACATATCCAAACACATTGGCGGACCATTGATGACGGGTGGAGACGATTTATAAAGAGAGTGACCACACATCCTGGGAGATCAGGACTCAATGCTGACATTACTAAAGATTGCGGTGAGTTTAAACCCCAGAGGGGAGTGTGGAACACGCACGGGTGAAGCAAATTGGTGGAAGCTGAATAAGCAGATAACATCCCTACCTTCACTTATCTTCACTTGTCCCATGGACTCTATTCTGATTTATATTGAGATATTATTCTTATAACAGATAGCCTGTGAAAAGTGTTTTTTTTTGATCCCCACAGCACAATATTGTTGATTTTATATATATATGCGGTTTTTTAAACACCTGTGTGCATTTATATAACTATTTCTGGTGATAAAGATCACCCAGATGAGCGCTGCTAAATGGTGATAGGATTTTTAATGAACTTGCAATTGATAATTTTATTTACCGTTTTAAAATAATATGAATGGCTGTCATTGGAAATCATGGGGAACGACTTGTCATGCTACTTTGCAGTCCCAAATCGCGGGGACAAGTCGTATAAAGTGTGAAAGGGGCCTAAGGGGGCTCAAACTAATACAAATAATAAAAATCAGGTTGTATAGTGTATGGCCAGCTTAGGTCTACCGTCAACTAATATAATACAAGGGCGTTTCCTGATTTGATACAGATTGAATGGTTTTACGTTTGTCCTCCTATTTGAAACGTTTGGTGACTCTCATATGTAGATTGGACAATCCGATTGTATAGTGTATGGCCAGCTTTACAGCACAGGTTCACTTTAAGCACTTTATTTCATCCAATCCTATGGAGGCAGGGTAATGGGGGTGGGGGGGATGGGGGTTCAGACCAAAGCTTGGACCAATACACAAATCAATTTATACTTTTTTTATTTTTATTTTTTATTTTTTTTTACATTTTTGCTTTCATTGTTGAATAACCAGCAGTGGAAAAGCAGGGTGCTTTGATTTTTACATTTCCAGCATTTTTGTAGAGTAGCTCTGGACACCGAAGGCCGTCTGCACATGGTCATTCCTGGGGCAGAGGTAATCTAATATTTGGGGGTTATTTACTAAAAGCTGGAGAGTGCAAAATCCGGTGCAGCCCAATCAGCTTCCAGGTTTCATTGCCAAAGCTTCATTGAACAAGCTTGAGTTTGGCCATGTTGAAGCTGATTGGCCGGCCATGCACGGCTGCGCCAGATTCTGAGTGCACCAGCCTTAGTAAACTGACCACACTGTCAAGGTGACCACACCCCCACACACACAGACTGGGATCTGTCAGCTGAAGCAAACTGACCAATAGCTGTAGAGGGTGAGGGTCACCTGACCTGACAATGTTCTGACGCTCTGGTCTATGTGTGTGTGTGTGACCATCTGATCAGTGATCGGCACAGCGACCGACTCTGGGGATACCCGTTACTTGTCTCAGGGTTCTTCTGCAGGTGACAGGTTCTCTTCATAGACAGGAAGTCCTTCTATCCAATCACTATTTATGTCATTGCTGCAGATATTTATACGTTGCTCTGTACTATGTACTTGTGTTTTTGTATTTGTGTGTTTTTGTATATTTATATTATTTATAAAAATAAAAGATATTTTTGTTTAAAGATTGGTTGCTGTTGTCATACATTGTGGAGATCAGAGGAAACCACACCAGTTAGGATAAGCAGGAACTTGTATTATTCAGCCTAGGATCGCAATGTGAATTGAATTGCACGCGATTTGCACAGGAATGCGGTGAGACTCCCATGCGGTTCGCAGTATGATCCTAGACTAAATAATAAAAGTTCCTGCTTATCCTAACTGGTGTGTTTTTTTTTTATTTTTTATTTTTTGCATGGCTCAAATCGCACCTCATTAAGAAGGTGCAGGCAGCTTTTTTTTTTTATTCGCACTGGAACCAGATTGCATGGGCGTTTATAACCACGTGATCTGGTTTAAGCAAAACGCACTGAATTTGTGACTTGCTTTTGGGGTCTCAATTAAAAAAAAAATAACAAACATGCCTATGGTTTGGCACAAAGCAGCCCAGACCCTCCTCTTCTGGGGTCCCCCCGCTGACGCTCCCAGGCCACTCTTCATCAGGTGCCCCCCTACAGAAAACCGCTTTCCATGGGGGGCACCCGTGCATGCCTGCTGCATCCATTGACACAGACAGCGGGACTTGGCCCCGCCTAGGGTTTTACCCGGACGCTCCGGGTTTTGAATCTTGTGTCCGGGTTTCAGGCAGACTGAAACCAGGACACATTATTCAGACTGGGCTGTGGCTCCCTGAGTAACCAAGATAGTCACACACAAATATGTTGCCACACGGGAGCTGCGGGCGGCTGTCTGGGGAAGATTTGCGGGGGGCAGGGCAATGATGTCAGCAAGAGCAATTTGGCCACACCCACTGTTCACTGCTGCATGCTATGTGCACCGCATTTCTACTCTCCTTGGGCCGCTAAAGTGTTCGGGTTTGGCTTAAAGAAAAGGTGGCAACCTTAGCCCCGCCCCCCCCACTCCCATGTCACAGATTTTGATTGGCAGCAGTGGGAGCCAATGGTTGCCGCTGCTATGAATCTGTCCAATGAGGATAGAGACAGAGGCCAGAGCCGCTGCGTTCGTGCACATCCCTGGATCAGATTGGGCTCAGGTAAGAAAAAGGGGGGGGGGTTCTTACCAATGACACTAACAATGGGGGGGATGGGCTGAGCTGCAGCACAGAAGGTTTTTCACCTTACTGCATAGAATACATTAAGGTGAAAAACCTGGAGACTTTACAATGCCCCCAGCATTGAGGATCAGTGGCTGATTAGAACTGGTTAGTAGCTGGCTGGAACAATGAACACTCCCATCATTGGTCATCACTGGCTGGCTGGAACAACCCCTCCACCCTACATCCCCAGCATTGGTGGTCAGATGGTGGCTGAATAAGTAACCCCCCCCCCCCGCATTGGTGGTCAGGGGCTGGCTGGAACAATAAACCCTCCAGCATTGGTGGTCAGGGGCTGGCTGGAACAATAAACCCTCCAGCATTGGTGGTCAGGGGCTGGCTGGAACAATAAACCCTTCAGCATTGGTGGTCAGTAACTGGCTGGAAAAATAAGCCCCCTAGCATTAGCAGTCTGTAGCTGGCTGGAACAATAAACCCTCCAGCATTGGTGGTCAGTAACTGGCTGGAAAAATAAGCCCCCTAGCATTAGCAGTCTGTAGCTGGATGGAACAATAAACCCTCCAGCATTGGTGGTCAGTGGCTGGCTGGAACAATAAACCCCTAGCATTGGTGGTCAGGGGCTGTCTGGAACAATAAACCCTCCAGCATTGGTGGTCAGTGGCTGGCTGGAACAATAAACCCTCCAGCTTTGGTGGTCAGTAACTGGCTGGAAAAATAAGCCCCCTAGCATTAGCAGTCTGTAGCTGGATGGAACAATAAACCCTCCAGCATTGGTGGTCAGTGGCTGGCTGTAACAATAAACCCTCCAGCATTGGTGGTCAGTGGTTGGCTGGAACAATTCAGTAGTACCCCCCCCCCCCCAGCATTGGTGGTCATTGACTGTAACAATAATAATAACAACCCCCTTCTTCTGTTACCACTCCGCCTATCACCGGCAGCCACACCAGGGCGCCCTCTAAGTGGTGGTACTTTGGCGCTGACCACCCAAGTCCACCATTGAGTCAGTAATGTATCACTTTACAATTTTCTGACTCTTCAATACATCAGAAAGATTCTATGATTGACAAAACGTTTTATTTTCATTTACAATAATTTGGTCATTAAGACAAACTTTGGTTGATTGTTAATATTTGTTACATGAATACTGTAGAGAGCAGAGACTCCGGAGGTGAAGTGGTGACATTCATGTAGTAAATACTGTTGCTATGATTGTATGAGAAGAACACGTCTACTCACACCCTACAACACTGATAATACTGCACGGATCTCTGTAGAGTAGATGTAAATCCCATCTGGATGACATTTGCTTCGCTCCGCATTGTGAACAATTGTCATTTCTTTCTACACATCTAAATCCATTTATTAAACTTTTTTTTTTCTCCTTTTTCCCCATCTCACTGCTGCTGATCTCCTCCGGCCTCTTTCAGACACTTCCTGTCCACATACAGGAAGCTCCACTGATCATCAGAGGTCTGGACCGGTTTCCTGATAATGATAACGGTGGACGGTGTCTGCCCAAAGGCAAGGCTGCATGTAGTCACCACCTGGGGAGCCCATGACGGGGTGATAACCAGACGTGTGCTTTGCTTCGTTCCGAATGGAAATTCGGACACATTTTTTGTTATTGAGAATTTCAAATCTATCCGAATTTCTGAATTACAACAGTAACGCATTTAAACGAATCTGAACTATCAAAATGAAAATTTTGGACAAAATTCTATTTGCATCGTTTTCTAATCGAATTAGAATAGTTTTCGAATGGAATTCGAATTTCTGAGAAGAATAAAATAGAATAGAAAATAAAGGAATAGAATAGAAAAGAAAATAAAGAATAGAAAAACAAATAAAATAAAATTAAAGGATAGAATATAATAGAGTAAAACATACCAGAATACTAAATAAAATAATAGAAAATCAAGGAATAGAATAGAATAAAAAAGAAAATGAAATAGAATAGAATAGAGTAAAACACACCAGAATACTAAATAAAATAATGGAAAATAAAGGAATAGAATAGAGTAAAAAAGAATAGAAAAGAAAATCAAAGAATAGAATATAAGAGTAAAACACACCAGAATACTAAATAAAATAATAGAAAATAAAGGACTAGAATAGAAAAGAATAGAAAAGAAAATTAAAG
The DNA here is from genome assembly GCA_028564925.1 of Lithobates sylvaticus. Lineage (NCBI taxonomy): Eukaryota > Metazoa > Chordata > Amphibia > Anura > Ranidae > Lithobates > Lithobates sylvaticus. The sequence goes on from CM053031.1 coordinate 284,877,136, forward strand.
AATAGAATAGAATAGCGTAAAACACACCAGAATACTAAATAAAAAAAAATAGAAAAAATAAAAAAAAAATTAAAGAATAGAATAATAAAAATAAAGGAATAGAATATAATAGAGAAATAAAAAGAAAACAAAATATAATAGAAAAGAATGGAGTAAAACAAAACAAAATTGAATAAAAAAAAAAACAGAAAATAAAAATAGAATAGAAAATAAAGGAATAGAAAATAGAATATAATAGAGTAAAACACACCAGAATACTAAATAAAATAGAAAAATAGAAAAGAAAATCAAAGAATAGAATAGAAAAAAAGACTAGAAAAGAAAATCAAAGAATAGAATAGAATAAACAAAATCGAATTAAAAATAAAAGAACAGAATAAAAAAATAGAAAAGAAAAAATAAATGAATAGAAAATAAAAGAATTAATTTTAAAACAAAAAAAAGAATATAACCATCTTCTGAAATTCGAGGTTCAAATAAAATAGAAAAAAAAACAATAGAATAGAATAGAGAAAAACAATAGAATAGAATGCAATAAAATAAAAAGAGTATAACCTTCCGAAATTCAAATTTTGAATAGAATACATTTGAATTTTAATAGAAAACAAAAAAAATAGAATAGAATTTAAAAAAACAATAGAATAGAAAGATTATAACCGTTTCCCAAAATTTTAATAGAATAGAAAAGAATAGCTTAGAATAGAACAGAAAATAAAAGACTAGAATAGAATGAGAGAAAAAAAACAATGGAATAGAATAGAATAAAATATAAAGAATTTAACCATCTTCTGGAATTTGAATTTTGAATAGAATAAATTTGAATTAGAATAGAATAGAAAAGAACAGAATAGAAAAAAAATAATAGAAAATATTAGCATAGAATAGAAAAGAACAAACAATAGAATACAAAGAATATAAGAATATAACCATCTTCCAAAATTCTAATTTTGAATAGAATAAATTTGAATAGAGTAGAGAAAAATTGAATAGAATAGAAAGGAATACAATAGAAAAAAAACAATAGAAAAAAACAATAGACTAGAACGGAATAGAAAGAATATAGCCATCTTCCAAAATTCATATTTTGAATAGAATAAATTTGATTTCGAATGAAATTTGAATTCGACTCAATTCTGAAAATTGGTATTGATTAGAACTCGAATAAACAAAACAAATTCCGAAAACGAATTAAACAAATTAAATGAATTTATGCAAATAACAAATCGAAGCGAAACGAAAGAAATGTTGCGGCTCTGCACATGTCTGGTGACCACCAGTTGAAGATCATATAAGATTTTAGTGATTGGGGTCACATCTGTGGTACATTTTGCATTGTTTATTATTTCACAGTGTTTCTTATTCTATTCTATTATTCTCCTGCACACAGACAGCCGTCATCTTAGTGTCCAATACTGAAAAAAGATTTTATATTTCAGCAAATAATTAAGATCCCTCCTGGAGTTTCTCTGTAGAAAACATGATTGTTTTTTAGGCTTTATAAATGTATATATTGCACATCAAAAATAAATGTTAAAGTTAATCTCTGGCCTCTCCATCCTCCCCCCCCCCACCCCCATCCTCACCCCCCCCCCCCCATCCTCACCCCCTCCAACCAATTGCTGAAATCATTAAAGAAAAAAAAAAAAAAACCTTTTACTCACCTAAAGTGACAGTCACATGACACTCGAGTCCCAAGTCTTCTTCTGTGTACCGAGGCGAAGTCCTTCCCTGTGTGTCCACATCATTGCCTGCATGACATGGACACTACCTATTGGCTGTCCAGCCGCGGGGTCCTCTCAGGGTCAGGAATAAGGGTCCACAGTGGTGATATCAGGGACCAGCTGGTGTAGGCACACCTGCAGTGCACCCAGAAAACGGCACCGGTGAAGGACCCAAATAGCAGACTTTGTTTCTGCTGGTGTGAAACTGGCACCCCAAGCCTTGTTATAAGCCCTGCCCAGTTCACCCCTGTGGACTATAGAACACCTCCTGACTACGTTATGGAGATGAGAATAGAGGGAGGCGTTTGCAGGCCAGATCAGATGCGCAACCTAGGTTGGCCAGGCTGCTCCGCCATTGATACAGCACAGTGTTCCCACCTTAGAACGGGAAGTGTGTTACTGGCAGAGTCACCAGGTGGAAATAAAGAGAAAAGACCTGAAAGAAGAAGGAAAGTAATCCAGCCACTGCATTTAGTTATTGGTAGGTTGAAATATAGAACGTTTTTGGTCTTGGACTTACATCTGGGGGAAACTAGGATGGAAAAGGACCTAGTAGATGATAGGCTCAGCAATGGATGGAAGAATATATATCCTCCAGCATTGGTGGTTAGTGGCTGGCTGGAACAACCCCCCCCCCCCCCCCCCCCCAGCATTGGTGATCACTGGATGGCTGGAACAATAACCCCCCCCCCCCCCCCACCAGCATTGGTGATCACTGGATGGCTGGAACAACATATATCCTCCAGCATTGGTGGTCAGTGGCTGGCTGGAACAATAACCCCCCCCCCCCCAGCATTGGTGATCACTGGATGGCTGGAACAATAACCCCTTGACATGCAATGCCAAGCTGCTGCTAACAAAGCAAACAGAATGTTGGCATTAAAAAGGGGATCAACTCCAGAGATAAAACAATAATTCTCCCGCTCTACAAGACTCTGGTCCGGCCGCACCTGGAGTATGCCGTCCAGGGCCGTCTGGGCACCAGTCCTCAGGATGGATGTCCTCAGGATGGATGTACTGGAAATAGAGCGAGTACAGAGAAGGGCAACAAAGCTAATAAAGGGTCTGGAGGATATTAGTTATGAGGAAAGGTTGTGAGCACTGAACTTATTCTCTCTGGAGAAGAGCCGCTTGAGAGGGGATATGATATTAATATACAAATACCGTACTGGTGACCCCACAATAGGGAGAAAAGTTTTTCGCAGAAGGGAGTTTAATAAGACACGTGGCCACTCATTAAAATTCAGAAGAAAAGAGGTTTAACCTTAAACTACGTAGAGGGTTCTTTACTGTAAGCCCCCGTACACATGGTCGGAAATTCCGACGGAAAATGTCCGATCGGACCATGTTGACGAAAAATCCGCCCATGTGTGGGCTCCATCAGAAAAAATTTGAGATCCTGCTCTCAAATTTTCCGACAACCAAATCCGATCGGACTTTTTCCGATCGTGTGTAGAGAATTCTGACGGACAAAGTGCCACGCATGCTCAGATCAAATTACGAGACCAAAGCTATTGGCTACTAGCCTCTACGTAGTTCCGTCGTACGCAATGAACGTCACCACGTTCGGAATGATCGGATTTTCCGACAACTTTGTCCGACCGTGTGTATGCAACACCAGTGTCGGACAAAATCCGTCGGAAAAAATCAGACGGATTTTGTGGTCGGAATTTCCGACCGTGTGTACGGAGGCTTATGCGTACGACGGAACTGCGTAGAGGCTAGTAGCCAATAGATTTGGTCTTGTAATGTGATCTGAGCATGCGTGGCACTTTTTCCGTCGGAATTCGCTACACACAATCGGAAAAAGTCCGATAGGACTTTGTTGTCGCAAAATTTGAGAGCAGGAGATAAAACTTTGTCCGCCGGAAAATCCGACGGAAAAAGTCCGATGGAGCCTACACACGGTCGGAATTTCCGACAACATTGTCCGATAGGACATTTTCCGTCGGAAAATCCGTGTGTACGGGGCATAAGAGCGGCAAGTATGTGGAATTCCCTTCCACAGGCGGTGGTCTCAGCGGGGGGCATCGATAGTTTCAAGAAACTATTAGATAAGCACCTGAACGACCGCAACATACAGGGATATACAATGTAATACTGACATATAATCACACACATAGGTTGGACTTGATGGTCTTTTTTCGACCTCACCTACTATTTAACATTTGAAGAAAGTTCTAATAGGGCAAAGGCCAACATTGGCCTCAAGACTTGAATGAGTGTTGGCTCAGAGAGAGTGACAGGGCCTCTTTCTGTGCTTCACATATGTAGGTAAATCCATCAGTGCACAATAATCTGTTTGGTGACGCTGGCCCATAGAAATTCACAACCGTTTGTAGGCTGTGGATGAAAACCCATTGACTGAGCTCATAATTGCCGAAACACCTCTAGACTATGTTTTTGGCTTCTCAGAAGGCGTCTCCAGAAACCAAATCAGCAGTAATGACAAATAAAAAAAACAGTCAGAAGAGCATGGACCAACCACCAGCTCCTCCACAAAGCTTCCACTCCAGAGGCTGTAGTGCTCCCCGTCGAGCCACTTTTTTGAGTCGTCGTTGAAGAAGACAAGGTTGAGTTCTGAACCTGTGGTGGCACCGTTGAGTGCCCGGTACAATTGATCCCACTTCCATGGTCGGGCTCTAGGCAGGAACTTTGGGTGCCGGTAGTAGTAGTGAAATTGTGGACATCTTTAGTAGACACATCACTTCCTCGGTAGGTTGTGTTAGAGCTTTGTGGACCCAAAGTTGTTGTAGGAGAGGCCAAAGTCTCGTTGTAGCTAGGTGTCGGAACGGTTGTGTTCCTCTCAAAGAGACTCAGGTCCTTTTTGGGAACCACCCCTCTGATCCACGATAACATGGGCGCCACAGCCGTGAAGTTACTGGGACAGGGATTCCTTTTGGTTGGAGAAGTTTGGCTGGCAACACCAAACACGAACCAAGGGCCTTTGGAGTTTGGTTGGCATACAAGAGGGGCACTGTCATCCAGCTGAAGAAAAAGTGCAGAAAAATTAATATGAAATGACAAGGGGGAAGAGAAGTTTTAAGAAGAGTTTGCCTCGTCCCGTCATGCACCAGTCATGCACCAGTTCTTTTTCATTATCCCGCCACCAAGTCCTCAGGTACATACCAGGCATGAAAATGCGGTATTGTTAGCAGCTGCACAAATTTGCCCTGGTCCGCCCGTCTGTGTTGTGTTTTTCACAGACCCACAGTGCGTTTCATCCCAGAGATGGACCCGAAGATGCCTCAATGGAGGAGAGAAGGTGTTATCTGGAAAAAGAAGGGACACAGATTAAAACGGAACTGTTATTTACTTGATACATAATGCAAGCAATCCGCCCGTGTGTGGGCTCCATCGGACTTTTTCCGTCTGAATTTTGAGATCCTGCTCTCAAATTTTACGACAACAAAATCCGATCGGACTTTTTCCGATCGTGTGTAGAGAATTCCGACGTACAAAGTGCCACGCATACTGTGCGTGGCACCAAACCAAAGCTATTGGCTACTAGCCTCTACGTAGTTCCGTCGTACGCAATGAACGTCACCGCGTTCAGAATAATCGGATTTTCCGACAACTTTGTCCGACCGTGTATATGCAACACCAGTGTCGGACAAAATCCGTCAGAAAAAATCAGACGGATTTTGTGGTCGGAATTTCCGACCATGTGTACGGGGGCTAACTCTTATGCCGCGTACACACGACCGGTCTTTCCGGCAGACTAGGTCCGATGGAATTAGTCCATCTGACAATCCGATCGTGTGTGGGATAATCCGATTGTTTTTCGTTATAAAAATTAGACGGACCTAGAAATAGAACATGTTTCAAATCTGTCCGACGGACTCAATTCCTATCGGGAAAACCGTTCATCTGTATGCTGGTCCGACGGACCAAATACGACGCAAGGGAAGCTATTGGCTACTGGCTATTGAACTTCCTTTTTTAGTCCCGTTTACGTCATCACGTTCAAAACGAATGGACTTTCGAATAGACTAAAGCCCCATACACACGTCGGACTTTTTCATGGATTCTGTCCGATCGGACAATGTTGTTGAAAAATCAGACCGTGTGTATGCACCATCGGACAGTGTACGTCGGATTGTCCGACGGACAAAGTCTTATCTCCTGCTGGAAAGATTTGCCGACAACACGGTCCGATCACACCAAATCCGATCGTGTGTACGGTTGTCCGACCGGACAAAGTGCTACGCATGCTCACATCACATTACAAGACCAAAGCTATTGGCTACTAGCCTCTACGTAGTCCCGTCGTAGGCAACTAACGTCACCACGTTCAGAATGATCGGATTTTCCGACAACTTTGTCCGACCGTGTGTACGCAAAACCAACAGACAAAGTATGACGGACAGGATCCGACCGACCTGGTCCGCGGATTGTCCGACCGTGTGTATGGGGCTTTAGTCTGTTCGTTCGGAAAGTCCGTCGGAAATCCGCCGAAAGTCCGCCGGTAAGACAGTCAGACCTTTTCTGCCATAAAGTCCGGTCATGTGTACGCGGCATTAGTTTTGTCATAAACAACAAGTATAAATAATTTGATGACATCTAAGAAAGATTATTGAATGGCTTAGTGTGCAGAGCAGTGACTTGCCTGAAGGGTACACTCTTCCCCAGCCGGTGACCCAGCATTTGTCGGTGGTGGGCGAAGACTGGTCAGGCGCCAGGCAGATGGGCAGGATGTGATCGCTGAAAGTGACACCATAGTTCATCTCCACCAAAGCGGCATCATTTTCTCCCGTCTCTGGCTTGTAGTCTGGGTGAGGCACCACCTTCTTGATCTGGCGCTGCACCTCTCGGGGGCTTGGCTCGTTCTGCGGCTTGCGGCCTAGGATGATGGTGTAATCATTCAGAGATAAGTAGCTGGGGAGAATGGAGAGAACAACCTATTGTAGTTACTGGGATTAATAAAATAATGAAAAGGTTCAAACATAGCACCCCATAGCCAGTTCGGTGCTGGATCGGCTCGTTTCCACTGAAGCAACCACTGTTATTACCTTAAAGTAATATGGCACACTCAAATACAAATCCTTTCTTTAAAGTATCCCCTTTAGTACATACTGTAAGATAAATTCTAGTGCATAAGATAAAGTAAGCACCATGAATGTATAGTATATACACTATATTGTCAAAAGTATTGAGACACCTGCCTTTACACGCATCCCAGTCTTAGTCCGTTGAGTTGGCCCACCCTTTGCAGCTATAACAGCTTCAACTCCTCTGGGAAGGCCGTCCACAAGGTTTAGGAGTGTCTATGGGAATGTTTGACCATTTCTTCCAGAAGCGCATATGTGAGGTCAGGCATTTGGACAAGAAGGCCTGGCTCACAGTCTCCACTCTAATTCATCCCAAAGGTGTTCTATCATGTTGAGTCCAGTCAAGTTCCTCCACCCCAAACTCGCTCATCCATGTCTTTTTTTTTTTTTTTATTCATTTTTTCATAGGTATACAAACATAAACATAGAGTCCGAGAAGGCAACATACCCTCTCTCCTCTTGGCCTTGCAGGGCCGTACTTCAGAACTAACATAGTTCAACAAACAACCTATATAAATTCTATTCTAGAAGACCCCCCCACCCCCTTAGAAACCCAACCGTCAGCACCAGTCCAGGAGGAATTTAGCACCAGTAAGTTGCAATCAGAGTTATGTTGTGTCACTTGTCCTACTGGATGTAGGAGGATCATCTATACTTGTAGAGCATGCCCCTCAACATCAACATCAAGAATTTACATTACCCCAATCCTATCTATGGGATTATGTATTTTAATAAGCTAAATGAAAAGAAAAAAACAAAATAGGGGAAAAATTGCTATCTTAATTGCATCAGCCCACTGTTGTAGAAGAATCCAACCATGGCTGCCAGACCTTAAATCATTTTTTCCCACAGCCCCTTGAGTTGTACGTGGCCTTATAAAGGTGGATAACGGAGTTCATCAGGCCCTTCCACTATGCTAATTTAGAAGCATTTGCCTTTTTCCAATGTAGTAGGATGGCCTTCCTATCATAGAACAATCCTATATTAAGTAAAGTGCGGTGAGCTAGAGAAGGGACCACCTCCTCCACCAAACCTATGAGACAACTCATCCATGTCTTTATGGACCTTGCTTTGTGCACTGGTGATGTTGGAACAGGAAGAGGCCGTCCCCAAACTGTTCCCACAAAGTTGGGAGCATGAAATTGTCCAAAATAACTTATTATGCTGACACCTTAAGAGTTCCCTTCACTGGAACTAAGGGGCCGAGCCCAACCCCTGAAAAACAACCCAACACCATAATCCCCCCCTCCACCAAATGATTTGGACCAGTGCACAAAGCAAGGTCCATAAAGACATGGATGAGTGCGTTTGGGGTGGAGGAAGTTGACTGGCCTGCACAGAGTCCTGACCTCTACCCGATAGAACACCTTTGGGATGAAGTAGAGTGGAGACTGCGAGCCAGGCCTTACCTTACAAATGGACTTCTGGAAGAATGGTCAAACATTCCCATAGACACACTCCTAAACCTTGTGGACCTTCCCAGAAGAGTTGAAGCTGTTATAGCTGCAAAGGGTGGGCCAACTCAATATTGAACCCTACGGACCAAGACTGGGAGGCCATTAAAGTTCATGTGCGTGTAAAGGCAGGCGTCCGAATGCTTTAACAATATAGTGTAGCTCAAGTCTACCACATCATTAAACAAAATGCGAAAAGGCCTGAGGCCTGCTTCACATATCTGCGGCTGCGGGTTCGTGCCTGAGGTCCGGTGAATGTCTGTTCAGTGGTTCAGGTGCGATTCAAATTTTTGCCTGAATTCGCACCTAAACCGGACCCAAACACGTAAAGGACCCTTCTGCGATCCGGACCGTGCCACTCTGGACCTGCGTGATCCAGCTCCATTGAGAGCCGGTCATACTCGCCTGTCATGCAAAATTGAATGTGGGGAGACCTGCATCCCCAATTCCCATATATGTGAACTCAGCCTGAAGGAAGATGTGTAGTAATGCCGAAAGGAATAAAAAAAAAATCAACATTTTCAAAAATGTTTGACTTTAGTCATGAGCACAAAAATAGTAGAAAGTTACTGTGTACCAAACCATGTACCTGGGAATGCAGTGAGCCGCTGTAAGGATCCAGGTCTCTGTAATAAGGACTCCGGAACAGAGGTGGGACTCAAACTGTTGAAGATCAACCTGCCACGGCCACATCTTATCTGTGGCCTCCCCGATAGGCTCAGGACTGGGCGATGCAACTGGATTTCCACAACCTGCCAAGAACAGGAAATTAGGTATGAAAAACCATTACCCTAGAAAAACACCGGGCCAAGACAGTGTGACGGAAACATAGCCCTGGCATTTCAAATACACAAAACTCCATTTATATGCATGGCCAAGCTTTGTCCAATAGAACGATAAATACCATGGACTGGCACTGTGCACACTACCAACTGCAATATATTGTATTTGTTCTAGTGGAGGCCAGGCTTATGGGCCTTCCAGGAACAGGGGATCCTGGCACTACCTACATCACAGCCACCACACTTCCAAAGCAAAAATATATCATGTCTCCATCCAACTCTGGTGTGACAATGACATCATCACCTTGGATTCTTGTACTAAGGAAGTCTTTGTGAAGTTAAATGTGTAGCAAGATTTGACAGCGGCCTCCAAAATTACAGGAAGACTATGTCTAATTGAAATGTTAGGGACCACCCAAGCTCATGAACCGGACACATGTATGTAGGGAAGCCTCCACACTCAGGAACCAGTAGAGTTAATGGGCTTCTGGAAGAATGGTCAAACATTCCTAAACCTTGTGAACAGCCTTACCAGAAGTGTTGAAGTGTAGATGTATAGTTTAGAGTCCAGTTCAATTTTTATTCATCATAAAAGTAAAAAGGATAACTAACACGTTTTGGGGGCTCCATCAATACCTCTTTATCAGGGCTTATGCAGGTGTGGGTTTGAATAAAGCTGGACTGAAGCAGGTATCTCTAGTAGGGACTGAGGCCTGCTCTGGTCAACGGCCTGGTTGCTAGACCAGTGATTAGAGCAAAAGTCTTTAATCTCTCAAACATACGTCTGGTGCTCTCTTCACCCTACCAAACTTACTACTGCCAATCTGAGGACCTCTTTCTCTGACCCATTGGATCTGAGAGAGCAGCCTCCCAACTAAAATATCAATGGGTCCAAACACCTACCAATCTCCAGATCCAGTGCTCCATCAACATATCTTCATTTGAGTCATTAAAGAACAGACAAAGACAATGCTCCACCTCTTCTGGGAAGGCCGTCCACAAGGTTTAGGAGTGTCTATGGGAATGTTTGACCATTCCTCCAGAAGTGCATTTGTGAGGTCAGGCATTTGGACGAGAAGGCCTGGCTCACAGTCTCTGCTCTAATTCATCCCAAAGGTGTTCTATCGCGTTGAGGCCATCAACATATCTTCATTTGAGTCATTAAAGAATAGACACAGACAATGCTCCATCCCTTATGTCTCACATCGCCAATGATATACAAATGTAATTGTAGGCAGGTGCAGTCTGTATTCTCCACTGCAGGTGTCGTTCAACTCCAGTGGCAATTAGACATGTGCAGAACGAAAAAATGTGTTTTGTTTCGGATCAATTCGTTAAGTTACTCATTTTGTTTCACCGCATTCGTAATGATATTCATTTCATTTCGTTTAATCATTTCGATCAGATTCAAATTTTTTCAATGGATTTGAAGTATTCGAATTTGAATCGAAAATATTGAATTTGAATTTCAGAAGATGGCTATATTCTTTCTATTTTATTCTATGCTATCCTATTGTAATTTAATGTACTCTATTTTTCATCCATTCTTTTTCTTTTATTTTCTATTTTATTCCTTTATTTTCTATTCTATTTTATTCCTTGTTATTCTTTTCTATTCTTTTCGAATTTCGGAATTCTAATTTTAGAAGAAGGCTATAGTCTTTCTATTTGATTCTATTCTATTCGAAATTCAAAATTTCCAATGGATTCAGAGTTTTCAAATTCCAAAAAATATAAAATCTTTGGAACATGGCTATATTCTTTCTATTTTATTCTGTTCTATTCTGTTCGAATTTCGGAAGTCAAATTTCAGAAGACGGCTATATTGTTTCTATTTCGTTCTATTCTATTCTAATCTAATCAATTTTTTCTATGCTATTCTTTTCTATTCAATTTTATTATTTTCTATTATGCAGCCTAAGTAGGAATCATCACCCTTATTTTACTTTTATACCTTACTCTATTTATTGTGATATGATTCCATTTCAAATAAATTTTTTAATTCAAATTAATTTTCAAATTCGTATTGGAATTTGGATAATTCATTTTGTTTTGTTTTTTTAAATCTTTTTATTGAGTATAAAAACATACAAATAAATAACAAACATCAGTAAATCTGCCACAGCTTTGGAATAGACCCACGCAGGAGTCAGTGCCAGCCGGCAATTGGACTGCTTCCATTATTAGTGACAAACAGCTGTAGCACATCTACAAGAAAAGCACATACAAATAACCTAATGTTGTGTTGGCTCCCGCTCAATTGAAATATCTAAGGATCAGATCTTTCAGTGAAGACCCAAGGGACCATAATAGATATCAGACGAACCTGTATCAGAGTTTATAACTCACAAAAAGGCACTCAATGTAGCAGTACCTCATCCACCCGTATAGTGGTGTTATGTACATGCTCAATCAGTCCGCGGATGCCGTGGAGGCCTCCTCTAGCCATTTGGCCCACACTATCGTATTTTTTGGGGCATCCCCTATTTTGGTATGTTTCCTTATATAGTGATAGTACTTTATTGACATGTGTTTTCCATAGCATTATGGACGGTGGGGCACGTTTTTTCCAACATAGTGTGATCATTTTCCTGGCATAGAAAAGCAGGAGTCCTATCAGAGTTCTCTCTGCGATCCTGGGGGCTAGTTCTTCTACTATGCCTAGAAGGCATATCTGCGGGGTTAGGGCTATATCTATTCCCACCACTTCTTGCCCTACAGATAGTACTTGTGACCAGTAGTTTTTAATTGCTGGGCAGGACCAGAAGATATGAATAAAGTCGCCCGGATCCCCTGTACATCTCCAGCATTCCGAGGACAGGGAGGTTTTCATTTTGTGCAATCTATACGGGGTTATATATGCCCGGTGTAGTATTTTGTATTGTATGAGACGGTCTCGAAGTGAGATCAGGATTTTGAAGGGGAAATCCCACATGTCCTCCCAGTCCTCGGAGTCCAGTCCCGGAATGTCGTGTGTCCATCGCTGGCGGAGCTTGGACAGATCCGGAGAGGAGACCCTAAGGAGATGCGCATACAGGACCGAAGTCGGTTTTCTGGTGCATTCATATCTTATGACCCTCTCCAGATCGGACTGCACTATTTGGGTGTTGTTGGGTATTATTTGAGCTTTAAACGCATGAGAGATTTGCATATAGCGAAATAGATGCGCGGTGGGTACATTGTTGTGGAACACCAGGTGATCAAAGGAGTGTATACCGGAGCCTGAAGTGAGGTCAGATACCAGTTTAATACCACACTTAGCCCATATTTTGGGGTCCGGGAGTGTGTAAAAATGGGGTAAGGTAGGGTTGTTCCAAAGGGGGGCATGAGGGGAGATTGCATGGATAATTCATTTTGTTATAATTTATTTTGGATTTGTTGAAATTCTTACTATTGTGATTTGGGAAATTCAGATACATCCGAATCTCTGAATACAGAAAATTTAGTCTAAATTTCGATTTGTAACGAAACTAATTGCACATGTCTAGCGGCAATGCAGATTGGAGAGGCAGTTAAGAGAAGCTGGGTTTCTGTATGATTTCCTCGGTCACCCAGGGCAACGATCCAGTTGGATGCACATGACCCATGTGACCCTGGTGCTCATCTTGGGTCAAGCAGAGCCTATTTAAGACTCTGATCCATGGGTCTGGTGCGTTCCCCGTCTGACAAGGACAGTGCCAATGATTGGGAGAGGTTCCAGTGGAGTAGGGAGAGAGCAGAGACTATGTCTACCCTCTCAGGAAACGTCCCTTTTGCGTCAGACCGGCCAGGCTGCACTTTGCTCCTCGTGGCAGACTCTGTCGGCATCCCTGAGTCTTTTGACCACTGTATCTTTGCTGCACAGTTGTAAGTGGCACTGGACTGGTGAGCCTCCCTGGAAGCCTGTTTGTGTCATTAACCTGCTGCTTCAATACATCATTCTTTGCAAATCGTAACGCTGTGTATTTAATGCCTACCACACCATGCTGCACCTATCCAACACTGTAAAGCCTCAACCCTTAGGAACCAAACACAGCTTCAACCCGTGTGCCCCATACCACCAGTGATATACAGTACAATATGTATATAGTAAACCTTCTACCCTCAGGAACCAGACACAGTTCCACCACTTACGTCTTATACCATCAGTGATATACAATATGTATGTAGTTTAGCTTCTACCCTCATGAACCAAAGTTCCACCACTTACGTCTCATACCACCAGTGATATACAATATGTTTGTAGTAGAGCTATCTCCCTCAGGAACCAAAGTTCCACCACTTACGTCTCATACCACCAGTGATATACAATATGTTTGTAGTAGAGCTATCTCCCTCAGGAACCAAAGTTCCACCACTTACGTCTTATACCATCAGTGATATACAATATGTATGTAGTTGAGCTTCTACCCTCAGGAACCAGAGAAAGTTCCACCACTTGTGTCTCATACCACCAGTGATATACAATATGTATGTAGTAGATCTATCACCCTCAGGAACCAAAGTTCCACCACTTACGTCTTATACCACCAGTAATATACAATATGTATGTAGTAGAGCTATCTCCCTCAGGAACCAAAGTTCCACCAGTTACGTCTTATACCACCAGTGATATACAATATGTATGTAGTTGAACTTCTACCCTCAGGAACCAAAGTCCCACCACTTATGTCTTATACCACCAGTGATATACAATATGTATGTTGTTAAGCTTCGACTCTCAGGAACTAGACATAGTAGTTCCACCCCCTTAAGTCTCAAACGAACAGTGATCTACTGTATGCATGTACCTCTTGGACTGTCAAAAGAGCATCTGTCCGTGTCCGGCTTGGGTGGTGGTGTATTGATCACAGGTCGGAGAAACCTTTCTCGTGTCTCCTTGTCTATCCAGTCCTCATACATGGTTAGTTGGGTAAACACTCTTGGCTGTGTAGCATCTGTTCCTTCCTTGCATTCTCCTCCATAGTTATACACACCCGTCAGGAACCAAGTCCCATTCTCTTTACACACAAGGGGTCCACCCAAATCACCCTGCAAACACAACGTTGGATTAGAAAGATGCACACTTAGCTTTGGGATAGTGTTATCTAAATGACTGGAGTAAACTAGGATCTAACTGCTGCTATTCAGCCAACATTGTCTGATAATTTATGAAGCAAGAAGGCAGAGGTATGCACATATAAAAAGCACATGAAAAAAATAACAAAATAAAAAAACATTGTGACGGACCCCGTACTCAAGATGTCCGCCGTAAATGCTTCCTCAGTCCGGTACCACACAATCCAAGAACCTTTAGCCCACCCAGTCACCAGACAACACCAGTGTAGGAATAATCTTTATTTGACATGTCACACAAATGTATACCACCAGATGACTAAGACCTAACTTAATTAGCATGAGCTAATTATCTTAATCAACACTGGACTCCTTCATTCAATTGCAGGGTTAATTAGCACACACAACAATAGGTGAAACACTCCTACAAGTCAGACTATACTTATTTACACAACAGACAGGCTGGCTGGAGTTCATGACATTAGCATCTGACAGCTTGTGTCCCAACAGTGTCATTCAGTGTATTGCTAATATGCCAAATACATATACAGATTCTATGTGTATTGGGGGGCCAGCATGGACCTGAATCCAAGTAACACCAGCTCAAGGGTCCCAGGCTTGCAGCTCAAAGAGCACTGTTCCCCCAAATGCCAGGGCCCATAATCGCAAGGTAATAGGCTCGCATTCAGTCCCCTCCAACAGCCTCTGTCCCGGCTAGGTCTGTCACAAACATGATCGTGAATTGCGAAATGCCTGCCACCATGGTAGCCCAATATACAGAAAATGATTAAGGTTAGTAAAGCTGTAGGGACTACTTACCATGCATTGGCTGCTGTTCTCGCCCTCTCTGGATGCACATATCATCCCCTCCATTACAGACTCAGTGCGGTTGTTGGAGTTTGGACGGCTGTAGATGCAGTTACACTGGTTGGGACCTAACAGCTCCAATTTTTCTGCATGTGGTGCACCCGTCTGGTCTTCTGAGGATCAGAAATTAAATAAAGATTGACAGTTGCTCTTAGCATTATTTATCCAGGGGCATTAGAGGGTTGTGGAGATAAAAAGTACGAGTATAAGAAAAAAAATCAACATCATATCTTACCTCAGCTAAGCCTGATGCAACAAAAATGCCATTCAAATAAAAATACACTTATGCCCACCATGGTCCCGTCATCCAAGGTCCATAGCAAGAGCCATTGGACCTTCACAATATAAAGCCAAAATGTGTCAACCCAAGCTTACTTCTATTTGGACTGGCATACCTTATGATTTATTTAGCAGAATTTCCTACTTACCAGGATTTGAAGTGTTCCCAACTACATGCCAGCATGAAGAGCCATATGGCATAGGATGGGAGGAATCGGGTAAGCAGACAGCTTGGCTGTATGGTCCCAGGGGCACGGGCTGAGCCAGCATAACCAGAGCCAGGTTGGAACCTTTGTCAGGGCTGATGTAGGACCCATGAACACTGATCTTCTGCACCGCAATGTCTCTCATCACGGGTGTCCCGCTAGCCACTGTTACCGACCAGTCATCTGGCAGCTCAGAGGAGTCGGGACTGTAAAAGAAATACATAAAGTGATGTAGTAGTCTCAGGTGAGCAATGAAGCATGTCCCTAAAGCATTCCAGATTAATTTACTATAAATAAGTTCACCACCTTTAAAGGCAACTCCCTGTTAATGATATAATTTGTTCACATTCCCACTAGAGGGAAGTGACTTTTATTCTACCAGGCACAGCCTTATAACTGGTGGAGCAAAAGTAGCCTGGTTTAAATTAATGGTGGGGCTAGACTGAATTTGCATGTGTGATTGAATTGTATTCAATATCCTTACAAAATCCTGCTGTTGCTGCCGGTTTGCTTTTTGGAAAGGATGGTGCAGAACTGAGCTCTTGGGTTCAGTACTCACAGACAAATAAATCTTGCTAGGAATCTGTATGTTTTCCCCAAGATACTATGGTTTACTCCAGGTTATTCAGTTTCCTACCGAACCTGAAATCATAATGGGGGATTAATTGGGTTCCATTCAGTATTGCATCTTGGCCGTGTTTGTATGAATTGAAAGGACTCCAGGGTAGCAGTGTCAAACTCAATTTCATTGTGGGCCACATCAGCAGTATGGTTGCCCTTAAAGGGCCAGTTGTGTCTGAGGTGCATTACGTACAGGGAGCAGGGTAAAGGAGTGTGTTACGTACAGAGTGCAGGGTTCAGGAATACTCTATGTACAATGTTCAGGAGTGAGTTACATTCAGAGTGCAGAGTTCAGGATTGCGCTATGTACAGAGTGCAGGGTTCAGGAGTGCGTGACGTGTAGAGTTCAGGATTACGCTGTGTACAGAGTGCTGAGTTTAGGGGTGGGATAAGTACAGAGTTCAGGAGGATGGTACATACAGAGTGCCGAGTTCAGAAGAATGTGGCGTACAGATTGCAGAGTTAGGGAGTATGCGGTGTACAGAGTGCAAAGTTCAGGAGTCTGTGGTGTACAGAGTGCAGAGTTCAGGAGTATGCGGTGTAGAGAGTGCAGAGTTCAGGAGTATGCGGTGCACATAGAGCAGAGTTCAGGAGTATGAGGTGTACAGAGTGCAAAGTTCAAGAGTAGACTATGTACCGGGTGCAGGGTTTAGGGGTATGCTACATACAGAGTGCAGAGTTCAAGAGTGGACTATGTACAGAGTGCAGGGTTTAGGGGTATGCTACATACAGAGTTCAGAGTTCAACAGTGGACTATGTACAGAGTGCAGGGTTTAGGGGTGTGCTACATACAGAGTGCAGGGTTCAGGAGTGCATTGTGTACAGAGTGCAAAGTTCAGGAGTGGACTACGTACAAAGTTCAGGGGTGTGCTATGTACAGAGTGCAGGGTTTAGGGGAGTGCTACATACTGTACAGTGCATGGTTCAGAAATGCGTTGTGTACAGAGTGCAGAGTTCAGGAGGATGGTACATACAGAGTATAGAGTTCAAGAGTATGAGGTGTACAGAGTGCAGAGTTCAGGAGGATGGTACATACAGAGTGCAGAGTGCAGAGTTCAGGAGTATGAGGTGTACAGAGTGCAGAGTTCAGGAGGATGGTACATACAGAGTGCAGAGTTCAGGAGTATGAGGTGTACAGAGTGCAGAGTTGAGAGTTGTGTTGTGTACAGAGTACATGGTTTAGGGGTGTACTATGCACAGTGTGAACTGTGAACACCCCCCCCCCCCAAGCTTCCTCGCATCTCTCTCCTACCTGTCTGGGCTCTAGTACCTTCCTTTGTAGACGGCTCTGCTTTGCCATTCAGGAAGATCATTCTCTCTCTCCGCCATGAGTATACCGGGATCTGTTATTTTTGGGAACCGCTGAGAGCAAAGTTGTCCCTTGTAAACACATAAGGCTTCTGTGTTTACAAGTGACAACAGGGAGTGAGAACAGTGGGCGAGAGGCGGAGGTGGCAGGAATTGAGGCCTGGTGGGCCGATTTTGGCCTGTGGGCCTTGTATTTGACATATGTGCTCTAGGACATAAACTTCATGGGCATGATGTTTCTACCCTGTAATGCTAACCCTATCATGCTGGTGTCATAATATAACTTTTTATTTTTTTTATTAATCTAATAAAAGAAAGAATTACAAAACCAAGGCCATCAGAGAACAGTAAACCTAACATATGTTTATGTATTTCCTGCCCTCAAATATTTGTTGACCCTCAATTTTTACTTTAAGGCTGAAATGTTGGCAAGGGTTTAGTCCTTTAATCCTTAGTCTGTTGGTGTCTTTACTGCTATAGATTGGGTTCCAATTGACTACAATGTCTTGCAGCTCTGCAGCACAATATCTTACCCAATAAAACATTCTGCCGCTGTTATCACCCAACTGTCTGAGATAAGGGCCCCGCTGCATGTCCTCTTCCCATCTCTCCAGAGGTCCACCTGCCATGGCCAAGTTCCAGGACTGCTAGAAGTAGGATCACTGATCTGTGAGATTCCACAACCTCAAAAAAGAAGAATTGCGACATACCCTGTCAAGTTTTGTCTTACACGCATTCTTCTGTCAGCTGAGACAGTTCTCATGATCAATATCTCATCTTATCTACAGCTTGAGATGAAAAAGATAAATGACTACAGTTGAGTCTTTGATGATTGCCTAAATGTTGTTGCCAAGAATCGAGAAGCCAAGGAGACGTTAAGTATGTCCATTCTAGATGTTACCTGCTGTGTGATTACTGAGAAGGTCACTGCAAGTGTCATTGTCCACATCATCCACTACCGCCAAGGTCTGAGGAGAGAAGGAGGCTTGATTGTCAGTCTTTTGCTTAATCCAGTCTTGGTAGAAGGAGGCAGACGACAGAATGGTGGGACTGTTCAGCAAGTGACAACCTTGGGAAAAGCTGATGACTCCAGCATGGAACCAGACCCCATCTTCCTCACAAACCACGGCCCCACCAGAGTCTCCCTGAAAATGAAACACAAGAACGATCCATTGTATCTCATCACCATGCCCAAACACAAAGGGTATTCCATGTCCACAGGGCTGCTGATAAGGAAGTAATACCTGCCCTGCCCCATAAGTTCAACAGGGAGGCCCAGAGCAGCAGGAGTGGGCGCAATTACTGGAACTAATCCCCCTATGGCCCTCCCTATGTTTACAATGCTTCAGTTTGTGAATTAACAGGGAGCCTCTGTACAGAGTGCCTCCTGTTCATTCGTCTGTTTGGGCCCCTGATGTTTCACCAAAGCCAACAAGAAAAAAAAAACTAAGATTGTAAAAAAATATTAAAAAAACATAATTAAGGGCTCATTCTCACAGGTATTCTGGTTGCAGGAATGAGTAATTTGTTCATGTGACTGGACCTACCTGTCAGGCATGAGTCGCTGTTCCTGTCAGCCAGGCTGTATAGAGGCCCCATGATCTCTAACAGCAGCCCTGCATGTCCAATGTACTCACCTGACACGGGCCCTTCTTTCCGTCGCTCTCTGTAATGCACAACATGCTGGGGTTTGCAGGGTTGCTTAAATCGGGCCTCCTGTGTGTGTTGTAAATGCAATTGCAGGTTCGCCAACCGATCAAAATTTGGCTAACTTTCTGTAAGGACCTCTTGCTGTCCAGGGGCACTAAATAAGGTAAAAGGAAGAAAAGTTCATGGGAGGTTGTGAAGGAGGCTTGAAAAACAAAGTGCCCCAAGTATTTGAAAAGTGCTTGACATAAGGTGCATACGTCTCCCATTTCCCATACCCCACTTCTTCTACTCACCATCCTCTGGCACAGTCACGAGACCAGTGGCATAGCAGGTTCTGCGCAGGTTGAAGCGGTGGGTGCTCTCCGGAAGACAAACAGGAGAGATGAAACGGGTGAAATTCACCGGAGACGGCAGCTCCACCAGAGCAATGTCAAAGCCTTTGGTGTACTTCGTATAGTTCTCATGGATCACAATCCGGGATGGTACCATAGTGACCGCACCGCTTTCCACTGGAGTGAACCCCATTTTGGTGACGCCCAGGTGAACTTGCCATAACTTGGGGTCCCTTCTGTCCTCAGTGTCTTTACTTAAATAAGAGAATTGATATTTATTATTTTGAGGTTTGCTTCACCTTGAAGTCAACATTATATACATTTAATAGAATCTTTGAAGACAATGTAGAGAGAAAACCAATGAAGCATGACAAGTGAAGGACCTAACCCACAGTCCCTTAAGCCATCCATTAAACTTAATATCTAACCCCTCCAAATCCCCTCACAAATGACATGAC